>CM037636.1:8234965-8277248 GCA_015227895.2 Colaptes auratus
TAGCAGGACTTGGCAGAGGCTCATTGATAGGGCTTTAAACTCGTTCGAAGGGGGGAGGGTTATTAATCTCATGCTTCCTGTGACAAACAATGGGGCAGCTCACTAGAAGCAGAGGGATGGATGCTAGCAAGGGCTCTCCACTTGTTGCCCTGAGGCAAGCCAAGGAAAAGCACTGGGACCCTCCAAGGGCATCAAGAGGGATTCACCTAAGAGGGTGACAGGCCAGCACAGCTGAAGTGCCTCTGTGCAAATGCACACAGCTTGGGCAACAAACGATGAATTAAGGGCACTGTGCTGCTGGGATGCCATGACATAGTGGCTATTACTGAAACTTGGTGGGATGAATCCCGTAACTGGAATGTAGGGATAGATGGGTACAAGCTCTTTAGGAAGGACAGACAGGGAGGAGGGGAGGAGGTGTTGCCCTCTGTACCAGTGACCAGCTGGAATCTGGTGCCTCACCTGGTGAAGGATGATGAGCTGGTTGAGAGCATATGGGAGTAGATTAAATGGAGAACAGGGGTAGATGATGTTACTGTAGGGGTCTGCTACAGGCCACCTGACCAGCAGAACCAAGTGGATGAGACCCCCCACAGGCAAACAGAACCAGCTTCATGTTCACAAACCCTGGTCCTTGTGGGGGATTTGAACCACCCTGACATTGCTGGAGGGATGACACAGCTAAGCACTATCAATCCAGGATGTTCCTGAAATGCATAATGACAGCTTCTTCCTCCAAATGACAGGAACCAACAAGAAAAGGTGCTATGCTGGACCTTTATTTCAACAATAGGGAAGGGCTGGTCACCAGTGTGAGGCTCAGGGATAACCTTGTCTGCAGTGACCATGAAGCAATAGAATTTAAGATCCCCAGGGCAACTAGGAGGATGTATATCAGGCTTACAACCCTGGACTTTAGGCATGCAGACTTTGATCACTTCATGGATCTGCTGGCCAAAGTATCATGGGACAGAGGCCTAGAGGGAAGAGAGCCCAGACAGCTGGGCAGTGTTTTAGGATCACCTCTCTGTGTCCAGGAGCAAAGTATCCCCACAAAGAGGGAGGCAGGAAAGAATGCTAGGAGACCTGCCTGGATGAGCAAGTCGTTCCTGGACATGCTGTCACACAAACAGAAACTCTACAAGGAGTGGAAGAAAGGCCAACTAGAATGAGAGGCATATCAGGAAGCTGCCTGAGCAGCAGGAGACCTGGTTAGAAAAGCTAAAGCTCAGTTTGAATTAAATCTAGCCAGGGAGATCAAGGGGAACAGTAAACATTTTTATAGGTATACTGATGGTAAAAAGGAGCCCGGGGAAGGTGTGGGCCCCCTCAGAAAGGAAACAGGTGAGCTGGTGACAAGTGACATGGAGAAGGCTGAGGTTCTCAATGACTTCTTTAGCTCAGTCTTCACTGGCAAGGGCTCCAGCCACACTCCCAGAATAATGGAAAATAATGACAGGAGCTGGAAGAAGGAACTGCCCATGGTGAGTGAAGATCAGGTTGTGACCATGTGAAGAACCTGAAAGTGTTCAAGTCCATGGGACCCAATAGGATACACCCATGGGTGCTGAGGGAACTGGTGGATGAGGTTGCTAAATTGCTCTCCATCATATTCCAAAAGTCCTGGCAGTCCAGGAAGGTCCTTACTGACTGGAAAAGGGGAATCATAACTCCCATTTTCAAAAAGGGGACTACAGGCCAGTCAGTCTCACATCTGTGCCTGGTAAGAGCATGGAGCAGATCCTCCTGGAGGCACTGCTGAGGCAGAAGAATAACAAAGCACAATCAGCACAGCTTCACCAAGGGCAAATCCTGCCTGATAAACCTGGTGGCCTTCTATGAACGCGTGACAACATTAATAGATGAGGGGCGAGCAACTGATGTCATTGACCTGGGCCTGAGCAAAGCCTTTGACACTGTCCCACACCACATCCTGGTCTCCAGGCTGGTACAGTATGGGTTTGAGGAATGGACCTCTCAGTGGATAAAGAGCTGGCTTGATGGCTTCATCCAAAGAGTGGCTGTCAATGGGTCCATGTCCAAGTGGAGGCCAGTGACAAGTGGAGCCCCTCAGGGATCAGTCCTGGGGACCAGTCTTGTTCAACATCTTTGTGGGTGCCATGGACAGTGGCATCGAGTGCACCCTCAGCAAGTTTGCTGATGACACCAAGCTGTGTGGTGCAGCAGACACGCTGGAGGGAAGGGATGCCATCCAGAGGGACCTGGACAGGCTGGAGAGGTGGGCACAAGCCAACCTCATGAGCTTCAACAAGACCAAGTGCAGGGTCCTGCATCTGGGTGGAGGCAATCAAGCACCAATGTAGGCTGGGCAGTGACTGGCTTGAGAGCAGCCCTAAAAAAAAGGACTTGGGGGTGCTGGGGAATGAGAAGTTCAGCAGGAGCCAGCAGTGTGCATTTGCAGCCCAGAAAACTGACCAGAACCTGGGCTGCATCAAGAGAAGCATAGCCAGCAGGGTCAAGGGAGGTGATTCTGCCCCTTTACTCCACTCTGGTGAGACCCCACTTGGAGTACTGCATCCAGTTCTGGGGGCCCTATTACAGAAAGGATCTGGAGGTGCTGGAATTTTTTCAGAGAAGGGCCACAAGGATGATCAGAGGGCTGGAGCACCTCTCCTTTGAAGACAGATTGAGAGAGTTGGGGCTGTTCAGTCTGCAGAAGAGAAGGCTCTGAGGAGACCTAATTGTGGCCTTCCAGTATCTGAAGGGGGCTACAAGAAAGCTGCCAAAACCAGCCTTCTCTTACAGTGAGGGACTTTTTAGGGTGTCATGTAGTGATAGGACTAGGGGGAATGCACCAAAACTAGAAATGGGTAGATTCAGATTGGATGTTAGGAAGAAGTCCTTCCCATGAGGGTGGTGAGACACTGTACACATTGCCCAGGGAGGTGGTGGAAGCCTCAATCCCTGGAGGTTTTGAAGGCCAGGCTGGATGTGGCTCTGAGCAATCTGATGTAGTGTGAGGTGTCTGTGCCCACGGCAGGGGGTTTGGAACTGGATGATCCTTGAGGTCCCTTCCAAACCTAACAATTCTGTCATTCAATTCTTCTTCTTTAAACAAAGAATTTGCATGCTTATGTAGCAGTCTTGTCAAAAAAAACCAAACAACCTAATGTGCCTTTAATTTGCTGCATGCTTTAGGAAAGCAAATCAGCCTGTGATAGTGAAGTGTGTGGCTTTCCCTGTTCTTAAGAACTGAAGGTGTTTGCTAACTTGCAGATAAATAGGTGCAAATGTGATCATAGGAATTGGGAAAGGTGGTTGGTTTTGGTTTGTTTGGATTTTGGTTTGGGGTTTCTTTGTGGTTGTGGTGAGGGTTTTTGTTTGTTTTTTTAATAGATGAACAGTTGGAAAACTGGAATAAAATCTACTCCGTTCATTGGTGCTAATCTGCTCACACTATGCTGTAACTAGGTGCTTTTGCTCTAATAATGCTGAAGTGCTCCTGTTGTTCACTAAAACTTCATTATCTATGCATTGTGACTATCTAATGATCTCAGTTTTGAGTTACCATGACTCATTTGGGGATGGGCTGTGATGACAAACCAAACTCATGCCATTGTATTTTTTTTTTCATTCTCTTCCTGAAGCTGTTGTGCTCTGTGTGTGAGTTTTTAATGACTCTTTCCTGACTTCGTAGCTTAATTGTATGTTGGTGTATTCTGTACTTGCTTTGGGCAAAGGAAACTCCATGTACAGCCCAGGGACCTAAAGATACACAGAGATAAAAACTGAATTCTAAATCTGAAGATAAACAAACTGGCACCAGTACTTAACACAGTGTTTGGAAAACTGCCTTTGATGTAAAAGCTAACCTTAATTTGGTAAGATCATTCATGAGTTTGTGGTGGGTGAGAGGCCTTGAGCACAAGTCCTATGAGGAGAGGCTGAGGGGGCTGGGATTGTTTAGCCTGGAGAAGAGGAGGCTCAGGGGAGACCTTATTGCTCTCTACAACTACCTGAAGGGTGATTTGTAGCCAGGAGGGTGTTGGTCTCTTCTCCCAGGCAACCAGCACCAGAACAAGAGGACACAGTCTCAAGCTGTGTCAGGGGAGGTTTAGGCTGGGAGGTGAGGAGGAAGTTCTTCACTGAGAGAGTCGTTAGCCTTTGGAATGTGCTGCCCAGGGAGGTGGTGGAGTCACCATCCATGGAGGTGTTCAAGAGGGGACTGGATGTGGCACTTGGTGCCATGGTTTAGTAGTCATGAGGTGTTGGGTGACAGGTTGGACTTGATGATCTTTCAGGTCTCTTCCAACCTTGGTGATTGTGTGATTCTGGGTTGAAATTGCCCCCCAGCTAATTTGGAGAATGTTCCCCCCTCCAAAATAAAATTGCTAGACCAGACCAGATTGGGATGGAAGCAAATGAAGCTGTATTTACAAGCAAACTAAAATGTAGAAATATGAGATGCAATGAATATGTACATAGCAGACAATATTTTTATATATTTACAATTAAATAAGCAACACAAGGATCCTCCCTGGACAAAACCAGGAGGCTACTGATAGCTTCCCTCTCTCTGACCCCTTGCCACCTCTATATGGGAAAGGAGTGAAGCGAGTTAATTAGCCACAAGAAGAATGTAGCCAAGGTCAGCAACAGGCAAGCAAAAGCCACCAGCTAGTATCTGCTGGAGTGAAGAGCTGAGAGAGAGAATAGTTTATCAGACCAATGGGATTATTTAGACCTTATCATTAAGGAGGTTGGTCTCTTCTCCCAGGCAGCCAGCACCAGAACAAGAGGACACAGTCTCAGGCTGCACCAGGGGAGGTTGAGGCTGGAGGTGAGGAAGAAGTTCTATACAGAGAAAGTGATTGCCCATTCGAATGTGCTGCCCGTGGAGGTGGTGGAGTCACCCTTATTGGAGGTGTTCAGGAGGAGACTTGCTGGGGTGCTTGGTGCCATGGTTTAGTTGTTTAGGTGGGTTGGATTGGTTGATCGGTTGGACGCGATGATCTTGAAGGTCTCTTCCAACCTGGTGTGGTGCGTTGTATTGTATTATTTTCCCTTTACATCTAATGGTAATTTATTTACATTCTACCACTTTCTACTCAAGATCTGTGAAAAGTTTGCTAGGCATCAGCCTAAAACTGCCACAGTTTATTTAAAAAAAAAAAAAAGTTTTCTTTGTTCTTCTAGTGTAGAGGATGTACATGTTTAGTTTGAGGGGAGAAGTGGAGGAAGAAAGAAAAGGTTTGTGGCTTGCATTCCTGAAAGAAAAAGGTGTTTTGATAGGGGAAAACTTGACTGCTCTCATGAAGATAATCATCTCCTATGGTCAAGTAGTCCAGAGAAGGGCAACAAAGCTGGGGAGGGGTCTGGAGCACAGCCCTGTGAGGAGAGGCTGAGGGAGCTGGGCTTGCTTAGCCTGGAGAGGAGGAGGCTCAGGGGAGACCTTATTGCCATCTACAAGTACCTGAAGGGAGGTTGTAGCCAGGTGGGGGTTGGTCTCTTCTCCCAGGCAACCAGTGACAGAATAAGAGGATAAAGTCTCAAGTTGTGCAGGGGGAAGTTTAGGCTTGATCTTAGGAAGAAGTTCTTCATGGAAAGAGTGATTGTCCATTGGAATGGGCTGCCCAGGGAGGTGGTGGTTTCAAAGTCCTTGGAGGCGTTTAAGAAAAGTCTGGATGAAGCACTTAGTGCCGTGGTTTAGTTGATTAGATAGCGTTGGGTGATTAGTTGGACTTGATCACCTTGGAGGTCTCTTCCAACCTGATTAATTCTGTGATTTCTGGTTGCCTTTATTACGGAGATTGTGTTATAGCCAGCCAGAGGATATTTTCCTTGTATAAGTTATGTTTGGTTGGCATGGTTGCATTTTTCCAGTGCTGGTTTGTTTTTTATGCTAACATTAGGTTTTAAAATCAGGGTTGACATAAGGTTTCTGGAAGTGAATAGAATAGAACAGAATTAACCATGTTGGAAGAGACCTTTGAGATCATCGAGTCCAACCTATCACCCAACAATATCTAATCAACTAAACCATGGCACCAAGCACCCCATCCAGTCTCTTCCTAAACACCTCCAGTGATGGTGACTCCACCACCTCCCTGGGCAGCACATTCCAATGGGCAATCTATCTTTCTATGAAGAATGTCCTGCTAACATCCAGCCTAAACCTCCCCTGACACAGCTTGAGACTGTGTCCTCTTGTTCTGGTGCTGTTTGCCTATATTGTATATTTTATTATATATTCCAACCTGTTCTGTTGTGTTCTGTTGTGTTCTGTTGTGTTCTGTTGTGTTCTGTTGTGTTCTGACTATATCCTCTGCTGTGGAAGCTGTGATGTTGAAGTAGGGAACCTTGTGTTAGTTTTGAATGTCACATGAATAAAAGAGCACTAGAAGTGAGAGCAAAGGCAGTAAGAATGTGACTGGTGGCTGGCTGGCAGCATGTGCACACCTTTTAATGACTCCTGACGGCACGTTGACTTTGTTGGTAATCATCACCTCAGTGCACTTCTACCAGAATAGAATGAAGCAGGACTTGTGCTTCCTGACTAATTACACTTAGGTTACGCTTGGCTAATAACAAATGCAGGCAAGGTACACACCTGTAACATACCCCAGCCCTAATTCTTCCTCCTCTCTCCCTCCTGCAGTAATTGTGATACCTAGTAATAAAGGCTTTCACAAGCACTTTGTACAAGTTAAAAGTCCAGCAGAGATGAAGTACGGTTTATGATGTTATTGTGTTGAGGAACTGAGACGGCCATGCCATCTTTCTTCTGAAATGAGTCATTCTGTCAGCCCAAAATGAGCAAGAAGGAAAGCATTTAGTAGAAGGCAGTATCCAAATAAGATCATTACTTGAACAAATATGCTTCTCCTAGAGCAATTTGGGAAAGTAGAAGCAGCGTATGCAGAAAACAGCAATCATAAAAATGCTGTTATTTATATTGTCCATTTAGCAGGAGTGCCAATTTTCAGATAGAGGAAGCTGATGGGAGCACAGATTCAGGTCAACAGAGTTGGTTTAATTCCTGATGTTTAAGAGATTATGTTCTTTTAGTTCATGATGTTAGAAGCTTCCTGCCAGGAAAATGCATCAAAAATGAAAGAGAAAAATCGACAGTATGAATCCCATTCAATAGCTAAAGCATCCTTCCCTGGCTGCAATATTTATGCACTAAAATTGGATGCTTGTCTACTTTGCACAGGTCTTTCCAAGTAATTAATGTGTATGTAGCATTATTTAGCAATTAAAACGTCGGCAATTTGAAAAGCTCTGTGAAAGCTCAAAATGCTGCGCTTGAGGAAACCCTGTGCGTGTGTGATTGCTGGAACAGTTTGTCATTTGAATTAAGAATGAAGCCACTCTTGAAAGCAAATGAACTAGGAAAGCACTGATCCAGCTGTCTTGTAAATGAGCCTTAGCAGTGAGTATAAGGCCAGTGTTCATTCACACTGAAAATGTGAAATAGCTGCTTGTGACTCTGGAACGATGTTTAACTGTTGCATGGTGATTTATTTTCCCCTAGACTGTGAGGTAAGGAGGAAGGGTAGAAGACACTTAAGGAAAAGTTGTAATATGTTTTATGCATCAGAAGTAGTGTGGCCAGCAGGAGCAGGGAAGTCATTGTGCCCCTGTACTGGTTAGGCCACACCTTGAGTACTGTGTTTGGTTCAGGGCTCTTAAATTGAAGAAGGACATTGAGACACTTGAACATGTCCAGAGCAGAGCAAGGAGGCTGGGGAGAGGCCTTGAGCACAAGCCCTATGAGGAGAGGCTGAGGGAGCTGGGGTTGCTTAGCCTGGAGAAGAGGAGGCTCAGAAGGGAGGTTGTAGCCAGGTGAGGGTTGGTCTCTTCTCCCAGGCAACCAGCACCAGAACAAGAGGACATAGTCTCAAGCTGCACCAGGGGAGGTTTAGGCTTGAGGTGAGGAGAAAGTTCTTCCCAGAAAGAGTTATTGGCCATTGGAATGTGCTGCCCAGGGAGGTGGTGGAGTCACCGTCCCTGGAGGCATTCAAAAAAGGATTGGATGTGGCACTTGAGGCCATGGTTTACTTGTCATGAGGTGTTAGGTATTAGGTAACAGGTTGGACTTGTTGATCTCTGAGGTGTTTTCCAACCTGGTTGATTGTGTGATTCTATGTTATCTTCATTAATGGATCTAAGTAATCTAATCTGGTGGCACACAAAAAGTCTTGATATTAAATGTGAGTGGTCTTAGGATTGCTACATAAATGGGCTTGGTGTGAAGGCCTGTCATTGCTAATGTCAGTGAGCTGCTGTAGTTTCTAATTGGGTATTTTTACTTGCATGGATCTGTTTGTTGATGATGGATACCTTGGGCATACTGAGTTTATATATCTATATATGTGTGTGTGTGTGTGTGTATGTATATACACACATACACATGTATATAGCTCATATATACTTGCATTCCCCTCCTGGGAATGTTCGGGGTCCTGTTTCATTCTAGTACTTGAATGAAAGTACAAAAAGCTGTTTCACTCAGCAGCACTATACTTGAAACTCAGGAAGACATGGCTAACATTTCTGGACAAAACTAGAGCAAGATGAGTATTTCTGACTTTATTGTGGTGTCAACAAGCTAAGACCTGCTTGTTTCAGTGCTCCACCCTTGTCAGTGCAAACCATGCTATCTCAACAGGCTTTTAACCCGTCCAGAACAAACACAGATCTGATAGGCTGTCTTGGTAAGTGATATGCAGACAGCCATGATGAACTTTTCTTCCATGGACCAGATTTGGTGTAGCTGTTGTCTCTACAGAATGTATCATATTTTGTGCTCTGAAGCAGGTATCAAGCCTCAAATTGCCTTTGTTGTCACAGTC
Source organism: Colaptes auratus (assembly GCA_015227895.2). Taxonomy (NCBI): domain Eukaryota; kingdom Metazoa; phylum Chordata; class Aves; order Piciformes; family Picidae; genus Colaptes; species Colaptes auratus. The sequence continues at coordinate 8,243,785 of CM037636.1, forward strand.
TGTGCCTACTTTGTAAGTGTGATGGGGGAGGTGGGGATTTGAGAAACTGGAGAGTCAGAGAAGGTGTAGTAGTTAACAGCATTTAGGTACCCCTCAGATTCACTGTCTTCCATTTTGGAAACTGGTTTGTGTGGGCAATAGACCAAGCCTAATCCACCCTGGATAGAAACCTTTCGTCAGACTGATGGAGGTAGGTGTTTTTCACCTGAGCTTAGCTGGTAGCTCGGACTGCATGGGGTGCTTGGTGCCATGGTTTAGTTGATTAGATAGTGTTGGATGATAGGTTGGACTCGATGCTCTTAAAGGTCTTTTCCAACCTGGTTAATTCTATTCAGTTGCTATGGCTTCAGCAATTTTTGCCTGGCCAGTTTTATAGCCTATATAGTAAGCCATTTTTAAGCCCTGCGAAGGTTGCTCAGTCCTGGAGCTTACTCCCTGAAATCAATTCAGTCTGAAAGAGCTACTTAAGCCACTGTCTGCTTTAATTACCTTGGATTAAGGTGCAGCTCTGATCCTTCTTCCTCTTTTTCTTACACCTTCCAGTTGCTTAACATATCAATCTAGTTTCAGTTAAACCAGAATGTTAGTTGTACTCAATTCTTCCCCAAGTCACTTTTATGCCTGGGAGATCTCGAAGTCCATTAGTTTTGCTGGTAGGGCAGAGCATGAGCACATGTGGACTTTGTTCCTGATTTGTCCAATTAGATTCCTAGCTAACAGAGCTGCTCTTTTTCACTTCAAAGAGGAGTGCTGGCAGCTTCTGTCTCTGTAAAAAAAGTGTATTGGATGTCTGTGGGGCTGCTGCTTCATCCTAGGTTCTTTCATTTGTATTTTGGTAGCTAAAGACTTGACTTACAGGCTTTGAGGTTGGCTATGCTTCCCTTGATGTAGCCCAGGATACAATTTGCCTTCTAGACTGAAGTTCCCTTAAGTCCTTTTCTGATGGGCTGCTCTCAATCTCATCACCTCCAGCCTCTATTGATAACAAGGATTGCCCTGACTCAGGTGAGGGACTTTGTACTTCACCTTACTGTACTTACGAGGAAACAGATAATACACAGCCTGTGGTTGTTCAGACTCTGTGAGTCTTACTTGGCTTGCATTCCTCCTCTGCCCACTTCTTCAGCATGGTTAATGCTGGGATGAAGCATTAAAAAGGGAAGTGGGACAGCAAAGACTAAGGTACCTTTCTATAGAACCTTCACACATCCGAAGTACTGAGACGTTCTAAAGTCTGTGCTCTGCACAGGTGAGTTGTCTCTGTGAACAATGCCTGTTGGTATACTGTCTTAAAACTCTGAGATGCTCACCTGGGAGATGTGGAGTCCACACAGACATGTTTTCAGTATGGAGATCCAGTTACTCAAGAGAGAGTAATGGTGGGGAGCTATCTTCTTGCATACAAAAGTGACACCATATTCTGCTCTTTTCAGGAGTGAGAGGGCATAGAAGCTGCTGTGGTGACCACAGGCTCAGAACAGAGGAATGTTATTTGGCATTTAAACCAAAAAGAGATTTTGATTCCCTTATCTCCTGCCTTCTGATAAACATGGAAACTGCAGCTAAATCTTGCAATTCTAGTGGTTGGTATATACTTTTTCATGTGACATAATGTAATCTATTGTATTGCAATTAGACATCCAGAACATAACAGAAGCACATCATGAGTTTTATGCTACTGGTGCTGTGAACTTAGTTTCATTTAATAGCTAAAGGTTTCTGTGTGGAGGGACAAACAAATCACAGCACTACTCACACAAAATTGATGTGTTGGTTGTAGATGGTTTTCTAACCTTGCCTGGTCATTGCAAATAGCTTTCAGCAGGAAATTGTAGCAGTTGCACAGGTACCATGCTTACTTGTGATAATGAGGTGGGATGTCAGAACCTGCATATATACTGACAGGAGAGTGGCTTTTGATATCATAGTATCAGTCAGGGTTGGAAGGGATCACAAAGATCATCTAGTTCCAACCCCCCTGCCAGGGGCAGGGACACCCCACACTAGATCAGGCTGGCCAGTGCCTCATCCAGCCTGGTCTTAAACACCTCTGGGGATGGGGTCTCAACCACCTCCCTGGACAACCCATTCCAGAGCTTCACCACTCTCATGGGGAAGAACACCCTCCTGATGTCCAGCCTGAATCTCCCCACCTCCAGCCTCATTCCATTCCCCCTAGTCCTATCACTACCTGACAGCCTGAGAGGTCCCTCCCCAGCCTTCTTGCAGGCCCCCTTCAGATACTGGAAGGCCACAATGAGGTCACCTTAGAGCCTTCTCTTCTCCAGACTGAACAGCCCCAACTCCTTCAGTCTGTCCTCACAGGAGAGGTGCTCCAGCCCTCTGCTCATCCTCGTGGCCCTTCTCTGGACACCTTCCAGCACCTCCAGATCCCTCTTGGAATAGGGGCTCCAGAACTGGAGGCAGTACTCCAGGTGGGGTCTCACCAGAGCTGAGTAGAGGGGGAGAATCCCCTCCCTTGACCTGCTGGCCACACTTTTCTTAATGCAGCCCAGGATCTGATTGGCTTTCCGGGCTGCAAGTGCACACTGAGAGCTCCTGTTGAGCTTCTCCTCTACCAGCACCCCCAAGTCTCTCTCCTCAGGGCTGCTCTCCAGCCAGTCCCTGCCCAGCCTGGATTTGTGCCTGGGATTGCCTTGACCCGGATGCAGGACCCTGCACTTGGTCTTGTTGAACCTCCTGAGGTTGGCTTGTGCCCAATATATGCAAAATATGCTTCAAGCTAAAGGACAGCTTTCTGGTGGTATCTGCTTTTGTTGTACTCTTGACAAACCTTCAGCATGTTCACTGTGCACTTGTCCTGTGTTCTACTGTAAGGGACCCACTAGTAAAAAAACAAACAAAGCAAACAAACAAACAAAAAAAAAACCACAAAAAAAAACAAAACCAAACCAAAACACTTCCATCTCTTTTTAATCTATTCATGTGTAAATAAATTTTTTTCTCAAAGCATCCCAAAAGATTTTTGAGTCCATGCCTCGATCCTGTTATGTAACACAGGTATGTATGACTTGTTGTTCAGCTGCTGAATGAAAAGGAGGAATTACCATTCCCTTAGGAAGATAACGAGTTATGAGAGATTGTCTTGCCCCCCTCTTTCACTCAAAAGAGCCAGCATTAATGGATGCTTTTATACCAGCCCTTAGGTATTCTGAATCTTAATTGCTGCTTGAATGAAGCTGAAATGTTGTTTGTTCTTGTGCATGTTTGTGCAATTTGAAAAGACATTCACGCTGTAGCTCTTGGTATTGACACCTGCTTTGATTCCTCATAGTTCTCTTTTATTTTTTTCCTACTCCTAAGTGACACACGTGCCAGGAGGGGTTGCTTATGTTATGTAATCTTGAAGAAAACTCATTTTGGTGGCTTTCTTTATATACTTCAACACATTAAGGAGTTACAGTCTTAAAATAAAAGACCCTACCTCTTATTCCACGTAAATATTTGCATCCTGGTTTGTTTTTTCTGAATACAGTAAATGTTTTCCTGACAGCTGGAAGCATTTAAACAAACAAAACAAAACCAAAACCTGTTTAATTTTTTTTTCCTTCTGTGTATGAAAACGAATTACTGAGGCAATCAGAACCTTTGGAATGATGATTTAGCTAGCACAGATAAATATGGTTTTCCCCTAAATAAACTGGATGGGCGTGGAATACTTTTCTTCCAGTAAAAGTGCTGAAATCCCAGATAGCAGAGAGGCCAGAGGTTTCAGTAAATCAGAGCATTTTGACTATGTAGAGACCAGTCTGATTGCTTGTAATAAAGCAGCAATGCTTCAGTGAAAGCTTGAACCCACATTCCAGGATTGTCTGATGTGTGTTATCAAGAAATGTTCCCCATATGTTAGAGAAAATACAAACTCAGTGCTATTAAATACCCTCTAGAAAGCAAGCTTCTTCCAGTCATAGCTTGCTTGTAGCTGTGTAATAATACAGAGGAGAGACGAATGCAGGAAGATTCACTGCCTATCTGAATCTCTCCATCTGAGTTTTGGGTGTTGAAACAGCAGGGTGATAACTGACGACTTGCTTCTGTGCTTGGAAGCAGACAGACGTGCACAGTGAACCAAAGGAACACTATTACTGGCAAGAGCATTTGGAACAAAGGCAGCTTTTCACAAACTGTGTTCCTAGTGAAATTATTTGGACAGGCTTAATTGAAAGCAGTATAGACCTCTGACTGTGCTGTTGTTTACGTCTCAAAACTTCACAAACAGCCATTTAACAAACTGGGAAAATAAGGAACTGAAGCAGTAGCAAAATCTACAGTTTAAAATCTGAAGTTTGCTCCCCAGTGCTGATTTATTCCTGTTAATTGTTGCGAGCTTTTTTTATTTGTTCTTCATTTGAACCTGAAGTATAGCTGAAGGTTATGTGCCTTGGAGGTTGGTGGTGTGTGTCCAACTTTCACTTCATTCCAGTCAAAGGTGCACTCCTTTGAGCTGTCTTGTAAATACAAACTTCTGTGCATGTGTTTCCTCTTTGGTCTTGATGGCATTCATTTTGTTCTATTTGATCTTGGCATGCATATATATTAGCTCTGTGGTAGAGATGAGTCACTGCTGAGACTCCATACCAGTGCTGTGCTGTTTATCAAGTGTAATTTCAGACTTCATTTAAATATTTCGTTTAGCTTGAAGGTGTGTGCACCTTGAAGAACAGGCTCGACAAGATCTTGAAGTGTAAGTTGTAGCAAGGCAAGTGTGATCTGTAAGGAGCTCTGAAGAGCACTACTGAGTTGTTGAGATGATGCAGAGAACAGAAGAAAAAAATTGGTAGAAGATGAAAAATACAGAATGGGTAAAGTATAACATCAGATGGGAAACATTGCTCAAGTTAATCTCAAGAAGAAAAACACGACAGAGCCACCAGTCCTGGCTCACCAGAGAGGTCCCAGGTGACAGGAAACTGGGCAATGTGATGCCCATCCACAAGAAGGGCTGGATGGAGGAACCTGCAAACTCCAAGCCTGTGAGCCTAACTTCAGTGCCAGGAAAGATTATGGAGCAGATCATCTTGGGGGTGATCACAGCACACCTGCAGGACAGCCAAGGGATCAGGCCCAGCCAACATGCATTTAGGTCCTGCCTGACCAACCTGATCTCCTTTTATGATCAGGTGACTGCCTGGTGGATGTGGGGAGGCCTGTGGATGTGGTCTACCTGGACTTCAACAAGGCCTTTGACACCGTCCCCCACAGCAAACTCCTGGCCAAGCTGTCAGCCCCTGGCTTGGACAGCAGCACTCTGAGCTGGGTTAGGAACTGGCTGGAGGGCTGAGCCCAGAGAGTGGTGGTGAATGGTGCCACAGCCAGCTGGCAGCCAGGCACCAGTGGTGTGCCCCAGGGAGCAGTGCTGGGCCCCATCCTGTTCAATATCTTTATTGATGATCTGGATGAGGGGATTGAGTCCATCATCAATAAATTTGCAGATGGCACCAAGCTGGGGGCAGGAGTTGATCTGTGAGAGGGTAGAAGGGCTCTGCAGAGGGACTTTGCCAGGCTGGGCAGATGGGCAGAGTCCAACATGATGGCATTCAACAAGTCCAAGTGCCAGGTGCAGCACTTTGGTCACAACAACCCCATGCAGAGCTACAGGCTGGGGTCAGAGTGGCTGGAGAGCAGCCAGGCAGAAAGGGACCTGGGGGTAGTGGTTGATAGTAAGCTGAACATGAGCCAGCAGTGTGCCCAGGTGGCCAAGAAGGCCAATGGCATCCTGGCCTGCATCAGGAACAGTGTGGCCAGCAGGAGCAGGGAAGTCATTGTGCCCCTGTACTCAGGACTGGTTAGGCCACACCTTGAGTCCTGTGTCCAGTTCTGGACCCCTCAATTTAAGAAGGACATTGAGACACTTGAATGTGTCCAGAGAAGGGCAATGAGGCTGGGGAGCTGGGGTTGCTTAGCCTGGAGGAGAGGAGGCTCAGGGGAGGCCTTACTGCTGTTTACAACTACCTGAAGGCTACACAGTCTCAAGCTGTGCCAGGGATGAGGAGAAAGTTTTTCACAGAAAGAGTAATGGACCATTGGAATGTGCTGCTCAGGGAGGTGGTGGAGTCACTGTCCCTGGAGGTGTTCAAAAAAGGATTGGACGTGGCACTTGAAGCCGTGGTTTAGTTAGTCATGAGCTGTTGTGTAATGGGTTGGAGTTGGTGATCTCTGAGGTCTTTTCCAACCTTAGTGATTCTATGATGCTATGAAAGTTCTGCTATTTAAAATATTAAAAAGGAATGAAAAAACATTATGAACTATAAATTAAAAAGAGTAATAAACAAGGAAAATATTTTGATCTTCTATCAAAATATGCCTAAGTGCTGTGGCATTGTCCATTCTCATGTGTGTGGTTTGAACTTATCTGTGAGGACCTTTGCATTTTGACTCCTAACTTGCAGTAAAGTATGGGAAAGTGCACCTATTACCTCCTTCAGCTTGTTCTTACAGCAGAGCTAGGGAAACCATCTAGAAACCTTTTAAGATTTTGTTATCTTTGAGTCATGGACTGGCTTGTAACTTGGTAGGAAGTCTTACCTTCTGTCGTGGGTTGAGGCAGCCCCCCTCCCCACCACGGGCAGAAATAACGACTCTGACAAACGATTGCAAAAGTGGTGGAAAGTTTAAATAGAAAAGAGTGAATGTGCACAGAGAACCAGAAACAGTGACAAAAGAAACCCCAAAGCAGACCCAGAAACATCCCATCCCCACCTGAGGGTGGGTCCAAGACCCCCAGGGCTCCTTTTTCCCCCCCCCCCCCACTGCTAGGCTAGTCTCGGCTGGCCAGGCCTGAGACCGCCCATCTCTGGCTAGGCCCAAGGCTGGGAGATGTCTCCCCCAGTTACCAGGTGCCGGCAAGGGGAAGAAAGAGGAAGTGCTAGACCCTGCGCTGGATTTATAGCGGTGCAAGGATTATGGTAGGAGATACCTGGATTCCTGTGTCCACCCACTGGGCTGGGCTTCTGGACACAGGAAGCACACCACGCAGCAGAGGGCACCTAGCCCAAACCACCACACCTTCCTCTTCTTGTCCCATAGCTAAAGCACTTGCCAAGTCCAGCATTCAGGCAGGAGCAACCCCAAGCCCCAGTACGTGTTGGGGACTGACTGGCTGGAAAGCAGCATTGCAGAAAAGGACCTGGGGGTGCTGGTGAACACCAAGCAGAACATGAGCCAGCAATGTGTCCTCGCCACAAAGAATGCTAATGGCATTCTGGGCTGCATTAGGTGGAGCATTGCCAGTAGATCAAGGGAGGTGATCTTCACCTCTGCTCAGCAATGGTAAGGCCACACCTGGAGTGCTGGGTCCAGTTCTGGGCTCTCCAGCACAAGAGAGAGACACAGATATATCAGAGAGTCAAGTGAAGGGCTGCTAAGGTGATAATGGGACAGGAGTGTCTGGCACAGGAAGAAAGGCTGAGAGATCTGGGACTGGTTAGCCTGGATAAGAAGAGGCTTGGAATGGGTGGTGGGATCTTATCAATATGTATAAATATTTGAAGGGAAGGTGTCCGAAAGGCTAAGCCAGGCTCTTTTCAGTGGTGCCTGGTGACAGTGGGCATAATTTGAATAGAATAAACCAGGTTGGAAGAGACCTTTGAGTCCAACCTATCATCCAATACTATCTAATCAACTAAACCATGGCACCAAGCACCTCATCCACTCTCTTCCTAAAAACCTCCAGTGGTGGTGACTCTACCACCTCCCTGGGCGGCACATTCCAATGGCCAATCACTCTCTCTATGAAGAACTTCTTCCTAACATCCAGCCTAAACCTCCCTGGGTGCAGCTGGAGACTGTGTCCTCTTGTTCTGGTACTGGTTGCCTGGGAGAAGAGACCAAACCCCCACCTGGCTACAACCTCCCTTCAGGTAGATGTAGAGAGCAATAAAGTCTCCTCTGAACCTCCTCTTCTCCAGGCTAAGCAACCCCAGCTCCTTCAGCCTCTCCTCACAGGGCTGTGATCCAAACCCCTCCCCAGCTTTGTTGCCCTTCTCTGGACACGTTCCAGCAACTCAACATCTTTCCTAAACTGAGGGGCCCAGAACTGGACACAGGACTCCAGGTTTGGCCTAACCAGTGCTGAGTACAGGGGCACAATGACCTCCCTGGCCATACTGTTCCTGATGCAGGCCAGGATGCTGTTAGCCCTCTTGGCCACTTGGGCACAGGAGGTTTCATTTCAACATCATAAAAAAGCTTTTTTACTGTGAGAGTGGCCAAGTAGTGGAGCAGGTTATCCAGAGAGGTTGTGGACTTTCTATCCATGGATATAATTGGAAAGCATCTGGATACAGTCCTGACAACCTTCTATAGTTGGGTGGACCAGATGACTGCCAGAAGTCTGTTCTAGCCTCAGCCATTCTGATTCTGTTCCTAACATGTGCTGTTGTTAAATTAAGGAACAAAATCACTCTGAAGATATCAGGGACTTAATACTGCAAAGGCACATTGGACCACAGAAACACAAGTGATAATGTTATTTGCCCAAGATACTAGGGCAGAATCAAATCTCTTTGGACTATTTGTCCAAAGAGCTCTCAAACTTGCCAGGGTTCCCCCGGGTAGCATGTATTTTCTCCCACAACTACACCACACAGCTTGGTGTCATCAGCAAATGTTCTGAGGGTGTACTTACTCCCACTGTCCATGTCACCAACAGATATGTTAAAAGAGTGCCTGTCTCCTGAGAAATGCTACTCATTACTGGTTGATATTGACCAGCTGACTACAACTCGAGCACCCATCTAGTTCCTAATCCACTAAGTGTTCCATCCATCAAATCCATGTCTGTTCAATTTAGAGACAAGGCTGTTGTGCAGGAAAAGTCAAACATTTTGCCCAAGTCCGGGTAGATAACACCAGTTGCTCTTCCCTTATCCACCAATACTGTAACCCCATCATAGAAGGCCAACAAATTCTATCAGGCATGATTTGCCCTTAGTGAAGTTATTTTGGTTGACACCAGTCAATCCGTGCCTTAGCATAGTTTCCAGGAGGGGTTTGCTCTGTTATCATGTTGGGTATGAAGATGAGGCTGACTAGCCTGTAGTTCCTCAGGTCTTTCTTTCCCCCTGAGGCTGAAGGAGCTGGGATTGTTTAGCCTGGAGGAGAGGAGGCTTGGGGAAGATCTTATTGCTGTCTACAACTCCCTGAGGGGCGGTTTGGTTGTAGCGAGGAGGGGGTTGGTCTCTTCTCCCAGGCAACCAGCACCAGAACAAGAGGACACAGTCTCAAGCTGCACCAGGTGAAGTTTAGGCTCAGAGTGAGGAGGAAGTTCTTCACAAAAAGAGTTGTTAGCCATTGGAATGTGCTGCCCAGGGAGGTGGTGGAGTCACCATCACTGGAGGTGTTCAAGAGGGGATTGGATGTGGCACTAGATGCCATGGTCTAGTAGTCATGAGGTGTTAGGTGACAGGTTGGACTTGATGATCTTTGAGGTCTTTTCCAGCCTTATTGATTCTATGAATCTGTGTTTCACCATTTTTAGTCAGTGGGATCTTGTCCAGACTGACACAAATTCTCAGGTATGGTGGATAGTGGCTTAGTAACTTCATCTGCCAAATTATCAAAGGCAAGAGATCCCACAACATCCTTCGGTATCTCGTTCCTTTGTTTTGGTGTTGTAATCATTAAAACCTTATTCTAATCCAAATAATCTCAGCTAATAGTTTCCTGTTCCATCCAGAGCATCAATAGTTGCTGTCCTCTTCATAAGACACTTCTGTGTATTGAAAGAGTGTACGTTTAGACTGTTGTGGTTGGGCTATGGGTTCGTAGATGGTAGGCAGGATAGTTTTTTGTGGGTTTGAGACAGATATCCAAACAGTCTTGTTACCTGTTTCCCTATGAGGAGAGGCTGAGGGAACTGGGATTGTTTAGCCTGGATTAGAGGAGATTCAGGGGTGACCTTATTGCTCTCTGCACCTACCTGAAGGGAGGTTGTAGACAGGTGGGAGTTCATCTCTTCTCCCAGGCAACCAGCACCAGAACAAGAAGACACAGTCTCAAGCTGCACCAGGGGAGGTTTAGGCTGGAGGTTAGGAAGAAGTTCTATACAGAGAGAGTGATTGCCCATTGGAATGGTCTGCCCGGGGAGGTGGTGGAGTCACCGTCATTGGAGGTGTTCAGGAGGAGACTTGATGGGGTGCTTGGTGCCATGGTTTAGTTGTTTAGGTGGGTTGGATTGGTTGATGGGTTGGACACGATGATCTTGAGGGTCTCTTCCAACCTATTCTATTCTATTCTATTCCTTATAAACCACATTTGCCAAAACCATTATCCTTTGGGTTCTTTCCTGGGTACTTTGTCACAATTCAAAACATGGAACCCCAACCTGAGTATGGGATTCCAGTTGTGGTTTGTTACTAGCCTCACTGACTGTCTAGGATAACTACCCTGCTTCTTTTGGCAAGGATCTAGTATTGCCCATGTGTGGTTCTTAATCCACTGTGGCCACTCTATTCTCCTCTGCTGTACTGCCTCACTGCTTTCTGTCCCTTATATAGCATCTTATATTTGATGGATCTGTTTATTGTTCAAATGTATTTAAACCTCTTTTGGTCAATACTTCCTTTACTCATACCACTTTGACTTTTTAGTGTAATCTATAAAAATCATTCTTGGTATAGAATTATTTTGGATACATTTGCCTAAGTTATTTGAGCTACAGTCTTGATGTCATCTATAAATATTTAAAAGCATACTCATTCTGTCCTTACAACCATTAACTGAAATTGTTGGAAAGAATCAGATTCAGGAAATAACTTTAAATGCCCTTTTGCTGTTTAATTAGTTGCTGTCTTGAGTGCAGTTATCAATGAGAGAAATGCTCACATGTTTTAGGGAATTATGTTAGGAGCCTGTTAAGATAGAACTTGCCTGGGGCTGGACTCTTCTCCCAGGCAACCAGCACCAGAACAAGCTGCACCAGGGGAGGTTTAGACTAGATGTTAGGAAGAAGTTCTTCCCAGAAAGAGAGGCTGGCCATTGGAATGTGCTGCCCAGGGAAGTGGTGGAGTCACCATCACTGGAGGTGTTTAGGAAGAGACTGGATGGGGTGCTTAGTGCCATGGTTTAGTTGATTAGATGGTGTTGGATGATAGGTTGTACTCGATGATCTCAAAGGTCTCTTCCAACCTGGTCTAGTCTGGTCTGTTCTGTTTGTACTTCACTTGCAGTTTTCCTTTCACCCTTTGGGTTACTTGCTCTGTTGGAATAGAAAGAACAGACTTTGGTATGAGGTAACATCCACCTTAATTCTCTTGTCAGGTCTGTCTCCTGCATTGTGGTTATTTGGACTTCTAAGTGGGGGGCTTGAATCCTTGTGGAAACCTTGAAAGTTATATGTTCTGTGGAAGTACTTGAAATACTGAGGTGGGAGGAAAGTAGCATAGCATCTTCATGTATGCCTTCTCCATTGAAGAGGAGCCAAATATTTTGCAGTGAAACACAAAATACTGAGAATTTGCAGAAATAACCCATTCTAATTATGGAAAGAGGGCAGTCCTATTCTGCTAGAGGCCACAAGCTGGAGAAAGCAGCACTCAAAAGTTTTGGCATTTTACTCAAGCTTGTAAATGCATTTGCCTTATTTGCTGTAATCTTTCCTAGGCAAATCAAGCCCTCTCTAAGGAATACTGAGAATAAATAAATAAATCTGTTTCAAAAATATTTGCCCAAGACTGTTGTTCTAAGGGAACATGTTAGGGATTAGTACATCATCAGAGGGTTTTTGTTCTCTTTGTTCTTAGTATGAGTTTGCTTGCTAGTAATAGGGTAGGATCCATTTCTGTGGAAGGGCATACTTAAACTGCCTTCTTGGTCTGGACCACTTCATATTTTAGCAGCTTTTCCCTCTGTATTTATCTCACTGAAGTGAGAAATACTGTTACAAGGATTTACTATGGATATTGCTGTTTTCCACTCCAGTGGTTAGTTTTCCTGTAGAAGAGTTGGCAGTGGAAGCAAGCTTTGCTTTTCTGGTATCCTAGGTTGATAAGGGAAACATAGATTATTTTTCCTTTTTAATAGTAGGAACTCTTGACAAATGGCATATGGAAGATTGGTTGGTGTTAACAGTGCAATATTTCTTTCTAACTGCTGCCTGCTTGAGGCTATGCAGGAACAGGGTAATAGAGCACTCTGCATCTCTGGAAGAAACCCCACGTGGAGTACTGCCTCCAGTTCTGGAGCCCCTATTCCAAGAGGATATGGAGGTGCTGGAACGTGTCCAAAGAAGGACCACGAGGATGATCAGAGGGCTAGAGCACCTCTCCTGTGCTGAGAGAGTTCGGTCTGGAGAAGAGAAGGCTCTGAGGTGACCTAATTGTGGCCTTCCAGTATCTGAAGGGGGCCTACAGGAAGGCCAGGGAGGGACTTCTCAGACTATCAGGTAGTGATAGGACTAGGGGGAATGGAATGAAGCTGGAGGTGGGGAGATTCAGGCTGGACATGAGGAGGAGGTTCTTCCCCATGCGAGTGGTGAAGCCCTGGAATGGGTTGTCCAGGGAGGTGGTTGAGGCCCCATCCCTGGAGGTGTTTAAGCCCAGGCTGGATGAGGCTCTGTCCAGCCTGATCTAGTGTGAGGTGTCCCTGCCTATGGCAGGGGGGTTGGAACTAGATGATCCTTGTGGTTCCTTCCAACCCTGACTGATACTATGATAGTATGAAACAAGCCAGAAGGCTTTTCAGTGGCTCACGTTGCTTGTGGATCCCTCTATCTGTAATAGAGAGAAAGATTCCCGCCTTGCCCCCTTCTGGACAGAACTGTAGGCACAGGAAAAAAGATGCCTCATGGACTATCTGCAAGAAGTACATCACAAACTGTCTGTTGTTATTTACAAATTGCGTATTCCAGCCTTTTTCAGGAAGTGCCATTTCTCCTTTCCGCCAGAAAATGTCATCTGCTGCAGAGATCTCTGAGCAGGCATAAAATGTTGTTCTGTTGACTGCTACTCAGTGCACTATTTTTATTAGATTTCCATTCTCTTGAAAAAAAGATCATGAATTGGAGGAGTGCTCCCTCCCATGTGTTCTTGTGCAGATGCTGTTGCAACACATCCTGTTTCTATGCTTTTCAATACAGAAGGGCTTTTAAAACACTAGAAATAGTTTTCAAATCTCTCCTTCTAAAAGTATATAAAGATGCTCCTGCTAATCTTTTTTACTTTTTCCCCCCCATATCACAGAAAGACAGGTGTTTTTTCTTCTGTCTTTGAATGCAGATTTTTCTTTGGTGCAATGTAAGTTTAGAAGCTGTAATGGAGTGCCATAATGTGATACTTAATAAGCTACTGAAATGGCCACAACAGCCCCATGCAGTGCTACAGGCTGGGGTCAGAGTGGCTGGAAAGCAGCCAGGCAGAAAGGGATGTGGGGGTAGTGGTCGATAGTAAGCTGAACATGAGCCAGCAGTGTGCCCAGGTGGCCAAGGAGGCCAATGGTATCCTGGCCTGCATCAGGAACAGTGTGGGCAGCAGGAGCAGGGAAGTCATTGTGCCCCTGTACTCAGGACTGGTTAGGCCACACCTTGAGTCCTGTGTCCAGTTCTGGGCCCCTCAGTTTAGGAAGGATGTTGAGATGCTGGAAAGTATCCAGCTGGGGAGGGGTTTGGAGCACAGCCCTGTGAGGAGAGGCTGAGGGAGCTGGGGTTGCTTAGCCTGGAGAAGAGGAGGCTCAGGGGAGACCTTATTGCTCTCTACATCTACCTGAAGGGAGGTTGTAGCCAGGTGGGGTTTGGTCTCTTCTCCCAGGCAACCAGTACCAGAACAAGAGGACACAGTCTCAAGCTGCACCAGGGGAGGTTTAGGCTGGATGTTAGGAAGAAATTCTTCATAGAGAGTGATTGGCCATTGGAATGTGCTGCCCAGGGAGGTGGTGGAGTCACCATCACTGGAGGTGTTTAGGAAGAGGCTTGATGGGGTGCTTGGTGCCATGGTTTAGTTGATTAGGTAGTGTTGGATGATAGGTTGGACTTGATGATCTCAAAGGTCTCTTCCAAGCCAGTTTATCCCATCCCACCCTACCTCACCCTACCCCACCCTATCCTAAAATCCTTGTTATGGAATCGACTGAATTTCTTCAGTAGAAGAAAAACAAATGTGGTATATAAAGAGGTAGACTTGCTGTCCAAGACTTGCCTTTGTCAGAGGAAAACTAAACTGGAAAATCCCTGGTGTAATTACAGAATATTCTTGTTGTTGGAGAACTTTCTAGATGCTTTCACTTCATAGTCCTGTGCCTCTTTTCTCTGGATTAGATAAGCCCAGTTCCTTCAGCCTTTCTTCACAGAAGTGCTACAATCCCCCTGTGATGGTGGTCCTTTGCAGAGCCTACTCCAGTTCCAAACATTATTCTTGTACATAAAGTCATAGAATCATAAAATTCTTAGGGCTGGAAGGGACCTCAAGGATCATCTAGTTCCAACCCCCCCTGCCATGGGCAGGGACACCTCACACTGCAGCAGGTTGCTCAGAGCCACATCCAGACTGGCCTTAAAAACCTCCAGGGATGAAGCTTCTACCACCTCCCTGGGCAACCTGTTCCAGTGTCTCACCACCCTCATGGGGAAGAACTTTTTCCCAACATCCACTCTGAATCTACCCATTTCTAGTTTTCTTCCCTTCCCCCTAGTCTTAAAAAGTCCCTCCCCAGCTTTCCTATAGGCACCCTTCAGATACTGTCCAGCCTGAATCTCCCCACCTCCAGCTTCATTCCATTCCCCCTAGTCCTATCACTACCTGAGATCCTGAAAAGTCCCTCCCCAGCCTTCTTGTAGGCCCCCTTCAGATACTGGAAGGCCGCAATTAGGTCTCCTCAGCACCTTCTCTTTTCCAGACTGAATAGTCCCAACTCCCTCAGTCTGTCCTCATAGCAGAGGAGCTCCATCCCTCTGCTCATCTTTGTGGCCCTTCTCTGGACACCTTCCAGCACATTCAGATCCTTCTTTTAACAGGGACTCCAAAACTGGATGCAGTACTCCAGGTGGGGTCTCACCAGAGCGGAGAAGAGAGTACTTGTCCTCAAAGTGAATGCCACCTCCCAGATGTGATCCTACAGAGGTAGACTCTGAAGAAATATTGAGTTCTTTTTATCTGCCTGCTTTGGGTCCTTTTCAGCAGAGCTACTGCCCAGCCATTTAGACCCCCAGCTGTCCCACGGCAAGGCGTTGACCTATCCCTGGGAGTGGCTTGTAGGATATATGATGGAGCATAGGGGATCTTGAGCAAATTAATGACTGGGCCGTCAGAGGCTTGGTGCAGTTGAATACAAAGTGCAGAGTTGTGCACCTTCGGCATAACAATACTGTGAATCGGTGCAGGCTGGGAACTGCTAGGCCAGGTGGCATCTTTGCCCAAAAGAACTGGGGGTTATGCTTGAAACTAAACTGAATATGAACCCGTAATGTACTGTCACTGTCAATAAATCTGGTACTGTGCTTCATTTAGGAGTATGACCAGCTGATCACAGGAGATTATTGTTCTTCTGTACTGATGACCCTACATCCAGGAACATTTCTTTTGGGCCCACTAGTTTAAATGCCAAGAAACTGCAGAAGTTTCAGTGAATAATTACCAGGGTTGTCTGTTTTGTCTGATGCAGAATATGCTAAAGGGTGATCCAGTAGCAGCTGGCAACTCTTTGGAGAGCAGTTAGAAAGATAACGGAGCCAAGCATTTCTTGGTAGTGGCAGACAGTGTAACAAGACCAAAGACTTTTTTTCAGCTTAAGAGGCTCACACTGGATGTTATGAAAACACTTCTCCACTAGGACAGCAGTGTAGTGCTAGAGCAGGTTATTCAGAGAAGCCATGAAATCCCTAATCTTAGAGGTTTTCAGGAGTTGTCTGTCATTCATCCTTATTGTGTCTTGATCCGCAAGACAAGAGGTATATTTGAGACCCCTGTCCCTTGATAATTTTGCATTATTTTGGTGTGGTTTTATTTTACTTGGCAGTGTGTTCAGTAGAGCTGCTTTAACATGCTCTAGCAGCATGCTTTGCAGTTAATTAATGTGCCTCTAGTGTGTAGAGGCAGAGGTCAAGGAAAAAATCAACAGCTGTGTGCCTTTGAACAAGAATACCTTGTTCAGCATTGGCACCAGTCCGGGTTGGACTTGATGATCTTTGAGGTCTCTTCCAACCTTGGTGATACTGTGATACCAGTAGTCATTTGGGCTTTGTCCTGGGGGAATGTCTTTCTGGCTTCAGGTTGCATTCTGTTTTTCCTTTCCTCTCAGGGCAACAGAGTCTAGGCAGAGTTCTATTAGGCAAGGGTGGTTGCTTGGTTGGTTTGTTTTAATTTATTTTTATTCTTCTCCATAATGATGAGAACTTCCCTTCTGGTAATGGAATTCCAATAGTGCTGTTGGGGATCCTTAGTATCCTTACAGGGTTCACTGCTTTGAATCAGCCTCTTGACTGAAATGGACTGAGGAAGTAGGATCTGAAGTGTGCGAGGGTATCTTCATGTGGGCACGTGCACACACTTGACAGCTTTGGGGAGCTGGGAACACCTCAGAAGCACTTTACTCTTAAGCACTTGTATTTCACTAAATCAGCATCTCTATTACAAGGGCTTTCTCTGTCCTGTTGGATTGGCAATTCAGTTCAGGATAATAGGAAGCAAGAAGTGAAAGCAGTGGAGAGTTTGAGTTCTTACATGGTGTTTAGTACTTGCTGTTTGTGGCGTCAGGAGTTAGTAAGGACTCTGTAGATTCACACCGGAAGACTGAGCTTACTTTCGGAGCATAATCACAGGGATCACAGGGTGTTAGGGGTTGGAAGGGACCTCCAAAGATCATTGAGTCCAACCCCCCTGCCAGAGCAGGATCATAGAATCTAGCACAGGTCACACAGGAACATGTCCAGATGGGGCTTGAAAGTCTCCAGAGAAGGAGACTCCACAACCACCCTGGGCAGCCTGTTCCAGTGCTCTGTCACCCTCACAGTAAAGAAGTTCTTCCTCATGTTGAGGTGGAACCTCCTGTGCTGTAGTTTATATCCATTACCCCTTGTCCTACCACAGGGAGCAAGTGAGCAGAGCCTGTCCTCTCCCTCTTGACCCCAGCCCTCAGATATTTATAAACATTTATTAAATCCCCTCTCAGTCTTCTCTTCTCCAGACTAGAAAGCCCCACGTTGCTCAGCCTGTCCTCATCAGGCAGTGCTCCAGTCCTTCAATCATCCTGGTAGCTCTCTATTGGACTCTCTCCAGCAGATCCCTGTCCCTCTTGAACTGGGGAGACCAGAACTGAATGCAATATTCCAGGTGTGGCCTCACCAGGGCAGAGTAAGGGGGAGGAGAGCTCCTTCGTCTGCTGGACTCACTCTCTCTTAATGCACCCCAGGATACCATTGGCCTTCTTGACCACAAGACAAGACTCTGGTCCATGTCTTGCTACAACCTCTGGTTTCCCAACAGCAGCTGAAGGGGGTAATCTCATAAAAATGTACCACAGTTTACTAGTGAGGGGATTGTCCCTATCATAAGGACCTGGACAGTTTGACTGATGGTCCTGGCAGACAAGCTCAGTAACTTTTTTCAGTGCTCACTGTGAAAATGTTTTCTGACAAGCTGACAAGGATAACAGCATGCAGGAGGAAAACAAAGAGCATGTGAGTGCACAGCATTGTCTTGCTGCAGCAACAGAGTCCAAATTGCTATGCTTAATAGCTTTGATACGGAAAAATCCTCTGTTCTGACTAGTATGCCACTGGTTATCCCCTTAACTTCATCTTAGTTACTGCTTAATTATTGAAAAATAGTATGGCATACCTCTATACTTGGGTTTTTTCATGTGAAACTGGTAGTCATTTTATATAATCATCTTTCAAGTCCGCTATTCTGTAGTGGGCATGAGTTGTGAACCTGAAGTACAAAAGCAAAAGGAGCTCCTCATGAATTTATAATTGAAAGTCATAGCAGGTTAGTGGATTGTGTGAGAGCTGTGCTTCCTTTCTTTCAGTTTGAGGCACTGGCACTTCAGAGTTTTTACAAATTTCTGGAGCTGTTCATCTGGGCAATGTGTTGCTCAGGCAATCTTCTGAGTATGGACTGTTGATTCAGGGCCTTCTGCCAACTGGTTGCCTAGTTCATTTCCCTCCTGCACCTTGATTCTTGCAATCTGCTCTCTAGTACAGTCATTTATGCATGCAAGAATTTTCTTAGTTTTGGAAATTTTTTACCAGTTTTAACAAATTTGTCCATAAACATCTTGTCTGCTTTATTTTTCTAATGCCATCCCCTTCCCTGCTCTGGGGCCTCCAGTTTGGCTTTTGTATTTGCTCTGTAATGAAAGTTCTTTTAAGTAGCTTAAGCTTACAATGGTGGCCTTCGAGTACAGGAAGGGGACCTACAAGAAAGCCGGGAAGGGACTTTTTACTGGGGCATGTAGTGATGGAGGAGGCTCAGGGGAGACCTTATTGCTGTCTACAATTACCTGAAAGGAGGCTGTAGACTGGTGAGGGTTGGTCTCTTCTCCCAGGCAACCAGTGGCAGAACAAGAGGACATGGTCTCAAGCTGCACCAGGGGAAGTTTAGGCTGGAGGTGAGGAGAAAGTTTTTCCCAGAATGAGTAATTGGCCATTGGAATGTGCTACCCAGGGAGGTGGTGGAGTCCCCGTCCCTGGAGGTGTTCCAAAAAGGATTGGATGTGGCACTTGAAGCCATGGTTTAGTTAGTCATAAGGTGTTGGGTGATAGGTTGGACTTGTTGATCTCTGAGGTGTTTTCCAACCTGGCTGATTCTATGATAGGATGAGAGGGAATGGATTGAAGCTTGAGGAGGGCAGATTTAAACTCAATTCTAGGAATAAATTCCTTATAGTAAGGGTGGTGACACACTGGAACAGGTTGCCCAGGGAGGTTGTGGATGCTCCCTCTCTGGAGGTGTTCAAGGTCAGGTTGGATGAGGCCTTCAGCAATCTGGTCTAGTGAAGGGTGTAACTAGATGATCTTGAAGGTCCTTTCCAACCCCCCAAAATTCTCTGAAATCTATTAATAACTCCACCACCTCCCTGGGCAGACCATTCCAATGGGCAATCACTCTCTCTGCAAAGAACTTCCTCCAACCTCCCCTGGCGCAGCCTAAGACTGTGTCCTCTTGTTCTGGTGCTGCCTGCCTGGGAAAAGACACCAACCTCTGCCTGGCTACAATCACCCTTCAGGGAGTTGTAGAGAGCAATAAGGTCACCCCTCAGTCTCCTCCCATCCAGGCTAAGCAACCCCAGCTCCCTCAGCCTCTCCTCATAGGGCTTGTGTTCCAAACCCCTCATCAACCTTGTTGCCCTTCTCTGGACACGTTCCAGCAAGTCAACATACTGTATTAATACAGTAACATAATGCAAACAGATTTGTCTCCACTAGCCCCTACCCTGTCTGAAACATCAAAGTAAGATTGAATCACTTTATCAAGGTACTGGAAAAAAGACTATAGGATCGGGACCTGAGCTGCTGCAATGTGCAGAAAACACAGGTACCATCTAGAGTTGCTGAAAGTAATTAAGAAGTGGTGTTAGTGCATGATAAAACTACAGTGTGTGATGTCATTTCATTACATACTGTTGTATGTGTGCCACCTTGTTCTGACCTGTAAATAAGGTGGTTCAGGTTTCCTTAAGAAGCTTTGTGAATAGTGTATCAGGCTGCTGATGCTTTCTAAAGTGAGGAAGACATTTGCAATGTGTGTCATTCTCATCTCTAAGTATGATGTAAACACCACTACTGGAAAACATCACTGAGTATTACACACCACAGTCAGGCATGGATAGGTTTATTCAGGGATGTTCATAGAGATTTTTTTTAGGGGTTTAATTTAATTGAGCAATGTTTTTGGTATGCCACTTGAACTGTTTTTAATCTTTGGTGAGTCAATCTCATTATGCAGTGGAAAATGATAATGCATTTAATCTATTTTTAGTATTAAGACTTAGCCAAGGAGCTTAGCTATAGTAGTTCTAGCAGAGTCATTCTGCTGTGGTTACCTTGTAGACCACCTGTTCTGAAATGGGTGCTCAATTGCCTGAGAAGTTTCTCTTTCCAAGGTGCAGAGTTTGATCTAGAATAAATCATTCATAGCACAACCTCTCCATGAGGTAAGTGAAATGTCTGTTATCTTACAGAAGGATGCTGTCCCAGGGTGTCACGGTCAGTATCCAAAAGGCAAACACAGCATAACTCATTCCCTCATCCATGTATTCCTTACAGTGTCTTGAGACAACTGGTGACTGTCTGCAAGATAATGGTTTAAGCACTGACTGTGTTGGATTAAAACAAACCAGTGCAACATACACCTTTCTGAAAATTCTTCTTAGATCTTGTGTGTCTTGGGAACCAGATGTATGATATCAGTGTTTTGGGTTGTTGTTTGTTTGTAGTTTTTTGTCTGTTTGGGATATTTTTTAATGTTTGCTTTGTGCAATTAGACTTCCATTTTTCACTTGCTTACACTTGCTTTGGAGTTGAATAGCAGAGATGATTGTTTAATTTAGTTTTATGTCTACCATTATCCTTCAGCAAATTCCTACAATATAATACTTGCACTAGTTCATGAAAATTCGAAACCAGCAACTTCAACAGTGATGAAAGCCAGAAGACAACTAACTGGAATATAATATGAAAAGATGCTTTGCTTCTACGTGCTGCATTGTAAACAAAACAAGTGCCGGGTTCTGCACATTGGCCACAGCAACCCCATGCAGTGCTACAGGCTGGGGTCAGAGTGGCTGGAGAGCGGCCAGGCAGAGAGGGACCTGGGGGTACTGGTTGATGGGAGGCTGAACATGAGCCTGCAGTGTGCCCAGGCAGCCAAGAGGGCCAATGGCATCCTGGCCTGCATCAGGAACAGTGTGGCCAGCAGGAGCAGGGAGGTCATTCTGCCCTTGTATACAGCACTGGTTGGCCACACCTAGAGTACTGTGTCCAGTTCTGGGCACCTCAGTTTAGGAAGGATGTTGACTTGCTGGAACGTGTCCAGAGAAGGGCAATGAAGTTGGTGAGGAGTTTGGAAGACAAGTCCTATGAAGAGAGGCTGAGGGAGCTGGGGTTGCTTAGCCTGGAGAGGAGGAAACTCAGGGGTGACCTTATTGCTCTCTACAACTACCTGAGGGGAGATTGTAGACAGGCAGAGGTTGGTCTCTTCTCCCAGGCAGGCAACACCAGAACAAGAGGACACAGTCTCAGGCTGCGCCAGGGGAGGTTTAGACTGGATGTTAGGAGGAAGTTCTTTACAGAGAGAGTGATTGCCCATTGGAATGGTCTGCCCAGGGAGGTGGTGGAGTCACCATCATTGGAGGTGTTCAGGAGGAGACTTGATGGGGTACTGGGTGCCATGATCTAGTTGTTTAGGTGGATTGGATTGGTTGATAGGTTGGACACGATGACCTTGAAGGTCTCTTCCAACCTGGATTTATTGTATTGTATTATTGTAATTTGGTGTAAGTGAAAAACAAAGTCAGGAAAGGCTCATTACCAACAGACTGTTAATTTTATGCCTTTTCACTGTCAGAAAGCTTAAATGAGGAGATGGGGAAAAGTAGCAGAGTTTAACTCAGATGGGAGATAAATCTAACCCTACATTTACATTTAAAATAAAGCAAAGCTTGAAACTGCTTTTTAAAGGTTTAAATATTGTCGTATTGTAGTTTAGAAATGTAATGCTTTCATGACTCACCAGGAAAAATGGATTCTCTGAGTGAGAAAGTAACCTGGGACGGGAAAGGACACTTTCAAATACATAAGATTTAGCAGCCCCTGATGTGGAAAAAAAAAAGAGGCTGAACAACATTTGGTGTTGTTTGCAGGCACATATGTGCTCCCCGCTGACTCTCAGTGGTGCATGGAGTCTTACGCCTAATTCTGTGTGGAATCTTGAAGAAGGAACCGGGGGGAGAGTGCTCTTACATCAGAGTAACTTGTATTTTAAGGGGTTGATTGTGGTTTTATCACTGAATATATTTTAAAGAGTTGTCTTTTAATTTAATTGCCCCTAGTTATTGAATAACAGTAATTCCCTTCTCCGAATGTTGGGCATGGGGAAGGAGGAATTAAAGAAACAGAGGAAGGAGCCATCCTGTTTCTCAGCAAGTGAATGAGTGGAAAATGTGTTGAGGACATGAGTTAGGTGGTCTGTATTCTGAGTAGTGAGTATTACCTTTCAGTATTGGTGAGTATGGCAGATGTAAGATAACTTTGTCTTGAGATAATACATTAAGAGTGACTGAGATGACTCCAGACCCCCAAAATAAATTGCCAGAGTAGCTCAGAAGGTTTTGGGAGCAATGAAGCTATATTTACCAGCAAACTAAAATATAAGAATATGAAATGCAATGAATATGTACTCTCTCTCTCTCTCTCTCTCTCTTTTTTTTTTTTTTTTCATATATTTACAATATATAAACAACACAAAGACCCTTCTGGCTACCAAACTGCCCCCTTGCCTCTCTGTCCACCCCGTACAAGGGAAAAAGGAGAAGAGCAAGGAGTTAGTGTAGCTTGCTAGTACTTAGCCACAACAATGACTGCAGCCAAGGTCAGCAAAGCAGCATAGACAGCAGCTAGTAGCAGCTAGAGTGTGGAAGCAGGAAAGAGGAAAAATTGTTTATGCAACTAACTTGCCAGTGAGCAAGCCAATGGAGTTACCATTACCTTATCATTATTCTCCTTTACCTCCAATGGTAATTTATTTACATTGCTAACATTTTCATTGGAATTTTCCTAGGCATCAGCCTATGACTGCAACAATCTTCCATAAGCTGAGTCTCTTCTCACTGTGATTTTATAATTGTCTCACCTGATGGGACCTATGGTCCAGCCTCATAACACAACGGGGCCTTTTCCTGATCTCTAGTTTGTTGGCATCCTTCACGCAAGTCACCGTCACCACACTGAGCTGGTGTCTTCCAAAAAGTCAATGAAGATGTTTTCTACCACCTCCTCCGTAGGGTAGATGAAAGTGTTAAACAGGAGAGCTTCCGAGATAGTTCCCTGATGAATTCCCCTTTGTGGTGCTTTGGAAAAAACTGATATTCCACCTACCAGAAATCAGGGATTCATGGCATTTCATGACAGTGCGGTGTTCCCATACTGGTCAGGGGATTCCAGGTCTCTCTCTCGCTCTCCCGCTTCCCAGGAGCTCAAGCGTGCAGACCTTGTCACTTGGCAGGTGTTTTCACTTGGCTTTTGGGATTTCTGGGTGGTATTTTCACTTTACCTTTCTGTCTGTACTATAGATAGATAAATAGATAGAGTCAACCAGGTTGGAAAAGACCTCAGAGATCTCAGTCCAAGCTATTACCTAACACCTTAGGACAACTGACCATGGCTTCAAGTGCCACCATCCAATCCTTTTTGGACACCTCCAGGGACGGTGACTTCACCTCCCTGGGCAGCACATCCCAATGGCCAATTACTCTTTCTGGGAAGAACTTTCTCCTCACCTCCAGCCTAAACTTTCCCTGGCGCAGCTTGAGACTGTCCTCTCTCTCTCTCTCTCGCTCTCGCGCTCTCTCTCTATATATATATGTGTGTGTGTGGTGTGTGTGTGTATGTATATATATACCCACCACAGACACTGATGTACCTGATACTTTTGTAGTGGAGGAGTAAGTATTCTGTGTAAAATCAACTAGAAAATTCTCCCTACCTTTTTTTTCCCCTCCATGTCTTTCTCTCTTGGTAAGAGGGGAGGGAGGAGGTGAGAGGGGGAAATGGGGAGCACTAACCTAATACCCATGTAGCTGGTTTCCAGATAGTAGACAAACCATTAATAGAATAGAAGATAGAATGACCAGACCAGGTTGGAAAAGACCTTTGAGATCGAGTCCAGCCTATCAGCAACACCATCTAATCAATTAAACCGTGGCACTGAGCACCCCATCCAGTTTCTTTCCTAAACACCTTCAGTGAGGGTGACTCTACCACCTCCCTGGGCAGCCCTTCCAATAGCCAATCTTTCTTTCTGTGAAACTTCTTCCAGACATCCAGCTTAAACCTCCCCTGGTGCAGCTTGAGACTGTGTCCTCTTGTTCTGGTGCTGGTGGCCACCACAGGAGAAAGACCAACCCCCACCTGGCTACAGCCTCTCTTCAGGGAGTTGTAGACAGCAATAAGGTCTCCTCTGAGCCCTCTTCTCCAGCTAGCAACCCCAGCTCCCTCAGCCTCTCCTCACAGGGCTTGCTCCAAACCCCTCCCAGCTTTGTTGCCCTTCTCTGGAACCCTTCCAGCAAGTCACATCCTTCCTAAACTGAGGGGCTCAGAACTGGACCCTTTCAGTCCTCTGATGCAGCCATCCACAATGACACACCTATCTGCCTGCAGTGTCTCGCTCGGGATGAAAGGATGTTGCAGGTGGTCTCTCTGAAAACCCAGCATCTGAGGTAGACAACTTTTGCTGGTCTTTTGTCCAAGATTTAAAAAGGGAACATAAGATCTTCAGTATGTGTGATTGGCGAGTGATTGATCATTCAGTTTATCTTCATCTTAATTGCTTGTTTTTCTCCACATACGGTATTTCTGTACACTGACCTCAGTGCCAGGAGAAATTATGGAGCGATCATCACGGGGCAATCACACAGCACCTGAGGATGGCCAAGGGATGCCCAGCCAGCATGGATTTAGAAGGGCAGGTCCTGCCTCTCCAACCTGATCTCCTTCTATGATCAGGATGCTGCCTGGTGGATGTGGGGAGGCCTGGGATGTAGCCTACCTGGACTTCAGCAAGGCCTTGACACATCCTCATAGCCAACTGCTGGCCAAGCTGTCAGCTCGTGGCTTGGACAGCAGCACTCTGCTGTTACGAACTGGCTGGAGGGCTGAGCCCAGAGAGTGGTGGTGAATGGTGCCACATCCACTGGAGGCCAGTCATTAGTGGTGTCCCCCAGGGATCAGTGCTGGGACCAGGGCACTGGTTAAGCCACACCTTGAGTCAGTTTAGGAAAGATGTTGAATTGCTGAAAGGTGTCCAGAGAAAGGCAACAAAGCTGGTGAGGGGTTTGGAGCACAAGCACTCTGAGGAGAGGCTGAGGGAGCTGGGTTGTTTAGCCTGGAGAAGAGGAGGCCTCAGGGGAGACTTATTGTTCTCTCAACTACCTGCAGGGAGGTTGTAGCCGGGTGGGGGTTGGTCTTTCTCCCAGGCACCACCACCAACAAAGAGGACACAGTCTCAAGCTGTGCTGGGGGAGGTTTAGGCTGGATGTATAAGAAATTTCTTCACAGAAAGAGTGATTTGCCATTGGAATGTGCTGCCCAGGGAGGTGGTGCAGTCACACTATCACTGGAGGTGTTTAAGAAGAGACTGGATGAGGTGCTTGGTGCCATGGTTTAGTGATTAGATAGTGTTGGATGATAGGTTGGACCGATGATCTCAAAGGTCTTTTCCAACCTGGTTAATTCTATTCTATTCTATTCTAACACTTGGTAAGATGAAAATGAAATCTCTTAATCTACACACTTTCTGGCTCCATCACCCTCATATGTGCTTGGTTGCTCACCTGAAATGAACGTCATCACATGCTGTCCTGTAAACCCCCACAGCTGACCAAGAAGTTTACACTTGTTCTTCCTGTGTCATTGACAAGAGTGTTGTATTTGGTTGGCAGTTAAAAGGCTCTGCTGGCTACATAGGTATGACTTTGAGGTCAGCTGAGTTGTTGATGTCATTTAAAAGCTCTCAGTAAGCCAAATTGTCAGTATGGTCAAGTTTGGCTTGGTTTGCATAACTTTGCTCCAACAGAGGAACTGGAGTTTGCTCTTGAACTCTTGTCAAATCTGCAAGTGTGGAAATGAGAAGCATTGTTTCTATAAAAGACTTCCCAGGAGGTGGTGAATTCCCCAGCGTTGCAGCTTCTAATATTCGAGTGGACAGAGCTCTGGACCTTCCTGTCTAGACTGTGTGTTTGCCGAGAAAGGTTGAACCAGAAGATTCCTGATGGTCCCTTCCAACCCAGTGTTTTATATGTATGTATTAAGAAGAGTGTGTCCAACAGATCGAGGGAGGTTCTCCTCCCCCTTTACTCTGCCCTGGTGAGACCTCATCTTGAGTATTGCATTTAGTGTGGGGCTCCCCAGTTCAGGGAGACAGGGATCTGCTGGAGAGGGTCTAGCAGAGGGCTATGAGGATGATTAGGGGACTGGAGCACTGCCTTATGAGGAGAGGCTGAGGGACCTGGGGCTTTTTAGTCTGGAAAAAAAAACTTAGAGGGGATTTAATAAATGTTTATAAATATCTGAGGGCGGGTGTCGGGAGGGGACAGCTCTTCTCATTTGCTTCTTGTGATAGGACAAGGAGCAATGGGTGTAAGCTGCAGCACAAAAGGTTCCACCTCAACACAAGGAGTGTAAGGGTCACACAGCACTGGAACAGGCCCCCAGAGAAGTTGTGGAGTCTCCTTCTCTGGAGACTTCAGTGCCCATATGTGTGTTCTTCTGTGACCTGAGCTAGATTGTATGGTCCTGCTCTGGCAGGGGGGTTGGACTTGATGATCTCTTTGGGTCCTTTCCAACCTCTGACATCCTGTGATCCTGTGATTAGTGATAGAATAGGGAATTAGGACAGCAAAGTCTGATCTTCCAGTCACTTTACAGACACCACAGTATGTATTAAAGCTGAAGGATTAGGAGTGATTGAAAATTGATTGAATATATAATTGAAGTGTTTGGGATTGCCCTCTGCTGTGGGTTTACGCTTTTCTGGAGTCCAAAAGCCCAAATGAAACAATTAGATTGCCTCCTTTTCCCTTTTTTTCCCCGGTAGGGGAAAGCAATTAGGCAAGGAGAAGAGAGAGCTGAAATTATGAAAAAGAGTCTTGAGTCGATTTGGAAGTAAAAAGGTAAGTTTAACAAAATATAAAAGGCATTTTGAGTAAAAGGAAGATTACAAGGTATAAAGAAAAGGGCAAATCAAAAATATCTACAAACCAGGCAGAGCTGGCAAAGGATTCTCTGGATCCAATGTGGATTCTCTTTCGATGCAGTCCTGAGAGTCTGGAGCAGCATGATCAGGCCCCACCACGTGGTTACAGCACAGCAGGGAGCAGCAGGAGCAGCGTCTCAGGTAGGCGAGGACAGGAGCAAGAGGCAGGGCATGGCTCCCCTTAAATAGGCTTGGTGGACAGGAAGCAGGAGTGGAATAGACCTTTAACCTGGGGACTCTTTCAGAGGGAGGGGATCCAAGTCTCTCTAGCCCACTGGGTCAGGTTTCTTTGTCTACCTGGGGGCTAGGTTCTTTTCAGCCCACCCCCCTCCTGGCTGGGTGTAACCTGGCACACCTATGTTATAAACAAGTTTTTTGTCAGTACATAGAGGCTGTACTGCAGCTGCAAACTGGTGGGTACAGCCATTGCTGGGGCAACACAGGGATTTAATTTTGAACCGGTTCATTATCCCTCCATTGAAAGCTATAGTGTGAACTGGCTTCAAGTTACAGTGTTTTTTGAGTATGAAGTTGACCACACAAACATGATGCGATATGTTAATACTGTGAGTAAAGAATCCTTGCTATTTGTTTATTTGAGTTTTGGGGACAAAAAAAAGGGAGAGAAAAAAAGTTTGACTAAAAGGCCAAGTTATCATTTTAAACAGTTGTGATGGTAGACATTCAGCTGTTTGTGACTGGCAGTTTGGAGTGTTTGCTCTTCCCTGTCCTGAGCTCCAGACTCTCAGAAAAAGATTTTTGCAAAGTTGTCAGGCATTGCAAAATTCTGTTGAAGTGAAATGCCTTAGGTAGAAAAAGCCAGCCACAGGAGTGCCCCATTACTCTGTCACAGTAACCAGGGAGCATTGCCAGCTTAATGAGTTCTACTGAATCTCTCTCACTCCCCATGGCGATAGCAAGCTTTCCTTTGTTTGGTGTGTGTGTTCTGAATCAAAGTATAAGCTTCTATTGAGATTAATACACAGGTAACATGATCAAGCTGAATAGATTATTTTCCCCCCCACTTTTTATGGTGCCTGGTTTGATTTCCTCTATAGGCTATTGGATTCTGTTTTACTTCTTGTGACATGGCGTGGTAAATGGCCAGTATCTGTTTAATGTTATGGAGACAGGCAGGGGCAGCCAAGCTTCAAAGGGAAAGACAAAACTCAAACCTTCCTGCAGCCTCATAATATTTTGCTTTTCATCTGTATTTTTGCTGAAATCTGGAGGCAATCTTTTGAAGCACATCAAAGGAAGTTCTGTATATGATATTCCTTCCAAGGAAACAGCAAAAACTGGCAGCTTGCAGGGAACCTGACATGGGAGAAATCTGAGCCTTGTGCAGATTTCTGGTTCTTCTGTTCTATGTCTTTTCCAAAAATGTCACTTTTTCAGATTCGATCCAATACTGTGCTTGTCACAGTATCACAGTACATTAGAGTTTGGAAGGCACCTCCAGAGATCATCAGGTCCAACCTTCCTGCCAAAGCAGGATCACAAATAATGTGTACTAATAATGGGGTAAGAGATACTGTTAATAACTGCTTTTTATAGTCTCAGTCTCAACTTGATTGGATGATCTCTTGGTTGGCATGAAATAGAAGAAATAAAGGAAAACTTTTTCATTGTGAGGGTGGCAGAACACTGGAACGGCTGCCCAGAGAGGTGGAGTTTCTCTGAAAACATTGAAAACCCACCTGGATGCGTTCCTGTGTGACCTACTCTGAGTGATCCTGCTCTGGCGGGAGGGTTGGCTAGATGATCTTTTGGGGTCCCTTCCCCCCTAACATTCTGTAACTGTGAAATCTCTTGTAGTCTGTACCCGGTCTTGTCAGCTCCTCATGTGAATGCTCATGACTTACATATGCTTTTACTTTAGTTAGAAAAACAACCACCACCAAACAAACAAACAAAAAACCCAACACCCAGGCACATCCTTGTCATTTTTTCAGAATTAAGAGAAAGAGAAATTGTGCTGCTATCCCTGTTTCAGTGCTTGTAAGGTATATAGCCTGC
This sequence comes from Colaptes auratus, assembly GCA_015227895.2. Classification (NCBI taxonomy): domain Eukaryota; kingdom Metazoa; phylum Chordata; class Aves; order Piciformes; family Picidae; genus Colaptes; species Colaptes auratus. The sequence continues at coordinate 8,272,722 of CM037636.1, forward strand.
AGTATGCCCAGGTGGCCAGGAGGACCATGGCATCCTGGGCTGCATCAGAAACAGTGTGGCCAGCAGGAGCAGGGAGGTCATTCTGCCCCTGTACACTGCACTGATTAGGCCGCACCTTGAGTCCTGTGTCCAGTTCTGGGCCCCTCAGTTTAGGAAGGATGTTGAGTTGCTGGAAGGTGTCCAGAGAAGGGCAACAAAGTTGGTGAGGGGTTTGGAAGACAAGCCCTATGAGGAGAGGCTGAGGGAGCTGGGGTTGCTTAGCCTGGAGAAGAGGAGGCTCAGGGGTGACCTTCTTGCTCTCTACAACTACCTGAAGGGAGGGTATAGACAGGCAGAGGTTGGTCTCTTCTCCCAGGCAGCCAGCACCAGAAAAAGATGACACAGTCTCAAGCTGCACCAGGGGAAGTTTAGGCTGGAGGTTAGGAAGAAGTTCTCTACAGAGAGAGTGATTGCCCATTGGAATGGGCTGCCTGAGAAGGTGGTGGTGTCACCATCACTGGAAGTGTTCAGGAGGAGACTTGATGGGGTGCTTGGTGCCATGGTTTAGCTGATTAGATGGTGTTGGATGATATGGTTGGACGCGATGATCTTGAAGGTCTCTTCCAACCTGGTCTATTCTATTCTATTCTATTCTACTTCTATTCTATTCTATTCTCCTTCAGGTTTTAAGATATACATATATATATCAGACCAAGAAGTTAATTCTATAATGTGATGACAGTTTGCCTTGTCTCATATATTCCTTTGGTGCAGTAGAAGATCAGAGTGCTGGACTTCTTTCAATATAATATAATAGTATAGCTAGCTCGTCTGATGTTGGAGTGTTTTATTCTCTACTGAGTGGTGGCATCATCTAAGTGATTCCTATAAGCTTGAGCTGTTATACTAGTGGGGTTTTGGTTGTGTGGGTTTTGTTTTTGATAAAAACACATGCGGTTCCTGGTGCATCCTTTCTCTTTCTAAAAAGAAATGTAACTTATGGTGACCTTCTCACTTGCAAATACTTTGGCTAATTAGTTGTGTTTAAAAAGATTTGTCTTTCCTGGCTGCCCACTGAAAATAGTTTTATGTGCAAATTTCCCTGGTTTTGAACTGCTGATTATAAACCTGCAGTTTCCAGAGGTTTTACTGACTTTTCTGAAAGTCTGGGTCTCTGATTCTCTTCAGAGAGTGGCAAATAGTTGAAGTTGATTCTCTGGAGAGGTTCTGTGACTTAGTGCATGAAAGACAAAGGGTGAGAGTGCTGAAGTCTATTGGCTGGCCAAAAATAGGTAACTTCTTTGCATTTTAAATCCATAGAACTTCTGAGCAAGGACCACCTTAGAGCTTTGTCCTCAAGTTCTGAATTCCCTTTGTGGTCTCTGCATCTGTGGTTCACACTTCACGCTCCATTCACTGGCCTCAACTCCCATTCAGTACTTAAGCTGTATTACTCTTAATATCTGACTATATGATATTTATATATTATTGTTTTGTATAGGTTTAGCATTTTGTAAGAGTTTGTGCCAGATAAGGGAGTAGTAACTAATGCTACTGTTACAAGCGTGGGAATTAGTTTTCTGCTATAAAAGTACCACAGATAATATGTAAATATAATATTTGACTGTGAATTATATGCAGAAAAGTATCATCGTGTATTAGACGTTGGAGGGGACCTCCAGAGATAATTGGGTCCAACCCCTGCCAAAGCTGGATCACTTAGGGTAGTCTGCACAGGAATGCATCCAGGTGGGTCCAGAGAAGGAGACTCCACAACCTCCCTCCCGGGCAGCCTGTTCCAGTGCTCCCATCACCCTACTGTAAAGAAGTTTCTCCTCAAGTTGAGCTGAAATCTTCTATGTTCAAGTTTGAACCTGTTGTTTCTTATTACTGTGTGCCACCAAAAAGAGCTTGCCCCCCTCCACTTGACACCCACCTCTCAGATAAGTATTTTGCTGGAGGAGAACATAATTCCTGTACCTTTTGCTTTTACAGGTCAGCAGGTGGTGGTATGGTGAGAACCTACTCTGTATTCTGATAAAGATGATCTGTAAGGCATTGTGTAAGATACCAGTTTTTAAGCAGTCCTACTAGGTTTAGTCTCCCAGTCATAACACAGCTTTGTGGCTGTTCCTTGGACCTGTCCCAGCATTCAAGAAACAGCTTTTGGCATGACAGGCCCCATAACTGACTGTACAGACTGGCCTGTAAGTGAATGTTGTGTGGGGAGGGGACTTGAAAGCGCTCTTAGCTTAAATTTCTAGTGATGTCGCGCTGATGCAACTTCCCCCCCCCACAGGCAGTTTACTAGGCACACACTGTACAGCTTGCACTGCAACCTCTTAGGTAAGATCTGGACCTAGAACCTGTGACTTGGTTGGCTGGGGTAGCAGGGACCCACAGACGTTTTACTAAAGTACTCTGGCTTGTGTTACATGTGCGTCCCATGGGTGTTACTACTGGTCTTAGCCATGTCTGTGCTAGAGGAAAGTTGTGAGTAGAGCCTTATTAGTAACTTTTTTATCACAGTAAGGCAGTTTGAAGGCAGATCCTCCCTTGCCTCCCACTGGGGCAGAGAAAATGATGAGACTCAGACAAAACGATTGCAGAAGTGATGGAAGTTCAAAAGAAAGACAGTAAAGTGTTTTACAGAAGCTACAAGCACGGTGACAAAAGAGATCCCAAAGCACACAGAGTCCCTTACAGCATACGCAGAAACCTCCCAGCACTCCCCTTCTCCCCTTCTCCCTACCTGAGAGTACACCCAAAACCCCCAGGGCGTTTTCTCCCCCCCCCCCCCCCCCCCCCGCTCCACTGTTAGGCTAACTCAGCTGGCCAGATCTGGGATTGCCCTTCCCCCTTCTCCTCTTGGCATTAGGCCTGGCCAGGCCTAAGAGGCCTGAGATGACTCCCCTTCCATTACCAGATAGGGAGCATATTCATGGGAGCAGCAAGGGAGGAAGAGGAAGTGTGAGACCTGCTGTAGGTTTATAGGAGCAGGACATTATGGGAATGAAATACACAGCTTCCTGTGTCCACCCACTGGGCTGGACACCTGGGCACAGAAGGTGTATCTTATGTGGCAGCAGCAAGAGGCACCCAGCCCAAACTGTCACACATAGTGATATTTATAACAAGTTAAAGAAATGGAAAGATTGAGTCAGGCATGCATATAGATACAAATATATTTGAAACACATGTCCATATGGAAAATACTCTTTGTACACTTAGCTATTTAAACCCCTTTCTCCTCGAAGTTTTCCCATGCAGATATATAAAAAAGCCAAAGTTGTCCGTTGGAACTTTGGTACTTGCCATTAGCATAAGAAAGCAGAGAGTCTTTGCTTAGCTCCCCTGGGATTCTTTCTGATAGCATTTGCCTCTTTGCTTTGTTCTCTTCTAGTCAGCTTAGCTTATGTTCTGTGTTAGTTCTCAAATGCAATTTAAAGTCATTACCTAGAATCTCCTCTAGCTCTCCAGAAAATGCCCCCTTTATCACACTGTGATTTGTGCAGGAAGGCAATGGCCAAGTCATGCAAGGGAAGCACAGCATGGCATTTGACCAGTATCATCTCTGGAGAGGGGGCTGCTAGTTCCCCGTCCATAGCTTAGCTTTACCAAGCTCTACGGATGCAGAACTGGTTAACAAATGTCAGCACAGGTTTTTGTTCTACTCATCCTAACTACTTTGCATTTTCTCAGCTGTGTTCTTGAACCTGAGGGGCATGTAGTATTTCAGGCAGGTCAGGAGAGGAGCTGGGAGTTTAGCGGTGAAAAGGATCGCCTTCCATACAAATAACCACTTGATTGTGACTCTGAGGGTAGACATTTATGGAGTAACCTGTATCTGAAATAAGGAGTCTTCACCCACTTCTAGAACATAAAGCTACAATAAGGATTTTCTTACTACTTTTGTTCAGTGACCAATGGATCTCATTTAGCAGGGTTCACAGTGCAAGAGGTCTGTGTTGTCAGTAGTACATGCAGGTGATAGAGACAGTAAACAGAAACCTCTCACCTTTCTCTGAGTCCGTAAAGCAAAAATGTCAGTGTTACCACTAATGTTGCCAGAAATTGTGCACTTGAGGCAACTATCACAGTACTAGCTGCTTGCACATCATGTGGATGACTCTGCATAAGGTTTACCTCACTGCAGTAGATTAGCCTTAGCAAACAGCTGTGTTCCTAACCAGCTCCTCATCCAGTCCTCCCCATCTACAGGATGGGGAAGAGATATTGCATAAAAAATGGAACAGAAATGCTTGTGGATCCTTGTGAGTTTCCTTTACTACTGATTTTTGAACTAGCCACTTTCCCACCACCAGCAGCAGCCAGTGAGGGTGCCTGTAACCAGCTGTGTCCAGTCTTCCTTAAAGAAACTAAACAAACAGTGAAATTCTACCTGCCCGATTATGTAGATCTTGAGAGAGAACTTCTCATGTTCCTTTCTTTTCACCAGCAAGGTGGACTTCTGAGGCTCTAGGTATGCTGTGATAATTGGATTTCTGAGGCTGTAACCGTAAATCTCAGTATAGTGAAAGTGCATAT
>CM037636.1:8277748-8304357 GCA_015227895.2 Colaptes auratus
ATGGAATGGAATGGAATGGAATAGAATAGAATAGAATAGAATAGAATAGAATAGAATAGAATAGAATAGACCAGGCCAGGTTGAAGAGACCTTCAAGATCATCACATCCAACCTATCATCCAACACCTCTAATCAAATAACCATGGCACCAAGCACCCCATCAAGTCTCCTCCTGAACACCTCCAGTGATGGTGGACTACCTGAAGGGAGGTTGTATCCACGTGGGAGGTGATCTTAGCTTTTACCTGAAAAAAAATGCAGATTATCTTTAGGGAAATCCAATCCTAAACACCTAGTCCCACAGTTAGATAGCCAGGGATGCTCAGAACTGGTATGGTGGAGTCACAGCATCTGGAAGCCCCCACTGCATTAAACAGCTTGATGATAAATGAGTAAACAGGGTGGTTGACCTAAGACCCTGAGTGAAGCCCATCAGAAAGTACTAGAGAAAAGGAAATACGATAGAACAGCAGACTGAGAAGGCAGAAGACATAAATAAACCACAGACAAGAATGTTTGTGTGCTCATCTTGAATGCCTCTTTCTCATCTCCCACTGACATGAAAGGTAATACAAGGTTTTAAGGCTGTAAAAGACACACTCCCAAACTTTGGCTCAGCTTTTCAGTCACCTCTCCAGCCTCAGCACAGTTGCTGGCTGAGGGCACAGTACCACAGGCAGGGTGATGAGATGGCAGCTCCCAGGGAGTGGCTGACTTGTCAGAGAACTGTGCTGCCATTCAGCATGAGCTGGACAAGCTGGAGAGTTGGTCAGGGAGAAATCTAGCTAAATTCAATAATGGGAAGTGTAGAGTCCTGCATCTGGAGAACAACCACCCCATATATTAGTGCTGCCGGGGGGCTAACCTTCTGGAGAGTTGCCGCTGTGGGAAAAGGACCAGGAAGTCACGGTGGATGACAGGCAAACCATGAGCCAACAATGTGCCCTTGTGGCCAAGAAGGCCAATGGCATCCTGGAACAGACTAAGAAGAGTGTGGACAGCAGGTGGAAGGAAGTTCCACTCCCCCTCTAACTCTGCCCTGGTGAGGCCTCTTCTGGAAAAATGAGCCTAGTTCTGGGCTCCCCAGGTCAAGAAGGACAAGGATAGTTGTCCCTGTGGAGGGTCCAGCAGAGAGCCACTAAGATGGTTAGGGGGCTGGAACATCTACCTTACAAGAAAGGCTGAGAGAGCTGGGTCTGTTTAGCCTGGAGAAGAGGAAATTGAATAGGGAAATCATGAATGTCTATAAATAAAGTTTGAGTGTCAGGAGGACGGAGCCACACTCTTCCCAGTGGAGTCCAGTGTCAAGAAGAGGGACAGTGGATGCAAATTGGAGTACAGGAGGTTCCAGATAAACATGAGGAATTACTTCTTCATTTTGAGGGTGATGGAGCACTGGAACAGGCTGCCCAGAAAGGCTGTTCTGTCAATACACCAGAAGGATGGGATGTCATCCAGAGGGACCTGGACAAGTTGGAGGGGTGGGCCCAGGTGAACATCACGAGGTTCAACAGGAGCAAGTGCAGGGTCCTGCACCTGGGCTGAAACAATTCTCACTATTATTACAGACTGGGGGATGAGGTGATAGAAAGCAGACCTGCAGAAAAGGATTTGGGGGTGCTGATGGACAAGAAACTGGACATGAGCAGACAAAGTGTACTTGCAGCCCAGAAGGTCAAGTGCACCTGCATCAAAAGAAGCATGGCCAGCAGATCCAGTGAGGTGATTCTGCCACTTTGCTCTGCTCTGGTGAAACCTCTCCTGGAGTGCTGTGTACAGGTCTGGAGTCCTCAATACAGGAAGGACATGATGGATCAGGTCCAGAGGAGGGCTACAAAATGATCAGGGAGTTGGAGCACCTCTGCTATGAAAACAGGCTGAGAGAGCTGGGATTGTTTAGCCTGGAGAAGAGGAGGCTCAGGGGAGACCTCATTGCTCTCTACAACTACCTGAAGGGTGCTTGTAGCCAGGAGGGGGTTGGTCTCTTCTCCCAGGCAACCAGCACCAGAACCAGAGGACACAGTCTCAAGCTGTGCCAGGGGAAGTTTAGGCTTGAGGTGGGGAGAAAGTTCTTCACAGAGAGAGTTGTTAGCTGTTGGAATGTGCTGCCCAGGAAGGTGGTGGAGTCACCTTCCCTGGAGGTGTTCAAGAGGGGATTGGATGTGGCACTTGATGCCATGGTTTAGTAGTCATGAGGTGTTGGGTGACAGGTTGGACTTGCTGATCTTTGAGGTCTTTTCCAACCTTATTGACTCTGTGATTCTATTCTGTGATTCTAAATACTTCTACCGTTAGTTTAGGATTTATCTCCCAACTATCCACGGCCTCTTCACGGAGTAGCTAGAGATCAGCCTCATACTTTATTTCATTTTATCCCCTCCATACCAGGCCTTGCCTCTGTTCCTGTGTTTATACATTTTGATTCTGGGTCACCAGGCTTTATTTCATTAGCTCTCATCCACTGCAGAGTGGTTTGTGCCCCTTCAGCTATCCCATCTGGCCCCACCTTTTTAATTCCTGTGTTATCATAGTTAATTTTAACTGTATATGATTCAGTCAGGAAAAAAGCATTTCAGAGCTTAGCCTATAAGACATTTCACAAAATAAAAGCTGAAGTGGAGTTCTCTGGAAACCAACCAAAAAAAAGGCATTTAAAGATGGTATGGTCTCAAAGATGGTATGGTTTCAAAACTGCTTTTTTTTCCTCTCTGCAGCAAAAACTTCACCCACTCTTGTATTCCAGCCCACAGCCACTGTGAATAGTTTGGAGCACCCACACACATGTTCAACTCTTCAGGTCTAATCACATGAGTCCTTTTCACAAAGTGATTTTCAGATCAACCTAGATAAAATAAATATTAAATCACAGTTGATTCAAAGTCCTGAAATTTTCCAGGTGATTCTGTAGAAGTCACAGAATCATGGAATGGCAGGTGTTGGAAGGGGCCCCTGAAGATCCCCTAGTCCAAAACCCCTGCTAATGCAGGTATACCTTAATCAGGTTGCATAAAGCTGGTGAGGGGTTTGGAGCACAGCCCTGTGAGGAGAAACTGAGGGAGCTGGGCTTGCTTAGCCTGGAGAAGAGGAGGCTCAGTGGATACCTTATGGCTCTCTACAACTCCCTGGAGGGAGGTTGTAGCCATGTGGGGGTTGGTCTCTTCTCCCAGGCAACCAGCACCAGAACAAGAGGACACAGTCTGAAGCATCCTGGCCTGCATCAGAAACAGTGTGGCCAGCAGGAGCAGGGAGGTCATTCTGCCCCTATACACTGCACTGGTTAGGCCACACCTTGAGTCCTGTGTCCAGTTCTGGGCCCTTCAGTTTAGGAAGGATGTTGACTTGCTGGAGCATGTCCAGAGAAGGGCAACAAAGTTGGTGAGGGGTTTGGAACACAAGCCCTATGAGGAGAGGCTGAGGGAGCTGGGGCTGCTTAGCCTGGAGAAGAGGAGACTCAGGGATGACCTTATTGCTCTCTACAACTACCTGAAGGGAGGTTGTAGCCAGGCAGAGGTTGGTCTCTTCTCCCAGGCAGGCAGCACCAGAACAAGAGGACACAGTCTCAGGCTGCACCAGGGGAGGTTTAGGCTGGATGTTAGGAAGAAGTTCTATACAGAGAGAGTGATTGCCCACTGGAATCAGCTGCCTGTGGAGGTGGTGGAGTCACCATCATTGGAGGTGTTCAAGAAGAGGCTTGATGGGGTGCTTGGTGCCACAGTTTAGTTGTTTAGTTGTTTAGGTGGGTTGTATTGTATTGTATTGTATTGTATTGTATTGTATTGTATTTAGGTGGGTTGGATTGGTTGATGGGTTGGACGTGATGATCTTGAAGGTCTCTTCCAACCTGGTGTATTGTATTGTATTGTATTAAGCTGCGCCAGGGGAGGTTTAGGCTGGATGTTAGGAAGAAGTTCTTCATAGAGACAGTGATTGCCCATTGGAATGGGCTGCCCGGGGAGGTGGTGGAGTCACCATCATTGGAGTGTTCAGGAGGAGACGGATGGGGTGCTTGGTGCCATAGTTTGTTGATTAGATGGTTTGGGTCATGGGTTGGGCTTGATCTTAAAGGTCTCTTCCAACCTGGTCTATTCTATTCTATTCTATTCTATTCTATTCTATTCTATTCTATTCTATTCTATTCTATCTATTTCAGACACTGTTTGAAGGTCTCCAGAGAAAGAGAATCCATATTCTATTCTATTCTATTTTATTCTATTCTATTCTATTCTATTCTATTCTATTCTATTCTATTCTATTCTATTTTCTATTCTATTCTATTTCCAGACACTGCTTGAAGGTCTCCAGAGAAAAGAATCCATATTCTATTCTATTCTATTCTATTCTATTCTATTCTATTCTATTCTATTTCCAGACACTGTTTGAAGGTCTCCAGAGAAAGATAATCCACAGCCTCTGGATGGCCTGTTCCAGTGTTCCACCAACCTCATAGGAAGGATAGCTTGTGCCTGTTTGCCCTTGTTGTTATCACTGGGCACCACAGAAAAGAGTTTGGCCTCATTCTCTTGACATCCATCCTTTATACATTTATAAGCATCAGTAAGTCCAGTGAGGTTGGACTGCAAATGAGTACTGTCATGGCGATGTGATTTTGTACCTATCTCCCTGGCATCAGCTGCCAGGGCTTTCCTATCTTTGATATTTTTTTTTGTGCCCAAATTCCCTGTGATAATGCTGTGAACAGCCAACACCAGTGAATCAGGCTTGTTATTTAATTTTTAGACCCTAAACTGTCTTATCTTTTTACCAATGAAAGTAATTACAGGCAGATCATCTCAGAAAGTAATGGCAATCACTCTCTTTCACAGTGGGAGGAGAAAGGAAAAATAAGAGCATTTTTCTCCTATCTGTCTTTTTAATGACTGTGAAAAAAAGCCTCTGAAATTAGTTGAATGAATCTTGGCACTTTTTTCCTGGATGAGATCATAATTTCATGGATGAAGGAGAGAAAGCCTGGAGGAGGGAAGACTCTCCACTAGTCAATGAAGGCTGGGTTGGGGATCAGTTTTGCAGATTGAAGTCCATGGGCCCTGATGAGATGCACCCAGGAATGTTGAGAGAGCTGCCTGATGTTGTCAGTCTACAGCTCTCCATCCCTTTTGCAAAATCCTGGCAAACAGGAGAGGTGCCTGAGGACTGGGGGAAAGCCCATGTCATTCCAGTCTTCAATAAGGGCAAGAAAGAGAATGGAATGGAATGGAATGGAATGGAATGGAACGGAACGGAACGGAACAGAATAGAATAGAATAGAATAGAATAGAATAGAATAGAATAGAATAGAATAGAATAGAATAGACCAGACCAGGTTGGAAGAGACCTTCAAGATCATCGCGTCCAACCTATCAACCAATCCAACCCACCTAATCAAATAAGCCATGGCACCAAGCACCCCATCAAGTCTCCTCCTGAACACCTCCAATGATGGTGACTCCACCACCTCCCTGGGCAGCCCATTCCAATGGGCAATCATTCTGTGTAGAACTTCTTCCTAACATCCAGCCTAAACCTCCCCTGGCTATAGACCAGTCAGCCTCACCTTCATCCCTGGATAAATGATTGAGTGGCTCCTTCTGGAGTGCATCTCTAGGCACATGGAAGAGAAGGTCATCAGGAGTGGTCAGCATGGATTCACCAAGGGGAAATGGTGCTTGACTAATCTGATAGCCTATGATGTCCTAACTGAATGGGTAGGTGCAGGGAGACCAGTGGATGTAGTCTGCCTTGACCTTAGCAAGGCTTTTGACACTGTCTCCCAGAACATCCTTGTGAGTAAGCTCAGGAAGTGTGGAATAGAAGAACAGAGAGTAAATTGTATTAGGAACTGGTTACATGATAGGGTGCAAAGAGTAGTGATCAGTGGTGCCAAGTCCAGCTGGAGACCTGTAACTAGTGGAGTTTCCCAGGGATCATTGCTGGGTCCAGTCCTGTTCAACACCTTTATCAATGACATTGATGAGGGGACAGCACCTGCTCAGCAAGTTTGCTGACAGTATGAAACCGGGAGGCTTGGCTGATACACCTGAAGGCTGTGCAGCAAATCAGCAACATGTGGACAGACTGAGAGCTAGGCAAAGAGGAACCTAATGAGGTTCTAAAAGAGTCCTGCACCTGGAAAGAAACAATAAACATCACCAGTACGGCTTAGGAGTTAATCTGCTAGAGAGCAGCCCCATGGAGAAGGATCTAGGGGTCCTGACAGACAAGTTATCCATGGGACAGCAATGTGCTCTCGTGGCCAAGAAGGCCAATGGGATCCTGGGCTGCATTAAGAAGAGTGTGTCCAGCAGAGCAAGGGAGATTCTCCTCCCCCTATATTCTGCCCTGGTGAGGCCCTGCCTAGAATATTGCATTCAGTTCTGGTCTCCCCAGTTCAAGAGGGACAGGGATCTGCTGGAGAGAGTCCAATGGAGGGCTACAGGAATGAAAAAGGGACTGGAGCACTGTCCTGTGAGGAAAGGCTGAGAGCCCTGGGACTTTTTAGTCTGGAGAAGAGAAGACTGAGAAGGGATCTAATACATTTATATAAATGTATGAAGGCTGGGTGTCAGGAAGGAAGGGACAGTCTCCTCGCTTGCACCCTGTGACAGGACAAGGGGCAATGGATATAAAGAACAGCACAGGAGGTTCAACCTCAATGTGAGGAAGAACTTCACTGTGAGGGTCACAGAGCACTGGAACAGGCTCCCCTGAGAAGTTGTGGAGTCTCCTTCTCTGGAGACTTCCAAGACCCATCTGGATGGATTCCTATGCAACCTGTGCTGGATCATATGGTCCTCTGGCAAGGGTTTAGACCTGATATTCTCCAGAGGTCCCTTCCAGGCCCTACAATCCTGTGATACTCTAATTATTGTGTGTCTACACTCTCTGACTGCAACTTCCATGAACTTTTATTACTTTAGCAATATCCCCAGTTGTCAAAAGCCTCAGTTTCTGTTTACCAGAGCAGTAACACCCACACTCAGGACAATGTCTTGGCTTGACTTTGGACTGTATAACTTCAGGGTTTATTTTAATCATACAAGATGGCAGGTCAGGTTACATATTTGTTCTAGCTGCTTTATAGCTGTTGAGGAGCATTAGTGAAGGAACTAATGGACTTGATTTTTTTTCTCCCTCTTAAGGGTACAGTTAACTTGAAATGAAAATCTGAGGAATGAGCTTGGAAAGTGCCTCTCTCTTCTCTTTGTCCATTGTGCTGAAGGCTCACAATTGCCATTCTTTAAAGCATGTTAGTATCATAGTATCAGTCAGGGTTGGAAGGGACCACAAGGATCAGCTAGTTCCAAGCCCCCTGCCATGGGCAGGGACACCCCCACACTAGATCAGGCTGGCCAGAGCCTCATCCAGCCTGGGCTTAAACACTTCCAGGGTGGGGCCTCAACCACCTCCCTGGACAACCCATTCCAGGGCTTCACCACTCTCATGGGAAGAACTTCCTCCTCACATCCAGCCTGAATCTCCCCACCTCCAGCTTCATTCCATTCCCCCTAGTCCTATCACTACCTGACAGCCTGAGAAGTCCCTCCCCAGCCTTCTTGTAGCCCCCTTCAGATACTGGAAGGCCACAATGAGGTCACCTCAGAGCCTTCTCTTCTCCAGACTGAACAGCCCCAACTCCTTCAGTCTATCCTCATAAGAGAGGTGCTCCAGATCAGGGCTGAGTAGAGGGGGAGAATCCCCTCCCTTGACCTGCTGGCCACACTTCTCCTGATGCAGCCCAGGATCTGATTGGCTTTCCGGGCTGCAAGTGCACACTGAGAGCTCCTGTTGAGCTTCTCATCCACCAGCACCCCCAAGTCTCTCTCCTCAGGGCTGCTCCCCAGCCAGTCCCTGCCCAGCCTGGATTTGTGCCTGGGATTGCCTCAACCCAGATGCAGGACCCTGCACTTGGTCTTGTTGAAGCTCCTGAAGTTGGCTTGTGCCCACCTCTCCAGCCTGTCAAGGTCCCTTTGGATGGCATCCCTTCCCTCCAGAGGGACCTTGACAGGCTGGAGAGGTGGGTACAAGGTTTCTCTCCTCTGCCTTGGGGAGATGCAAACTGGAAACTTTGCAGAAAATATAATGAAATGTTTGATCTGAAATCCTGAAAGCATGCCCTTTTTTCCCCTTTAATGTATTTCAGTTCACTGCTATTTGCAATAATAACTTAATTTTTTTCCTTATAAAAAGCCTACTAGGTCCATCATTTTAAGCTGTGTATCTCTGTGTCTCTAATCCCACCGCTGGCAGGAAATTTTTGGGAGCAGGAGTTGATCTGCTGGAGGGTAGAGAGACTTTGCAGAGGGACCTCGACAGGCTGGACAGATGGGCAGAGTCCAAGGGCAGGAGATTGAACACATCCAAGTGCCGGGTTCTGCACATTGGCCACAGCAACCCCAGGCAGTGCTACAGGCTGGGGTCAGAGTGGCTGGAGAGCGGCCAGGCAGAGAGGGACCTGGGGGTACTGGTTGATGGTAGGCTGAACATAAGCCTACAGTGTGCCCAGGTGGCCAAGAAGGCCAATGGCATCCTGGCCTGCATCAGGAACAGTATGGCCAGCAGGAGCAGGGAGGTCATTCTGCCCTGTTTTCAGCACTGGTTAGGCCACACCTTGAGTCCTGTGTCCAGTTCTGAGCCCCTCAGTTTAGAAAAGATGTTGAGCTGCTGGAATGTGTCCAGAGAAGGGCAACAAAGCTGGGGAGGGGTCTGGAGCACAGCCCTGTGAGGAGAGGCTGAGGGACCTGGGGTTGCTTAGCCTGCAGAAGAGGAGACTCGGGCGGCACCTTCTTGCTCTCTACAACTACCTGAAGGGAAGTTGTATTCAGGAGGGGGTTGGTCTCTTCTCCCAGGCAACCAGCACCAGAACAAGAGGACACAGTTTCAAGTTACACCAGGGGTGGGGTTAGGCTGGGTGTTAGGAATAAGTTCTTCATAGAAGGAGAGACTGGCCATTGGAATGTGCTGCCCAGGGAGGTGGTGGGGTCAGCATCCCTGGAGGATGACTACAGGAGGAGACTGGATGGGGTGCTTGCTGCCATGGTTTAGTTGATTAGATGGTGTTGGATGATAGGTTGGATGTGATGATCTTGAAGGTCTTTTCCAACCTGGTTTATTCTATTCTGCAAGAGAAAATGCTTATCAATAACTGACAGTGTCCTTCTGCTGTACACACTCTTGCATGCATTTGTGTAAGAGCTCTTTGGTCACTCACCTGGCACCAGAAGAGATTGCTTTGATAACATAGTTATTCACAACCATTCCTCCAAATAGAAACATTTTGCAGAAGAGTTATTCCTGCTAAGTGACAATAAATGAGTGACTGGGGTTTAAGTTTGACTCTGTAGCAGGGTGGAGTAGAGAATTGAACCTGGACATTTTCCCTTTAGATGAGTTTGCTAACCATTAGGTAGTTAGCTGTGCCCAGTTAATACATATTCTCACTTCTTGGATCTACATTTGCAGATTTCTAGACAGCTGGAACAGAAAATTTATTGAAATGAGTACAGTGTGATTCTGTGATTCAGGTGAACTCCATAAGGAAACATTCTGCATTGCTAATATGACTGTGATGAAGATAGTAGAAAAAATGAGCAGTATACTAGCTTAGGATTGCTGGCCCTTTAAGCAGCACGACTGTCAGGATGTCCAGTGAGGATGTGCCTTCTCACCACAAAACTGCACACTATTCTCTGAACAAGCCTTTTGCCTCTCCTCACTCCCCTCCCCTCCCCTCCCCTCCCCTCCCTTCCTCCCCTCCCCTCCCTTTCTCTCCCTTCTGTGTTCCTCCCTCCCTCCCTCCCTCCCTCCCTCCCTCCCTCCCTCCCTCCCTCCCTCCCTCCCTCTCTCTCTTCCTTCCTCTCTCTCATTTCTTTCCCCCTGCCTCCTCTTTCTGTGTGAAACCAAAAGCTTTTTTAAAGGTAATATAGTAGACCCTACCTTGTAATCCTGTGCATCTTCAGAGAGCAAAATGGACACCAGCAGCACAGTGCTCCAGACTGAACAGCAAACACACTCCAAGAGAAGAGAGCCAGATTGAAATAGTTACAACAAGAGTAAAGTAGCCCTAAATGAGCACGATGGGAAGAAAAGATTTCTAACTCTCAGGAAGGCAAATTTTTGAGGCAGATCTGCAGAGAAAACCAGACTGGAGACAAATGAAGCAAGGAAAAAAAACCCCAAAAAACGAGTCAAACAAAGGAATGTTAAGCTATTACACTTCATAAAGATATCAGACTGTAGTCCTTGGTCCCACAGAATTCATGTGTTGCCTGTATTGAGATGTTTGGGCCTGTCAACTTTATATAATCCTTAGGAGCATGGAAACTCCTATTATTTCTCCATGTTATTCACTCTTCTTTTCATTCTTTTTTGCTATAGACAATGAAAATGGGCGAAAGAGTGTTCCAGGCATCAGGTACAGGCACAGTGCTCAAAGCCAAGGTAGTACAGAGAATGTATTGTTGGGGTTTTTTTTAAGTATCAAGAAAAAGTGATTCTTAGGAAAGGGGAAGATGAGAATCAGAACCCAAACCTGAAACATTCCTCTTTGCAAAAGTTATGTTAAAAGCAGTTTCCTTTGGCACGTTCTTCTCCCCTCAGGTACTTCTGTTGGGGTCACAAACCAAAAATGAGCTACTAGAGAAGACTGTTTTAGCACTGAGTGAAATGTTCCCACTGCTGGAAGGTGTCTCCCCCAGGTAGGACCCCACAGGAGAGTTTGCCAAGGCAGATGCAATTGGGCACTTTCAGGGCTTGCAATGCTTTGCTAGCTGGAAAGTAAACCAGGAAATCCCTGCATGCTCTGCCTGCACAGTGAGGCAGATGTGCAAAAAAGCTTCTTGTTGGTACTATTCATGACTCTTGGGAGACAGAGAGAATATGTAGCAGGGAGCAGCAAGCAGCCTATAAATTGGCCTGCATATAAGGTCCCTGTGTTCAGTGTTTAAGCACCACTAAGCTATATGGTGGGAATATAGCTGGGTAGGAGTTTGTTTTCACTGCTGCAGAGAATCTGGGAGCGTGCTGGCTTGTGGAGTTGCTGTGCTAGTTTTTACAAACAGGCATTCATTTCCCACTTGCTCAGATTTCAGGGTCCTTTTTTTTCCCCCCCTCATGAGCACACAGATGCACATATCATCACTGAAAGGCAACCAAGGAATGTGAGGTGAGAAAATACAGTTGATTACTTTTGGGTCTCTTCCCTTGCTCTGTCAAAGGAAAAAAATCACTCAGCTAAGAAAGGGAACTGCTAAACCTTTGAGCCTGCCTAATTCATGCAGCCCATCAAAAGGCAAGGAGTAACACACACAGCCCCTTCATCCTGGCATCTTTGCTGTACATTACTGAGAGATGTATTCACCCTTTCAGGCTCTCAGTACATCCTTTCATTTCGGACAGTGACTCATTCACCTGCTCCTGAAGTGCATCATTTCAGTAATATCAATCTAGGAGGCCATCAGCCCTGCATACTTGATCATTTCCAATTAAGGCAGCAACATCTGCAATGTATAGGAAGTAAAAATGCTGAAAGACTAAGGAGGCCAATACCTAAGTTTAGCTATTAGAGGTGAGTGCAACCTAATTAAATGTGATGAAATTAGACTGCTTGCCCTAATTTTCATGCAGTTAACATTATCTCAAGAATACTGATAAGGATGGAATGAACATTTGAGAGCAACTGGCAGGCAGCATGGTCACTGTGCTGCACCATGTCCAAAGTTTGCTTTCAAAAGGAAATGGCAGATTTATAGAAACGAGAGATAAGGGTAAGCTGTCTGGCTCTCCAGCATTTTCAGGTGGGAAAGGGAGAATGCCAGGATCATAGAATGGTTAGGGTTGGAAGGGACCTCAAAGATCATCTAGTTCCAACCCCCCTGCCATGGGCAGGGACACCTCACAATAGAGCAGGTTGCTCAGAGCCACATCCAGCCTGGCCTTCAAAACCTCCAGGGATGAGGCTTGTACCACAGTTTCATAGTTTCATAGTTTCAGTTAGGGTTGGAAGGGACCACAAGGATCATCTAGTTCCAACCCCCCTGCCATGGGCAGGGACACCCCACACTAGATCAGGCTGGCCAGAGCCTCATCCAGCCTGGTCTTAAACACCTCAAGGGACAGGGCCTCAACCACCTCCCTGGACAACCCATTCTAGGGCCTCACCACCACCACCTCCCTGGGCAACCTGTTCCAGTGTCTCACCACTCTCATGGGGAAGAACTTCTTCCTAATATCCTATCTGAATCTACCCATTTCTATTTTTTTCCCATTCTCCCCAGTCCTATCATTACCTGACACCCTCAAAAGTCCCACTCTTGTGCCTTCTAAATCACATTGATTCCTCCTTCTGCCTCTGCTAGCCTGCTCTGGCTGTATATGGAAATAAGCTCAATGCTGCTTATTGTTTTAAGGGAGAGTGTTGCTCCTTTAGAGGTGTTGGTGGGGAAATTGGGATATGAGGGAGTGTTTTAATCAAATGAAGCTAGGAAGAGGAAAGCATCTCTCCCTTTGTCAGGCTGTGAGGTGCAAAGGCATCACCAGTTCCACCTATTGGTAGAAAAGTAAAATTGATTTTACTTACGAAAGGCAGAAATTCCAAGAATTTCTGGTGCCATCTATGAGTGAATAAAGAGAATTGCCAGTATTCCAACACTTGTTTTACACACACATGCACACACAAAATTTACAGAATACAGAATTAACCAGGTTGGAAAAGACCTTCGAGATCATCAAGTGCAACCTATCACCCAACACCATCTAATCAACTAAACCATGGCACCAAGCACCCCACCCAGTCTCTTCCTAAACACCTCCAGTGATGGTGACTCTACAATCTCCCTGAGCAGCACATCCCAATGGCCAGTCTCTCTTTCTGTGAAGAACTTCTTCCTAGCATCCAGCCTAAACCTCCCCTGGCACAGCTTGAGACTGTGTCCTCTTGTTCTGGTACTGGTTGCCTGGAAGAAGAGACCAACCCCCACCTGGCTACAGCTTCCCTTCAGGTAGTTGTAGAGAGCAAGAAGGTCTCCCCTGAGCCTCCTCTTCTCCAGGCTAAGCAACCCCAGCTCCCTCAGCCTCTCCTCATAGGGCTGTGCTCCAGACCCCTCCCCAGCTTTGCTGCCCTTCTCTGGATGTCACCTTGCCTCTTCTCTATGTCCAAAGGTTTTTGTGCATACATTCCTTATGCAGCTAATTAATATATGCAACTGGAGTTAGGAAAACTGTCAAACCATCACCATAGTAAAAGGCACTGGCCAAAACTGCTGATATGCAGCCTGTCATCACAATACCAATTTTAAGGAAAGTACCTGGCCTCAAGGTTCCAAATGTTGTAAAGCACAGTGATACAGGGTCAGAGTCTGAGTCTGACCCAGAGCACATTGGTATAGTGCAGGTTTTTAGAAACACATCCTAGTGCAAACCAGCTAAAAATGTCAAGAGCTGCTGCAAAATCCACCTACTGTTCTCTGCTCACTCCTAAAAGGAGAAGCAAGTTCTGCCCCAAATTGCCCACTGGATCTCCCCTGGAAGCAATTTACAGTATCACAGTATCGCTAAGGTTGGAAGAGACCTCGAAGATCATCAAGTCCAACCTGTCTCCACAAACCCCATGACTAGACCATGGCACCAAGTGCCACGTCCAATCCCCTCTTGAACACCTCCAGGGATGGTGACTCCACCACCTCCCCGGGCAGCCCATTCCAATGGCGAATGACTCTCATGGTGAAGAACTTTTTCCTCATCTCCAGGCTAAACTTCCCCTGGTGCAGCTTGAGACTGTGTCCCCTAATTTAAAACCTCAGAATGATAACTATCTCTTTCTGATATGCTGTAGGTTGACTTTAAAATGCTACTGAAAACACATGGTTAGAGACTGTCAGGAGGGAGGTGGGAAATCACATAGTTCAAAATTTCCTTTTGAAAGCTCCCAAGTGCATTAATTCAAAACTCTGCAAACTGTCCCTGAGAGAGAGAATTTTCTTTTTCATAGTATCATAATATCAGTCAGGGTTGGAAGGGACCACAAGGATCATCTAGTTCCAAGCCCCCTGCCATGGGCAGGGACACCCAGCACTAGATCAGGCTGGACAGAGCCTCATCCAGCCTGGGCTTAAACACCGCAAGGGACGGGGCCTCAACCCACCTCCCTGGACAACCCATTCCAGGGCTTCACCACACTCATGGGGAAGAACTTCTTCCTCACCTCCAGCCTGAATCTCCCCACTTCCAGCTTCATTCCATTCCCCCTAGTCCTATCACTCCCTGATAGCCTGAGAAGTCCCTCCCCAGCCTTCTTGGAGGCCCCCTTCAGATACTGGAAGGCCACAATGAGGTCACCTGGGAGCCTTCTCTTCTCCAGACTGAACAGCCCCAACTCCTTCAGTCTGTCCTCACAGGAGAGGTGCTCCAGCCCTCTGATCATCCTCATGGCCCTTTTTCTGGTCACCTTCCAGCACCTCCAGATCCCTCTTGGAATAGGGGCTCCAGGACTGGAGGCAGTACTCCAGGTGGGGTCTCACCAGAGCTGAGTAGAGGGGGAGAATCACCTCCCTTCACCTGCTGGCCACGCTTCTCCTGATGCAGCCCAGAGCTTTCATTTCTCCTCACTCCTATCTCAGTCCATTTCCCATTTTTTCTCTCCAGAGAGAACAGCAGGAAAGGAAAAGTGCAACCCAGAAAAATAAAGATTGGTTATATTGCATTTCAGTAGAGGAAAAGATTAAGCAGAGGACTACAAAACATCTTGGGAAACATATTATTTTCCCCACAGGGAAAAGGAGTTCACATGAAGGCAATATACATTTCCAGAACTTTCTCAACAGAAATTTGCAACAAAAATGGTGGTAAATGTTGTCATAAAAAGTGAAGCACCTAGAAAATATTTCCTGGGTTTTTCCCCTACTCTTGTTAAAAAAACAAACAAGCAGAAGCCCCACAAACAAACAAACAAACAAAACTCCTAACAAAACAAACCACAACAACAAAAAAAAAACCCCAAACAACAAAAACACCCAAACAAAACCCAAAGCAACAACAAACCAAACCAACCACAAACAAACAAAACAACAGCAACAAAACCCCACCAAAACCCAACCAAACCAATTAAACCTAACCAAACTGAACCTAAAAAGGCCCAAAACAAACCAGCAAAGGTGCAAGGAGCTGTTTGAGACCAAGTGTTGTGCAAAGTCAAATCCCTGGCACTACTTTAGAGAATCACAGAACATTAGGAGTTGTAAGGGACCTCCAAAGATCATCGAGTCTAACCACCCTGCCAGGGCAGGATCACCTAGAGTAGGTCACACAGGAATGCATCCAGGAGGGTTTTTGACTGTCTCCAGAGAGGGAGACTACACAACCCCTCTGGACAGCCTGTTGCGGTGTTTTGTCCCCCTCACAATGAAAAAGGTTTTCCATAGACTAAACTAGACTAGACTAGACTAGACTAGACTAGATTAGACTAGACTAGACTAGACTAGACTAGACTAGACTAGACTAGACTAGACTAGAATAGAATAGAATAGAATAGAATAGAATAGAATAGAATAGAATAGAATAGAATAGACCAGTTTGGAAAAGACCTTTGAGATCATCAAGTGCAACCTATCATCCAATGCTATCTAATCAACTAAACCATGGCATCAAACACCCCATCAAGTCTCTTCCTAAACACCTCCAGTGATGGTGACTCCACCACCTCCCTGGGCAGCACATTCCAATGGCCAATCACTCTCTCTGTGTAGAACTTCTTCCTAACATCCAGCCTAAACCTCCCCTGGCGCAGCCTGAGACTGTGTCCTCTTGTTCTGGTGCTGGTTGCCTGGGAGAAGAGACCAACCCCCACCTGGCTACAACCTCCCTTCAGGGAGTTGTAGAGAGCAAGAAGGTCTCTCCCGAGCCTCCTCTTCTCCAGGCTGAGCAACGCCAGCTCCCTCAGCCTCTCCTCATAAGGCTTGTGCTCCAAACCCCTCCCCAGCTTTGTTGCCCTTCTCTGGACTTATGTTCACATGGAACCTTCTATGCTCCACCTTGCACCCACTGCCCCTTGTCCTATCATTGGACATCACTGAGCAGAGCCTGGCTCTGCCCTCCTGACACTCACCCTTCACACATTTATACACATTAATGATGTCATCTCCGTCTCCTCCTGCCTAAGCTAAAGAGATCCAGCTCCCTCAGCCTTTCCTCATAAGAAATGTGCAAGCAATGTGTAGTCTACTTGGAACAAGGTGGCTGTGAAGTCTTCAACTCTGGAGGTACAGAGGAACAAGTGAGAGGATGATGTTTAACTGTGGTCTTTGCACAGCTCAAGGCTGACCACCTAGCAACCTGTGGGTGGGACTGGGCCCCCTCAGCACTATGTGGTGGCTCCTAAGCAGTTGCTGGCAAAAAGCAGACAAAGCAAATGTCTCTATGTGTCTAGCAGGGTAGGATGCAGATCTAGGTCAGAATAAGAAAAATTTCCTGGGCTAACTGCAATGTCACACAGGCACATGTGGTGTTCTGGCTACAGATGTCATTGCTCCCAAGCAGCAGAGCCCTTTGTTAAGCAGAGCATGTTATATTAGCTCAGCTTTGCAGTTTCCTTTCAGTTCTCTGCAGGGACAGCTTTTTTTTTCAGGAGTACAACCAATGTGTATATTTTCATTATGAGTTTTAACATCTGTCTTGGCCTAAGTCAAGTAAGTACAACCCCCCTGGGCCAAATGATGACCTGGAGTTTCATCTGTAAGTAGAGGGCATCACAATACACTTTGGAGAGATGTACACCAGAGTCAAAATTGTGATGTCTGCTCTGACCACAAAATTGTTTCTAGTTTTAAGACAAAGTTCAATGAAAAACCTCATGGAATCTGCCAGCAAAGAAAGTGTCTCACTCATGTTGTGGCACTTTCAGTTTCTCCAGCAAGCAGAGGTGCTTGGGACTCCTGCACATGCCCTGGGGCAGAAAGCTCTTCTAACAAATGTCTGTATGTCAGTGATTGAAATGTAAGTGCAGACAGATAAGTATCTCACACACTACTGCATGCCTTATGGTTTTCTGAGCCATGTAGAATAGAATAGAATAGAATAGAATAGAATAGAATAGAATAGAATAGAATAGAATAGAATAGAATAGAATAGAATAGAATAGAATAACCAGGTTGGAAGAGACCTTCAAGATCATCACGTCCAACCTATCAACCAATCCAACCCACCTAAACAACTAAACCATGGCACCAAGCACCCCATCAAGTCTCCTCCTGAACACCTCCAAGGATGGTGACTCTACCACCTCCTCTGGCAGCCCATTCCAATGGGCAATCACTCTCTCTGTATAGAACTTCCTCCTAACATCCAGCCTAAACCTGCCCTGGCGCAGCCTGAGACTGTGTCCTCTTGTTCTGGTGCTGGTTGCCTGGGAGAAGAGACCAGCCCCCACCTGGCTACAACCTCCCTTCAGGTAGTTGTAGAGAGCAAGAAGGTCACCCCTCAGTCTCCTCTTCTCCAGGCTAAGCAGCCCCAGCTCCCTCAGCCTCTCCTCATAGGGCTTGTGTTCTAAACCCCTCACCAACTTCATTGCCCTTCTCTGGACACCTTCCAGCAAGTCAACATCCTTCCTAAACTGAGGGGCCCAGAACTGGACACAGACAGCAAAAATTTCAATCCATATTCATCTATATTTGCACATGACAAGTGTTAAGATGCACAGTGAGAAAGAATGACACAACTGCTTGAAAACTTGTAGCAGGATGTGTTACTGCAATTTCAGCTCATATCCAAGCAATAATGATAAGTAGGTTTGAGCCCAAATCCCCTATGTGACCTGGCTGCCCAAGTAAATACCTTTCTTTCTCTAAGATACCACTATGGAAAGGACAAGGTGCCATCCCTCAGCTGGAAAAGAATGAGAGGAGCTTCAATTTTATAATGTGCATTACTAAATATTTGTTTTCTTAAAGCCTGATGAATCTTCTCCCTCTCTGTGCTGCCCTGGTGAGGCCACATTTGGATTATTGTGTCCAGTTCTGGGCCTCCTTAGTTCTAGAGGGACCTCAGGGAACTGTTTGAGAGATTCCAGCACAGAACCATGGAAATGATTAAGGGAGTGGAACATCTGCCTTACAATGAGAGACTGAGGGAGCTGAGGGCTCTTTAGCTTTGAGAATAGGACACTAAAGGGTGACCTCATTCATGTTGATAAATATGTGAAGTGCCAAGAGGCTGGAGCCAGGCTCTGCTCGGCAATGCCCAATGGCAGGACAAGGGGCAATGGGTGGAAGTTGAGGCATAGGAAGTTCCATGGAAACAGGAGGAAGAATTATTTTACTGTGAGGGTGACAGAACACTGGAACAGGCTGCCCAGGGGGATTGTGGAGCCTCCCTCTCTGGAGATATTCCAGACCTGCCTGGATGAGTTCCTGTGTGACCTGGCATAGGTGATCCTGCTCTGGCAGGATGATCTCTCGAGGTCCCTTCCAGCCCCCAACATTCTGTGATTCAGTGATCTTTGTTGGTTTTACTGGAGGATTTTGGTTTGGTGGTTTTGTTTGATGTGTTCTGGTGGTGGTGTTGTTTTAATGTTTGGTTGTGGGTTTGGGTGGGATTTTTTTGCTTTAGAAGCAGCAGAAATTGTGTGTTTTAATATTAGGCAGAATTTGACTATGTGGTGACTTCATGGTTATAGTTTACATACTGCTATTCCTCTGTGTGTGTTTAGGTTGCATAAAGAAAACCAAGGAGAAAACAGTTGATTACCTAAAACAAAAAGTCACAACCATATTTGGAAAAAGCCAAGAGAGATCTTTAGGAAATACACATCCTGGCACTAACTATGGTGCACATTCCCACATGAGAACGGAGCCCAGAAGATGCTCTTTGGTTTTGCCCTTGAAAATAGTGAGTCAAGGGAAGGAAATTTCAATTAACTAGAAAGAAGAAGGACAAGCTTCTGGAAAATTCTTCTGAGAGTTATGAAAATAGATACTAATTTTTTCCTTCTTCTTTGTACTAGACATTGGCTGAGTTGATGTGGACATAGAATAAAACTGGCCAGAAACCTAAATCTCTACTAAACAAGGTCAGAAATCCAAAACAAATTGAATGAACACCTTTTGCTCTTGAGAAGAAAAAACAACAACAACAACAACAACAAAACCAAACCAACCAGAAAAACCAAACCAAACCCCATCAGGGTTAGGGGAAGGATTTAGAGTCATAGAATCATAGAAATGTTAGGGTCGGAAGGGACCTCAAGGATTATCAAGTTCCAGCCCCCCTGCCATGGGCAGGGACACCTCACACTACAGCAGGTTGCTCAGAGCCACATCCAGCCTGGCCTTCAAAACCTCCAGGGACGAGGCTTCCACCACCTCCCTGGGCAACCTGTGCCAGTGTCTCACCACCCTCATGGGGAAGAATTTTTCCTAACATCCAATCTGAATCTACCCATTTCTAATTTTGTTCCACTCCCCCTAGTCCTATCATTCCCTGACACCCTAAAAAGTCCCTCCCCGGCTTTCTTGTAGCCCCCTTCAGATACTGGAAGGCCACAATTAGGTCTCCTCAGAGCCTTCTCTTCTCCAGACTGAACAGCCCCAACTCCTTCAGTCTGTCCTCATAGCAGAGCAGCTCCAGCCCTCTAATCTTCCTCATGGCCCTTCTCTGGACACCTTCCAGCACCTCCATATCCTTCCTGTAATAGGGGCTCCAGAACTGGACACAGTACTCCCGATGGGGTCTCACCAGAGCAGAGTAGAGGAGGAGAATCACCTCCCTCGACCTGCTGGCTATGCTTCTCTTGATGCAGCCCAGGCTCTGGTTGGTTTTCTGGGCTGCAAGTGCACATTGAGCTCATATTGAGCTTCTCATCCCCCAGCTCCCCCAGGTCCTTTTATCCAGGGCTTCTTTCAAACCAGTTCCTTCCCAGCCTATATCAGTACTTGGGATTGCCCCCACCCAGATGCAGACAAAAGATTTGGGAAAGACCAGTTTGTCTTGGCTTTCTCAACAAAACATTTTTGCTTTAGTCCTTTTATATTTTCACCTGTGCATAGCACTTTTTTTAACATAAATGGTGAAAAGGAGTTCATAAAATAGTGGAGTAACTCCAAAACTTCACAGAGCAGGTTTCATGCAAAAGGCCTTCTCAAATTGATGGATTTCCTCCCTTCCCCTCTTCCCCCCTTCATTTGAAAGTTGGGGGAGCAAAACAGCCAACAACAAACAGGCAAAAAGAAATTGCAAAAGAATGGTTTTCCTCTCCTTTCTTGGGGAGCAGCTGTCGATACCACACACCTCCCGGCCAGGTTCCTCGCTCAGCTCCACTCCTGATCTTTACAATTTTTCTCTTGAAAGGAGGAATGAGATGAGAATCTGAGAAGCCATGAGAAGGCTGAAAACGTTCACACGCAAAGTCCCGGAATTGATCAGCATATCAATTTGTTCCTGACACTGAGGTTAATATCTGAAACAATGCTACCTCCTCCACTCGCCTGCAACTCAAACGCAGCATGTGTCATACCTCTGTGCAAGTGGGTCTGATTCAGCTGAAAAGGATGAGCAACAGTAGTCTTATGAGTCAGTGCCTGACTCGGAGGACCTTCATCGGTACCATTATAAAGGTAGTAGTTGTCTTAATTCAGTCTTGTGAGTATCTGCCTTCAGCCACTGAGGGTGGCAGAACAAGTCATTGATAGGGTGCTTGGTTGCATGGTTTAATTGATTAGGTGGGTTGGATGATAGGTTGGATGATAGGTTGGATGTGATGATCTTGAAGGTCTCTTCCAATCTGGTCTATTCTATTCTATTCTATTCTATTCTATTCCATTCTATTCCATTCCATTCCATTCCATTCCAATCCACTCTACTCCATTCCAATCCACTCTACTCCATTCTAATCCACTTTACTCCATCCCGTTCTACTCCATTCTGTTCTGCTCCATTCTATTAAGCTGGGGGCAGGAGTTGGTCTGCTGGAGGGTAGAGAGGCTTTGCAGAGGGACCTCGACAGGCTGGACAGATGGGCAGAGTGTAAGGGCATGAGATTGAACACATCCAAGTGCCGGGTTCTGCACATTGGCCACAGCAACCCCAGGCAGTGCTACAGGCTGGGGTCAGAGTGGCTGGAGAGCAGCCAGGCAGAGAGGGACCTGGGGGTACAAGTTGATGGGAGGTTGAACATGAGCCTGCAGTGTGCCCAGGTAGCCAAGAGGGCCAATGGCATCCTGGCCTGCATCAGGAAGAGTGTGGCCAGCAGGAGCAGGGAGGTCATTCTGCCCCTGTACACTGCACTGGTTAGGCCACACATAGTTAGTTTCATAGTTTCATAGTTTCAGTCAGGGTTGGAAGGGACCACAAGGATCATCTAGTTCCAACCCCCCTGCCATGGGCAGGGACACTCTACACTAGATCAGGCTGGCCAGAGTCTCATCCAGCCTGGTCTTAAACACCTCCAGGGACGGGTCCTCAACCACCTCCCTGGACAACCCATTCCAGGGCTTCACCACCCTCATGGTGAAGAAATTCCTCCTCACATCCAGCCTGAACACCTAGAGTACTGTGTCCAGTTCTGGGCCCCTCAGTTTAGGAAGGATGTTAACTTGCTGGAATGTGTCCAGAGAAGGGCAACAAAGTTGGTGAGGGGTTTGGAACACAAGCACTATGAGGAGAGGCTGAGGGAGCTGGGGTTGCTTAGCCTGGAGAAGAGGAGGCTCAGAGGAGACTTTATTGCTCTCTACATCTACCTGAAGGGAGGTTGTAGACAGGCAGAGGTTGGTCTCTTCTCCCAGGCAGCCAGCACCAGAACAAGAGGACACAGTCTCAGGCTGCACCAGGGGAGGTTTAGACTGGATGTTAGGAGTAAGTTCTATACAGAGAGAGTGATTGCCCATTGGAATGGTCTGCCCGGGGAGGTGGTGGAGTGACCATCATTGGAGGTGTTCAGGAGGAGACTTGATGGGGTGCTTGGTGCCATGGTGTAGTTGTTTAGGTGGGTTGGACTGGTTGATGGGTTGGATGCGATGATCTTGAAGGTCTCTTCCAACCTGGATTTATTGTATTGTATTGTATTGTATTGTATTGTATTCTACTCTATTCTATTCTATTCTATTCTATTCTATTCTATTCTATTCTATTCCATTCCATTCCATTCCATTCCGCTCCACTCCATTCCGCTCCATTCCATTCTACTCCATTCTATTCTATTCTATTCTATTCTATTCTATTCTATTCTATTCCATTCCATTCCATTCCATTCCATTCCATTCCATTCTATTCTATTCTATTCTATTCTATTCTGTTCTATTCTATGAAATCCACCTTTCACATAGAATCAGAGAATCAGTAAGGCTGGCAAAGACCTCAGAGTTCACCAATAGAGTCAGTTCTCAGGGGAGACTTTGACCAGTATGGTACTCATTAGGACCAATTTGCTCTCAGTTTAAATATCCTTACCTAGGTGGTTGGTTTGGCTCACGCGGTAGTTTTACAGAATTACAGAATCACCAAGGTTGGAAGAGACCTCAAAGATCATTACGTCCAACCTGTCACCACAGTCCTCATCATAGAATAGAATCACAGAGTCAATAAGGTTGGAAAAGATCTCAAAGATCATCAAGTCCCACCTGTCACCCAACACCTCATGACTCCTAAACCGTGGCACCAAGTCCCACGTCCAATCCCTTCTTGAACACCTCCAGGGATGGAGGTGTTGATGATTCCACCACCTCCGTGGGCAACACATTCCAATGGCTAACTCTCTCAGTGAAAAACTTTCTCCTCACCTCCAGCCTAAACTTCCCCTGGTGCAGCTTGAGACTGTGTCCTCTTGTTCTGGTGCTGGTTGCCTGGGAGAAGAAACCAACCCCCTCCTGGCTACAGACTCCCTTCAGGTAGTTGTAGACAGCAATGAGGTCTCCCCTGAGCCTCCTCTTCTCCAGGATAAACAACCCCAGTTCACTCAGCCCACCAGAGCTCACTATCTTCACATAGCTGGGAGTGATTCAGCTGCCTGCTGTTATTAACATAGGATGATGGTAGGTTTGGAGGTAAATCACTGCTGCCTGGACAAAGAACACACTGTTTCTGCTGTTGCAAGCATTTCCCTGGCACAGTACAGCTTGTATGGTAATGGCTGAGATACAGCAGTGATGTACTCATAAGAGTACAGCTGGCTGCCCAAGGTAGACTGCCCCTCTGGCAGCACTATCTGGTTGCTGGTTTCATGAAGACACATGCTATGAAAATCCTTAAAAGTTAAGTTCACACAGTATCACAATACATTAGAGGTTGGAAGGGACCTCAGGAGATTTGGTCCAACCCCCCTGCCAAAGCAGAATCACTTATGGTAGTCTGCACAGGAATGCATCCAGGTGGGGTTTGAAAGTCTCCAGAGAAGGATCCATCACTCCACAGCCTCTCTGGGCAGCCTGCTCCAGGGCTCTGTCACCCTCACTGTAAAGAAGTTTCTTCTCATGGTGTGCTGAAATCTTCTATGTTCAAGTTTGAACCTGTTGTTTCTTGGCTTCTTAATGTGCACCACCAAAAAGAGCTTGGCCCCCTCCACTTGACACCCACCCTCAGATTTATACACATTGATCAATCCCTCTCAGCCCTCTCAGCCTTCTCTCAAGACTAAACAGCCCCAGGGATCTGTGTCTCTCTTCATAGAGAGAGATGCTCAAGACCCCAAATCATCCTCATGGCTCTCTGCCTGACGCTCTCTAGCAGATCCCTGTCTTTCTTGAGCTGGGGAGCCCAAACTGGACAAAGTACTCCAGGTGTGTTCTCACTAGGGTGGAGTAGAAGGGAGAAGAACTTCCCTAGACCTGCTGGACACACTTCTCTCTTGATGCACCCCAGGATCCCATTGGGTCTCTTGGCCACAAGGGCACATTGCTGTCCCATGGCTCTTGCTGTCCACCAGCACAGTGGACTGCTGTCCACAGGTCCCTGTGACTAGCTCATCTGGCAGAAATGGGTGAATAAAGCCTGCTGGTATAAATCAGAACGATCCTATTCTTTCCACCACTATCAGGGAGTTAAACTAGTTACACTCGCTGCAAAGCTGTCCTTCAACATGTAATTGATGACACTAGCAGCTGCTGGAGAGGAATAATGGCTATTCCCCCTCACACACACACCTTTATGAGAAGCTCTGTTCCTTACAATGTCAACAGAGATGACTTCTAAAAAAGTCAATGCACATCATATGTTTAGATCTCAGATATTCCAGTGGTAGGTGATGATTTTATTTTAGCTTCAGGTTTCAGCATTGGTTAACCATAATAGTATCGTAGTATCACAGTATCAGTCAGGGTTGGAAGGGACCACAAGGATCAACTAGTTCCAACTCCCCTGCCATGGGCAGGGACACCCCACACTAGATCAGGCTGGCCAGAGCCACATCCAGCCCTGGCTTAAACACCTCCAGGACAGGGCCTCAACCACCTCCCTGGATAACCCATTCCAGGGCTTCACCACTCTCATGGGGAAGAACTTCCTCCTCACCTCCAGCCTGAATCTCCCTACTTCCAGCTTCATTCCATTCCCCCTAGTCCTATCACTCCCTGATAGCCTGAGAAGTCCCTCCCCAGCCTTCTTGTAGGCCCTCTTCAGATACTGGAAGGCCACAATTAGTTCACCTTAGAACCTTCTCTTCTCCAGACTGAACAGCCCCAACTCCTTCAGTCTGTCCTCATAGGAGAGGTGCTCCAGCCCTCTGCCCATCCTCGTGGCCCTTCTCTGGACACCTTCCAGCACCTCCTTATCCCTCTTGTAATAGGAGCTCCCCTGAGGGGGAGAATCACCTCCCTTGACCTGCTGGCCACACTTCTCCTGATGCAGCCCAGGCTCTGATTGGCTTTCCGGGCTGCAAGTGCACATTGAGAGCTCCTGTTGAGCTCTCCTCCACCAGCACCCCCAAGTCTCTCTCCTCTGGGCTGCTCCCCAACCAGTCCCTGCCCAGCCTGGATTTGTGCCTGGGGTTGTCTCCACCCAGATGCAGGACCCTGCACTTGGTCTTGTTGAAGCTCATGAGGTTGGCCTGTGCCCACCTCTCCATCCTGTCCAGGTCCCTCTGGATGGATCCCTTCCCTCCAGCCTGTCAGCTGCACCACACAGCTTGGTGTCATCAGCAAACTTGCTGAGGGTGCACTCAATGCCACTGTCCATGGCACCCACAAAGATGTTGAACAAGCCTGGTCCCAGGACTGATCCCTCCCTGAGGGACTCTGCTTGTCCCTGGCCTCCCCTGGGACATGGACCCATTGACAGCCACTCTCTGGGTGCAGCCATCAGGCCAGTGATAAAGCCATAATGATAAATCACATTGCTTCACTTGCATTCCTTGGGTAAAAGGAATGGAATGTTTCACATCTCTCTCTACTACTTTTTGCTCATTGCACTCTCAAGTAATTCTCAAGGCATATTTTGTATTTAAAAGACTCCTCTATACACCTAAAGTCTAGGAGTGTGCTCCTCTTCAAAATAGGTTTGATTTATTCCCATGGTTTGTGCAGCTCCAAGAACAGAGCCAGCAGCAAAGAGCTGCATCCAGCTCAACCTGTAGAATACTAAAAGTTTGTCAGTTATTTGGTCCCTGTAAACTTGCTACCAGAAGTTAGACAAAAGTTTACAGAAAGCATGCATTTGTATTGTCAGCAAAAGCACACAGAAGTTGGATTTCTTTCTGCCTGCCACAAATTATCATCTCCAAGGTCCTGTGAGAGCCGGTTTTAAGAGATGTCTGGCACTCCCAGCTCAGAACTAATGCTGGGATCACTTTTTGGAGTCACTACCCTCAAATGCTTCCCTCCCCAGTCCATTTACAGTGACAAAGAGACAGCAAAACCCTTTCATTTCAACAGTTCTGGCTTCAGCACTGCTACCTCAGCAGGATGTGAAGACAAGATAAAAGGCCATCAGGGACTTTGCCTGCAGATGGGTGAAAGAAATTTTTTCATGAAAACAACTTTAATTTAGTCCTAAGATGATGTTCAATGACTGCAGCACAGTCAGGTCCCAAGATAAACACTGTAAGTAAACAGCTCAGAGGTTAATAGACATCTGAGACATAAAGGGTGGGTTGGTGATGTCTGCATCTGGGAATGAATAATAAACTGCATCAGTACAGGTTGGGAGGGATCTGCTGGAGAGCAGCCTCATGGAGAAGAAGCTGGGGCTCCTGGTGGACAAGTTCTGCATGGACAGCAATGTGCCCTTGTGGCTAAGAAGGCCAATGGGATCCTGGGGTCAGTAAGAGGAGTGTGTCCAGCAGATCCAGGAAGGTTCTCCTCCCCCTCTACTCTGTCCTGGTGAGACCTGACCTGAAATATTGCATCCAGTTTTGGGCTCCCCAGTTCAAGAGAGACAGGAATCTGCTGGAAAGAGTCCAACAGAGAGCTAACAGGATGATGAAGGGTCTGGAGCACTGCCTTATGAGGAGAGACTGAGAGCCCTGGGGCTTTTCAGCCTGGAGAAGAGAAGACTGAGAGGGGATTTAATAAATGTCTATAAAATATCTGAGGGCTGAGTGTCAAGAGAGAGGGGTCAGGCTCTTCTCCATTGCACCCTGTGGTAGACAAGGGTAATGGATATAAACTACAGCACAGAAGGTTCCACCTCAAGATGGCAGGGGG
>CM037636.1:8304857-8358884 GCA_015227895.2 Colaptes auratus
TTCCTAAACTGGGTCAGCTTTACCAATCTGTTGTAAGAAAATTTACATTTCTATGTATTTTATAATTCAGTACCTTAGGTGGTGGTACCAGAAAACACCTCAGTAACTTAATTTACACAGTATTTCTATATATACTTGGTTTGATTATTTGGTTGTGGGAACTACATTCAATGTTTACAGACATACATATTAGTCTGTGTTCTATTATTCAGCTGTGGGTATTACATTCCACATATGAAGAGAGTTAAATGATTTAAGCCCAGGTCTAAGAATTCCCATCACAGCAATTCAACAGGGACTAAAGGTGCTGCAATCAGCAGTTTCCCACAAGAGGATTCTGTAGCAGCTTAGCAGGGGACTCACAATTTGCTCCTCTGTTTGTTATCTCCCCAGATGCTCTTCCTGCATAACTGGGGTCCACCAGCTCCTGCTTCCCCACCACCACCCTGCTTCACCTTTCCAAAGCATCTCCCACTCCATCCACACCATCCTCCACCCTACCTAAACAGCTTCTGCTCCACCACCACTATTACTGCACCCATCCCAGAGCCAGAGGCAAGACCCTCAACCAGCCAGGATACCACATAGAGGAGCTCAGCCCCAGCAAGGAGCCCCAGCCAGCACCCATGAATGATATTGGAGTTGTCATCAATTCCCTTCCTACCTAACCAGGGGGCCACCAGGCCCCCTGGCCTTTGTAGTCACCACCACCATCACCCAGGGTGCACCACAGGCACTCACCACTGATGAGAGGAGGATCCCTCAGCCCAGATGGGCTCAGCTTGGGGCTTCTGCCTTCCCTGCAGGGGATTAAAAAGGGGAGTGGGTGGGGAAGGCCTAGTGGCCACACCTGGGGTGGGAGGAGATTCCAACAGAGCCCAGGTGCTCTGGGATTTGAGGGGAAAAAGGGGGAAAATGGGGCAGGTGGGGTGGGAAGGGAAAGGGGAGGTGGTGGTGAAAGAAGGGGGTTTTGAAATACCTTTATTTGCCATACATCTTTCATTAAGTGCAACTGCAGTTCATGGTTTGCTTTGCCTCCAGGCCAAAAAGAACAAACCCACCAATGCTTCATCAAATAAAGCACCATGGTGGCTATTGCAGTGAAATTTCATGAGGATCATTTTGCTTGGCAGGAAAATCTGTGCTCTTCAGGTCAAGACAACCACTCTTAAGAAAAAGAAGTTCTGCAAGAGTGAATTTTTTCCCTGCACACCAGCAGACAATGCCAGGGTGATTGAGGGACTGGAGCATGTCCCTATGGGGAATGGCTGAGAGCCCTGGGGCTTTTTACAATACAATACAATACAATAAATCCAGGTTGGAAGAGACCTTCAAGATATCATGTCCCAACCTATCAACAATCCAATCCACCTAAACAAACTAGATCATGGCACCCAGTACCCCATCAGTCTCCTCCTGAATACCTCCAATGATGGTGGAGTCCTCCACCTCCCTGGCAGCCCATTTCCATGGGCAATCACTCTCTCTGTGTAGAACTTCCTCCTAACATCCAGCCTAAACCTCCCCTGGTGCAGCCTGAGACTGTGTCCTCTTGTTCTGGTACTGGCTGCCTGGGAGAAGAGACCAACCTCTGCCTCTCTACAGCCTCCCTTCAGGTAGTTGTAGACAGCAAGAAGGTCACCCCTGAGTCTCCTCTTCTCCAGGCTAAGCAACCCCAGCTCCCTCAGCCTCTCTTCACTGGGCTTGTGTTCCAAACCCTCACCAACTTCGTTGCCCTTTTCTCTGACACACTCCAGCAAGTCAACCTCCTTCCTAACCTGAGGGGCCCAGAACTGGACACGGGACTCCAGGTGTGGCCTCACCAGTGCTGTATACAAGGGCAGAATGACCTCCCTGCTCCTGCTGGCCACACTGTTCCTGATGCAGGCCAGGATGCCATTGGCCCTCCTGGCTGCCTGGGCACACTGCAGGCTCATGTTCAGCCTCCCATCATTAGTCTGGAGAGGAGGAGGAGAGGGGATTTAAGAAATGTTTATAAAAATCTGAGGTGTGAAGGTCAAGAGGGAGGGGACAGGCTCTGCTCACCTGCACCCTGGGATAGGACAAGGGGCAATGGATAGAAACTACAGCACAGGAGGTTCCACCTCACCATGAGGAACATCTTCACTGTGAGGGTCACAGAGCACTGGAACAGGGTCCCCAGAGAGGTTGTGCAGTCTCCTTCTCTGGAGACTTTCCCAACCCATCTGGATGTGTTCCTCTGTGACCTGGGCTGGGTTCTATGATCCTGCTCTGGCTGGAGGGTTGGACTCGATGATCATTGAAGGTCCCTTCCAATCCCTAACATCCTGTGATCCTATGATCTTGTGACCTGCAGAAACACTCCTGGCGTTGCTTTCAGGTAAGTTTGTAGTGCTGTGCTGCACCACAGCTTTGTGCTCTCCACAGAGACCTAGCAGCTCTACTCCCAGCTCTTCCTGTGGTTAACAAGGAGCAAATCTACAGCTTTACTGCCACAGACAGTCCCGTATGGGCCCCTAGGAAGGATTCAAGTTGAGTGTGACTTAATCTGGGCAGTGGCAAGCCTTTGCTTTTACTGATTACAATTGGCCAAACTCTGACCCGTGATAGGGGAAGCTGAGTGCACGAGGTTGAAAGCAGTGGGATGCAAAAGCTCCAAAATCTTCCAATCTCCTTTCCTGACTAGTGGATGTTATTTTTACCAACATGGCAGAATGTAGGAGTGCTTTGGAGTGCTTTCATAAGCAGAAGGAAACGGAATTGGCTCTTTGTATGCTTTTTTATCATTATTGTTACTACCCTTTTGAAAATGACTTGTCTGCTGGGATTAGACACTGCCATTGCTTAATGTGTTTATTAAGCCCTTAAGGAGATACACTGAGAGTTATGGCTGCAGCATCAATGCTGTCTTTATGACTTAAGCTACAAATAGTGTGTGATATTTGTACTCATTCAGCATTTGGTTAAAATGAGTGCTTAAAGGAAAAGAGGGAACAGAGAGAACAAAGCTGATGAGAGGACTGTGAAAGTATCAGTCTCAATATCTGTCATTCTTCCAGGCTACTCTGGAATACTGCTTAAACACCCTGTGTAAATGAGATTTACTGTTGTGTTTGATGTCTGAAGTGCCCATCTTTGGTTTGGCTCAGCGAGTGTTGTTACGGTTCCGTTGTTATCAGTCACATGTTACATATATTCCAGTGTTACAAATGCCTGCATAGACTCCCCAGGGAGGTGGTTGAATCA
This sequence comes from Colaptes auratus, assembly GCA_015227895.2. NCBI lineage: Eukaryota > Metazoa > Chordata > Aves > Piciformes > Picidae > Colaptes > Colaptes auratus. The sequence continues at coordinate 8,308,086 of CM037636.1, forward strand.
CTATTCCTGGAGGTGTTTAAAGGATTAATAGATGTGGTGCTAAGGGACATGGTTTGGCACCGGCCTTGGTAGAGCTAAATAATGGTTGGAGGCGATCCTAAAGCTCTCTTCCAACTGAAACAATTCTATGATTCTGTAGCTCCTCCTTGTTTCATGAGGTCAAAAACTGTACCCATCAATGTGCCTGCCAGATGCTGTCTCCAGTGACACTATTAAAAAAATCACTTGGATACTAAGCAGGCAGCATGTGTGCTTTAAAGACATTAGTTTCGTGTCAATTCTTCTGCAGGCTGTCAAAACCTGGTGTGCTCCCAAGTGCAGTGTTAGATCCTTACATTGATCTTCACAGGTTTGCACTGTGAGTGCCACTGCACTGCTTGTACAGCTGATGTGGTGGTGGTGGTTAGAATGGAATGGAATGGAATGGAATGGAATGGAATGGAATGGAATGGAATGGAATGGAATGGAATGGAATGGAATGGAAAAGAATAGACCAGGTTGGAAGAGATCTTCGTGATCATCGTGTCCAGCCCAGGTTGCTCTGCTCTGTAGGACCAAGTTTGTATTGGTAGAGGAAATCACAACTCATCACTCTGTCTGTGCTTGTCTGAATTTACGTGATTCAAGTTCAGGCTTGCTGTGTTAGGGTTTCAGAATTAATGTGCACAGAGTGAAAGACACATGACAGGATCCTTGCTTCAAATTAAAAATACTGACCCAGAGCATATTTTTATGTCTTGTCTTAACTTGTTTCTCAATTTCCATGCTGTCTTACGAGAATTCTCAGTTCTGGCAGTGCCTTATGAGTACCTGGAGAGTAACAGGTCACTCACACAGCATTTATTCTTCCTCTACCACCCTATCTAAGCTGCCTCAGTTCACCTTATCCATGGGAAAACCTTAATTCTTGCACAGGGTTGTCTGTCCTGGATTTTCTTCTACTTCTTTGTTGTTTTAGCACCTTGCTCCCAAATGCAGTTAGACTTCATCAGTGGGTATGGACACAGTAATGTAATCTCTTCTTTTCTCCTTATTGCTTACTTGAACATCCCTCTCAAGCATTGGGGACCCATAAAAGCTGACTAGTAGCATCCTGTGGCTTCATTAGTTGTCTTTATCTGCTACATTCTGAGCTGAAGACACCAACTAATTCCTGAACATGGGTTGCTGCTTCCAGGTTTGGAGACAGCTGTCTCTCATGGCTGTTGGGGGGACTAGGCAACAGTGCACTCTGGGACTCAGACAGGAGAGAGGTGGCAGGATAGTGGCAATCAGGAGCAAGTAGGCTACAGAAAGCTGTGCACCTTCGTCTAAGCAGATCGCTCAGTTGACTTTCCACCACAGCACTACAGTGTATTCAGGCTCACAGCCTATTTAATGATGCCACGAGTGGAGGGACAGCCATCTCCCTTGGTCTCTCTCTGACTAACCCTATGCAGCTGACATAGTTTTGGCACAAAAAAGGAGCAGTGGCTGATTCCTCAATGTTGGAAGAACGGGGTGAAACCTGCCAGGGACACTTCAGGGTGGTGGATTTTGGTCCCAGCAGCATCTTTATGTATCTCTGATTGCAAGTCTCAGTAGCATGTCCCATCAGGCCAGGGTGTTTTTACTACTGGTATTTTTATTTTTAGAGTTTCATCTATGTAAAGCACCAAGACCTAACCCCTACAAACAATGAAGGATTAATGTCCTAAGTGGAGCAGATTGATATAAAAGTGCAGATTGCATTTTCGGTTTGAAGATCATAATTTAGCAAGTGAAGTGGAATGGAATGGAATGGAATGGAATGGAATGGAATGGAATGGAATTAACCAAGTTGGACGGGACCTTTCAGATCATCAAGTCCAACCTATCACCCAACACCATGTAATCAACTAAAGCATGGCACCAAACACCCCATCCAGTCTCTTCCTCCAGTGATGGTGACTCCATCACCTCCCTGGGCAGCACATTCCAAGTACCTGTGACTGAGAGCCCTGGTACTCCCATCTAGACTGAGGCACGGGGGGAAGGAGAGAGCAATAAATTCTTGAAGGATAAGATAAAAGATGAGGTATTTTGAGATGAATTGACTAAAAAAAAAGGAGGTTTTTATGGTAGAACACTCTTGCATGCTGACTTTTCCCAGTACTGTCTTAAGGATCCTGATGGAGCTGCTGTCATAGCTACGCACAAAACTGAGCAAGACCATGTTTTGCACATATACTGGAACAGATGTCTGACCAAGCATTAGGTTTCTCTTCTATTTCAAACACACCCCACTTCATTAGCTCTTTCCCCATTATTTCATTCTCTTAAGTAAAACCGTTCATCATTGCATGATTTATAAAACCCAAGCAATTTCCTTTGCCTTTCTTGCTCACCTTGGCAGGAGAATATTTGTTATGGCACAGCCTTGGTTCAGGTCTCTCCGGGCTCTTGAGTGCAAATATCTAATAAGGGGACAGTTGGGATGATTTTAGAACGATCTTTACAGCCGAGCAAAAGAACAAGGAGTGTAGCTCCTCACGTTCCCCTAAGAGCTGAAACACAAACCTCACTGGTGAAAATGAGGTTGAAGGTGAGCTGTGCAACGTGACTTTCTGATTCAACAAAGAAAAAGCTAAATGTATTATGCATTCCCCAAGCAGCAAGATGTGAGGGTTTGACAGCTTTCTGTTGTGATTTTAGTTCTAGCTCTGCTTCGCCTCATTATGGTGAGGGTGTCTTCATTTGTTTATTTCAATAGCCACTGAAACAGGTACCAAGCACACACATAAGTGCATTTGCATTTGTGGTCTATTGTGGCAATTGTCAAATTCTTTTCTTTTTTATTTTTCTTTTTGTGAAAACTGCACACCAAAGCTGACACAGCATTAACAAGCTACTGTCAACATGAAGAACAGACACATTTCTCAAAGGAACACCTAACCCTTTGCATTTCTCTTTAGCACAACAAATCTATATTTATATTTATTCTGGGTAACCTGTGAACTGCTGTTTCCAAAACAGGGCTCACTCTTGCAAAGGCTTGCTACCATAGCTACCACGCTTCCCATACTTACAGCAAGGAATGTGCCTTTGTTTCTTTCTGTAGGGGGAAGCTAATCAGTGTGAGCAGAAAGGACAAAGGTCTCAATATCTTAGAATAGAATAGAATAGAATAGAATAGAATAGAATAGAATAGAATAGAATAGAATAGAATAGGAGTAGAATTAGAATAGAATAGAATAGAATAGAATAGAATAGAATAGAATAGAATAGATGTAGAATTAGAATAGAAATAGAATGGAATGGAATGGAATGGAATAGAATAGAATAGAATAGAATAGAATAGAATAGAATAGAATAGAATAGAATAGAATAGGAGTAGAGTAGAAATAGAATGGAATGGAATGGAATGGAATGGAATGGAATAGAATAGAATAGAATAGAATAGAATAGAATAGAATAGAATAGAATAGAATAGAATAATTAACCAGGTTGGAAGAGACCTTTAAGATCGAGTCCAACCTATCACCCAACACCATCTAATCAACTAAACCATGGCACCAAGCACCCCATCAAGTCTCTTCCTAAACACCTCCAGTGATGGTGACTCCACCACCTCCCTGGGCAGCACATTCCAATGGCCAATCTCTCTTGCTGAGAAGAACTTCTTCCTGACATCCAGCCTAATCTTCCCCTGGCACATCTTGAGACTTTGTCCTCTTGTTCTTGTCACAGGTTGCCTGAGAGAAGAGATCAACCCCCACCTGCATACAACCTCTCTTCAGGTAGTTGTAGACAGCAATAAGGTGTCCCCTGAGCCTCCTCTTCTCCAGGCTAAGCAACCCCAGCTCCCTCAGCCTCTCCTCACAGGGCTGTGCTCCATACCCCTCCTCAGCTTTGTTGCCCTCCTCTGGACATGTTCCAGCAACTCAACGTCTTTCCTAAACTGAGCAGCCCAGAACTGGACACACAAGGTGTGGGCTGACCAGTGCTGAGTACAGGGGCAGAATGACCCTCTTATATGACTGAAAGAAGAAACATTGTTTAAAAGTGGCAGATCACTTTAAGAAATTAGGATAATACCAAGATACTTTATGATATTGTTAGTAGTAGCATATGGGATTGAACTCATAACACAGGAACTCCTAACCTCCTTATTCAATGTGATTATACCTGCACCTTGCTGTTCTGGTGTAGGCCATTGCTTTCTGTACAATTAAATAACAACTGTGCAGCCGTGAAAGTGATTTTTCAGCCTTCTGAGGACTTTTACGCTGTTCCAAGAACTCTGGAGTTGGTAACACATCAGTCAGACCGAACTTTTTCCTCAGCAGAGATAAGCAAGCTTAAGCAACTAGCGTGGGAGGAACACTTCAGGCACCTTGTGGGTGCAAGGATGGGTAATCAGTGCTCATACAACTTGGTGCTCTGCTGCAGCCTCTGCTAGCAAGCTCTGAAGCAGTTGTGCCTGCTATTTCCCTCAATGCCAGGGGTTAAGGATGAGAAAATTTAACAGCAAATGGAGAGTGGTTAGCTGGACATGGAATAATGATGTCACTTAGGAACACTGAAGCAGACTCGAAGTTTAACAGCAATACATTATATGAAAATGTAAATGCAGACTGCTTAGATTTATTTTAATATTGGAAAGTCAATTAAAATAATACAAATGATTGCTCTGTCTGCCAGTCACTCTTGAGATAGTCAAAATGCTGTTGTAAATACATTATATTGAGATAGTGCCTGGTGTTCCCAAAAAGCAATACAGAGCACAGAGCAAGTGAGTTGCAGGGTTTCTGTGAGGATGCAGTTGCCTTCAACTAGTGGATGCTGATGGTCAATGCTTTTGAAACGTTGTTCTGCTCTGAAGAAAACCCCTCTGAGATTAACTGGTGAGGTAACTGTGTCACTCCAAGTAATTTCATGCTACAAAATCATCATGGTGATCTGCTCAAACAGGTGATGGTATTTATTCAAGTCTTTCATTAAGGCTCTGCTATGTTGACATTAGTGATATTACATTACATCTATTAATTAGTGATAGAATCATAGAATTGTCAGGGTTGGAAGAGACCTCAGGATCATCTAGTTCCAGACCCCCTGCCATAGGCAGGGGTACCTCACACTACAGCAGGTTGCTCAGAGACACATCCAGTCTGGCCTTAAAAACCTTCAGGGATGAGGCTTCCAACACTTCCCTGGGCAACCCGTCCTAGTGTCTCACCACCCTCATGGGGAAGAACTTCTTCCTAATATCCAATCTGAATCAACCTGTTTCTATTTTTGTTCCATTCCCCCTAGTCCTATCACTGCCTGACACCTTAAAATGTCCCTCCCCAGCTTTCTTGTAGGCCCCTTCAGATACTGGAAGGCCACAATTAGGTCTCCTCAGAACTTCTCTTCAGACTGAACAGCCCCAACTCCCTCAGTCTGTCCACTATGTCCCTTCCAAAAAAGCCTGAAAGTGACAGTGATTTGATGATTGCTCATAGCCTCATTCTGCATCTTCTAAAGCCATCAGGAATCATTAAGCAATTGCCCTGGCAGTACTGGTACTGTACAAAGAAATCCAGTGCCTGGTCAACACTGCATGTTTTCTTACCACTGCACAATACAATATTGGCTTACCATGTGGTTATCAATCTACCAATCTACTGTGTCCAGTTCTGGGCTACTCAGTTTAGGAAGGACATTGAATTGCTGGAAGGTGTCCAGAGAAGGGCAACAAAGCTGGGAAGGGGTTTGGAGCACAGCCCTGTGAGGAGAGACTGAGGGAGCTGGGGTTGCTTAGCTTGGAGAAGAGGAGGCTCAGGGGACACCTTATGGCTCTCTACAACTCCCTGAAGGGAGGTTGTAGCCAGGTGGGGGTTGGTCTCTTCTTCCAGGCAACCAGCACCAGAATAAGAGGACACAGCCTCAAGCTGCACCTTGGGAGGTTTAGGCTGGATATTAGGAAGAAGTTTTTCATAGAAAGAGTGATTGGCCATTGGAATGTGCTGCCCAGGGAGGTGGTGGAGTGTGTTTAGGAAGAGACTGGATGGGGTACTTTGTGCCATTTTAGTTGATTAGATGGTGTTGGGTGATCTCAAAGGTCTCTTCCAACCTGGTTAATTCTATCCTATCCTATCCTATCCTATCCTATCCTATCCTATCCTATCCTATCCTATCCTATCCTGCAAAACATCTTGTGTCAGATGACTAAATTTTTATCTTACCAACCTGTCACAGACTGTCCAATTATATTTCTAGTATTTAATATACCCACTGTCCCAAACATGATTCAGTAAGGTTAACAATTCTGTCTGCACACATCAGTCCTCCTAAGCTGCATTAGTTCAACTCCTGTGTATTTAAGGACTTATCATTAATTAAATACAGCTCATACTGCGATTTGTAAATGTGAAGTGCTATCTAAGGACTAACTATTAATAATTGCCAGATCCTTGTGAAAATTACAGGAATACATCCCCATTTCCTCCCATATGCCATCCTTGGGAGGAACACAATTTTTTCATTGAATTTTATCTGAAGAGAAATGGATGTGAGTCCTTCAGAACAATTTGTTTGAGACACCTACATTCAGTGCAAGATACATCTGCACCACATAATCCTCTGTCTGATGCTCCATTTCTATGTATATTATATCAACATCATTCATGATCTCAGGAGCGGGAGTTTTGTGGTGGGCTATGCCCATCCTGGAAGCAGGGGGGGCAGGGGCTTGTGAGAGCTTTTGCCCTCCCTGCAGGGGGTTTTCGCCCTGGGAAACTAAATTAGTCTATTCCACTCCCCGCCCTGCCCAGCAAGGCTATAAAGAGGATATTACAGCCATTAGCTCTCTTAGGCCCTGCCTTTGCTTGGACGAGGACTGCTGGTGGCTCCCTGCTTCTCTGCCACATGGCTGGGCCTGATCCTCCTCCCTGCTGCCTCCACACCTCTTCAGAGAGACTGATTTTGTATTCTTGGTTGGTTTTTTTTCCACCCATCTATCCTCGTTCCTTGCCCTTGTGAACCTTACCTGCTATCGTTACATACATAAATATACTGTTTATATATATATACATTGTTTAAAGAAAATTCTTCACCTCTCTACTTCCAAACCGACTCCAAATTATTCCTTGGCGGAGTTGCCCCTTCCCTTTCTATTTCCTCTCTATTGGGAAGGAGGAGGGAGGAGCAGGGGAGGGATTCTCAGCCTTGCCCCCATCTGAGCTCTTAAGTCCCAGTTAAGGCTCAAACCTCCACAGGTTTTCTCCTCAACTTTCTGGAAGTATCATGGGCTGGGTGTTTTCTAGCTGTAGTTGTGACTGCAGCCAGGTTTAGTCAGCTCCGGTGCATAAGGAGCAGTGTGGGACAATCCTCCTGCTCTTCCTGTAGTCCATCAACAAAGAGCTGGTCAGTCCAAACATCAGATCTCACTTGCACTGAACTTTATATACGTTTGCCTAAGAGAGAAACTTCCTAGTCAGGAAAGCAGGAGTGAACAGGAAACCAAGCCAAGACTGTTTACACACTTCAGACCCAAAATTTGCTGCTGAAGATTTTCTGAGATGAGCTGCACAGATCACTGGCTTCAATGATCTGTGTAGAGGAACATAGCCTTGTATTCCAAAGTCATTATGATTTCTGTGGAGATCTTGCTTGGGGGGATATTACTGCAAGGTTGAGCAAACAAGTGTTTGGCAAGTCAGAGCTGTAGAGCTCCACAAGTGACCTTGATGGAAGGCAAGCAGAAGATTTCGTGCCAGGGGAGGTTTAGACTGGATGTTAGGAGGAAGTTCTTTACAGAGAGAGTGATTGCCCATTGGAATGGGCTGCCCGGGGCGGTGGTGGAGTCACCATCATTGGAGGTGTTCAGGAGGAGACTTGATGGGGTGCTTGGTGCCATGATCTAGCTGTTTAGGTGGATTGGATTGGTTGATAGGTTGGACACGATGATCTTGGAGGTCTCTTCCAACCTGGATTTATTGTATTGCATTGTATTATTTCATCTTCCACTTTCAAATGACTCAACATTTAGAAAAAAATTATTCTTGGAAGTGTATTAAGAATACTACTTCACCTAGGGAACCCTAGATACATAAATATACAAAGCCAATTCCGTTTCCTTCTGCTTATGAAAGCACTCCAAAGCACTGCTACATTCTGCCATGTTGGTAAAAGTAACAATCCACTAGTCAGGAAGAGGAGATTGGAAAGATTTTGGAGCTTTTTGCATCCCAAACTGGCTTTCAACCTCATGCACTCAGCTTCCCCTATCACAGGTCTGAGTTTGGCCAATTGTAATCAGTAAAAAGCAAAGGCTTGCCACTGCCCAGATTAAGTCACACTCAACCTTGAATCCTTCCTAGGGGCCCATACGGGACTGTCTGTGGCAGTAAAGCTGTAGATTTGCTCCTTGTTAACCACAGGAAGAGCTGGGAGTAGAGCTGCTAGGTCTCTGTGGAGAGCACAAAGCTGTGGTGCAGCACAGCACTACAAACTTACCTCAAAGCAATGCCAGGAGTGTTTCTGCAGGTCACAAGATCATAGGATCACAGGATGCTAGGGGTTGGAAGGGACCTTCAATGATCATCAAGTCCAACCCTCCAGCCAGAGCAGGATCATAGAACCCAGCCCAGGTCACACAGGAACACATCCGGATGGGTTGGGAAAGTCTCCAGAGAAGGAGACTGCACAACCTCTCTGGGGAGCCTGTTCCAGTGCTCTGTGACCCTCTCACAGTGAAGGGTACGCTTCCCAAAGCAGTGCCTGCCCTCCCTCCCAAGCCCCCCACTTCACTCAGATACAAAGCACCTCCTCATGGTGAGGTGGAACCTCCTGTGCTGTAGTTTCTATCCATTGCCCCTTGTCCTATCCCAGGGTGCAGGTGAGCAGAGCCTGTCCCCTCCCTCTTGACCCTCACACCTCAGATTTTCATAAACATTTCTTAAATCCCCTCTCCTCCTCCTCTCCAGACTAAAAAGCCCCAGGGCTCTCAGCCATTCCTCATAGGGACATGCTCCAGTCCCTCAATCACCCTGGCATTGTCTGCTGGTGTGCAGGGAAAAAATTCACTCTTGCAGAACTTTTTTTTCTTAAGAGTTGTTGTCTTGACCTGAAGAGCACAGATTTTCCTGCCAAGCAAAATGATACTCATGGAAAGATTTCACTGCAATAGCCACCATGGTGCTTTATTTGATGAAGCATTGGTGGGTTTGTTCTTTTTGGCCTGGAGGCAAAGCAAACCATGAACTGCAGTTGCACATAGTGAAAGATGTATGGCAAATAAAGGTATTTCAAAACCCCCTTCTTTCACCCCCACCTGCCCCATTTTCCCCCTTTTCCCCCTTGAATCCCAGAGCACCTGGGCTCTGTTGGGATCTCCTCCCACCCCAGGTGTGGCCACTTGGCCCTCCCCACCCACTCCCCTTTTTAATCCCCTGCAGGGAAGGCAGAAGCCCCAAGCTGAGCCCATCTGGGTTGAGGGATCCTCCTCTCATCAGTGGTGAGTGCCCATGGTGTACCCTGGGTGATGGTGGCGACAACAAAGGCTGGTGAGTCTGGTGGCCCCCTGGTTAGGTAGGAAGGGAATTGATGACAACTCCAATATCATTCATGGGTGCTGGCTGGGGCTCCTTGCTGGGGCTGAGCTCCTCTATGTGGTATCCTGGCTGGTTGAGGGTCTTGCTTCTGATTCTGGGATGGGTGCAGTAATAGTGCTGGTGGAGCAGAAGCTGTTTAGGTAGGGTGGAGAGGCAGCAGGAGCTGCTGTGAAGGTGAAGCAGAGTGGTGGGGGGGTGGGTGCATGGGTGCAGGAGCTGCTTTGGGAAGATGAAGCATGGTAGCTGTGAGGACACAAAGACCTGGTGGACCCCCAGTTATGTAGGAAGAGCATCTGGGAAGTTATCAAACAGAGGAGTAAGTTGTGAGTCCCCAGCTAAGCTGCTACAGAATCCTCTTGCGGGAAATTGCTGATTGCAGCACCAAATAACAGAACCAAGTATATAGAGATACACTCTGAATGTTGCAGCAGTGCTTGAAGATACCACCTAAGGTATTAAAATATGAAATAAATAAAAATATGCATCTTATTACAACAGATCAGTAAACCTGACTGACCTCAGTTGCTTGAGGTGTAGTTCTTCTAGGTCTGGCCTGACATGTATCACAGAATCACAGGGCCTGGAAAGGACTTCAAAAAATCATCTAGTCCATCCTCCCTGCCAGAGCAGCATCACCTACACCAGATTACACAGGAAGACATCCAGGAGAGTTTTGAATATCTCCAGAGAGGGAGGCTCCACAACCCCCCTGGGCAGCCCTCATAGGGAAATTTTTTTTCCTCCTGTTTCCATGAAACTTCCCATGCCTCAACTTCCACCCACTGCCCCTTGTCCTGTCATTGGGCACCACCGGGCAGAGCCTGGCTTCAGTCTCTCAGGACTCACCCTTTACATATTTAGAAACATCAATGAGGTCACCTCTCAGTCTCCTCTAAGCTAAAGAGCCCTCAGCTCCCTCAGCCTCTCCTCATATGGAAGATGTTCTATTGCCTTGATCATCCTCGTGGCTCTGCACTGAGCTCTCTCAAGCAGCTCACTGTCTTTCTTGAATTGAGGGGCCCAGAACTGGACACAATATTCCAGATGTGGCCTCACCAGTGCAGAGTAGAGGGGGAAGAGACCCTCTCTCAACCTACTGGTCTCACCCTTTCTAATCCACCCCAGAATGGCATTGGCCTTCCTGGCCACAAGAGCACACTGCTGGCTCATGGTCATCCTTTCATCCACCAGGACCTGCAGGTCCCTTTCCCCTTCATTGCTTTCCATCAGGTCCGTCCCCAACCTATCCTGGTGCATGGAGTTGTTCCTTCCCAGGAGCAAGGCTGTATACTTGCCTGTGTTGCATTTCATCAGCCTGTCCAGGTCTCGCTGAATGGCAGCACAAATCTCTGGTCAGTCACTCCACCAGCTTGGTGTTGTCAGCAAACTTGCTGACAGTGCACTGTGTGCCCTTATCCAGGTCATTGACGTATATATTGAACAACACTGGTCCCAGCACTGACCCCTGAGAGACTCCACTAGACACAGGCCTCCTACTAGACTCCATCCCATTGCCCACGACTCTCTTACTCCTTCCCTTTAACCAGTTCACAATCCACCTCACTACCTGATCATTGAGACCATACTGCCTCAGTTTAATTGCAAGGATGCTGTGGGAGACAGTGTCAAATGACTTGCTGAAATCAAGATAGATCACATCTACAGCTCTACCATCATCTATCCACCTGGTTATGTTCTCATAAAAGGCTATCAAGTTGGTCAAACATGACTTCCCTTTGGTAAAGCCATGTTGACTGCTCCTAATGACCCTCTTGTCCTTGATAAGTTGCTCCATCTCCTTTATAGGGAGGGAGGTGAGCTGACTGGTGTATAGTTATCCAGGTCCTCCCTCTTACCCTTTTTGAAGAATGGACTGACATTTGCCTTCCTCCTGACCCCAAGCACCTCTCCTGTCTGCCATGACCTACTAAAGACAATGGTGAGTGGTCCAGCAATGACTTCTGCCGGTTCCCTCAGTACCTGTGGGTGCGTTTCATCAAGACCCAGGGATTTATGGATATTTAGATCACTTAACTGTTCCCTAACCCAGACCTCATCAAACATGGAAAATATCTCCTTTGTCCTGTCCCCCTCAGGGACTTGGGGCTCCTGAGGTCAGCCTCCAGCAATATAGACAGAGGCTTTACTCCCTATAGAAAATACAGCATGGATTGTCATTAAAAGTTTTCTTGCCTTACATTGTCATATGTATCCGCAGTATATTGAATAAAGAAAACTTAATGCTATGGTAAAGAGTGCACACTGAAAGGTGAAGAATGGAATAGAATTAACCAGGTTGGAAAAGACCTTTGAGATCGAGTCCAACCTATCACCCAACACCGTCTAATCAACTAAAACACAGCACCAAGCACCCCATCCAGTCTCTTCCTAAACACCTCCAGGGATGGTGACTCCACCACCTCCCTGGGCAGCACGTTCCAATGGCCAATCTCTCTTTCTGGGAAGAACTTCTTCCTAACATCCAGCCTAAACCTCCCCTGGTGCAGCTTGAGACTGTGAAATGTTAATTTATCTGAAACCTCAGAAAATCCAAGTATTTCAAAGTAGGAAACTTGATGAGTCAGATCCCTCAATGGCAACACAGCATCATCAAGGACAACTGTGTCCTGAGTAGTCTTGTTGTGGAGAATGCCCATGGAAGAATACTCATACCCTCTTTTGATATGCAGAACAACCTGGTCATCAGGCAATAATCAGCCTGACAGTAATCACTCCAGCTAGCAGAGGGGACTTTTCACAGTGCTGTATCAAAGAAGCAGACTTTTGATGCTCAGCATTTAGCCTTGCTGTTGTCAGGGTGACTGGAAAGGAACTGCAGATAGAGTGGGATAAAACTGGGGGGGGAAGTAGAACCCTTTTATGAAAAAGGTAGTAAATCACTTTTACAGAACCAAAATACTGATTTTAAGTGTGGTGGGGTGAGAAAGTTCCCTCCCCACACACAAGAAAGAAACCACAGCTAGCTCAGTCGGAAAAGCAGATGAAAGCTCTATTTACAGGCATAAATGGAATGCAATGATATGTACACAAATATACAATATTTACGATATATACAGAAATACACAGCAATGAACACAATGCAGAAAAGCCTTTTCCCTCCAGCCGGCCAGGGGGTTCCCTGAACCCCCCTCTCTCCCTCCCTACCTCCCCTTTTTCCCAAAAGGGTTAGAGAGAGAGAGAGAAAAGTAATTAAGGAGAAAAATTCTGTTAGCTCGAAAGCACATGCAAGAATTATCTTTCTTATCTGGTTAGCTGTTAACTCAAGGCCGTTCCTGCTTCAGAAAGAGAGAAGCCATCCAGCCCACAGGACAGAGAAGCACAGACTGCACCCTGCCTGAACCCAGAGCAGACTGAACTAACAGAACCCAAGCTTAAAATTGCATTCTACAATCTACCAATGAAATTAGTTTAGACTATCTTGTTTTTGTTCAAATATCAAAAACATTCAGCCAGAGTGTTCAGCAACTGTCTCTTTCTTAAAGGCATAGCCTCACCGGTCACATTAAGTCATACCAAAAACTGATACCATACCAAATTAAGTAATGCCAAAGAACTACTTGAAAGAAAATGAAGTGTTTGATTTTTATCTGACCATGAAAGAATACAAAATCTAGGGCAAAGCTGAAGTCTGACATGACAAAATGGCTTTCTTTATTCTGGTCATCTTTAAATGAGGAAGAAAAGGAAATGCCTTCAATGAAGCCAAAGGGGGTAAATAAATATAATTACATCTTTGAGTGATTTATCAGCTGGGGCACTCTTAAGATCTCATATCTTGTAGTCTGCAGGGATTTTTCTCTATCACCAGCATGGGCAGGTCCTGTGCAGCAAGTTTTGCAGGTATCTAGCTGCAGATCAGGTGTTACCTATTGCTGACCTAGTGCAGGATGACTCACATGTAAAGCTGCAGTAATCCTACTCCTTCCTAGAAAGGCATTTCCTTGACTTGAGGTACTAAATTAGAGCAAAGGCACTGTGTTTAAGGCACAGCGCTGTAGCACATAAATATGAATGAATCATGTATGTGAGTAGACCTCATTTTATCCCTGAGCAGTGGTTACAGGAAAGGGAGAGGGCCTTGCATTTTCCCATTTACAATATAAAAGCCTAAAATGTGATCTATCACCTAGAATTAGGGGATATACAGCTAACTGCATTCTAAAATGAAATGCCTCTTGTACATAAAAAAGCTTTCAAAGTGAAATACCAAACCTTAGCAGTGTTAACACTGGAATCATCAAAGAAAGTTAAAATTAGTCCACTTCCCTACCTCACAGTGATGACTGTCTTGCTGACTGCCTCTATCACAGATCCTGGTTTTCAAAGAACTGTGGTCTTATTCCCACCCAGAATGAGCCAGTCTGTTCAGCTGTGGCTTTTCATCTCTGATAATAAACAGCTTGTGGGAAAGCAGCAAAGGAGGCGAACAGTTGCAGTTATGACCAAGGCTGCTGAAGGAAGTCCTCAAGGGGTAGTTTCATTCCCTGCCTCTGCTGAAGAATGTGGAAAGCAGAGCTCCTGCCCAATGGCCATGTACTGTGGAGTAAATACTGCCATAGTGCTGAGCCAAAGCCCCTGATGTCTGGCTTGTGCAGGTGCAAGAGAGGAGGCTGGGAGGAAGTCTTGCTCCTTCTGTACGAGTGCCTTGTGCAGAGGAAGGTGTTGGCAGACAGTGGCACACCAGTATTGATACAGAGCTCAGCTTCCCTCTCTCTGCCATGCTTCTCTTGATAGGAATGAGAATGGTTCCTCTCTGATCTGAAGAAGCATGGCAAGAATAGTCTCTGTCCAGTGCCAAGAACTGTAGTCATAGATGCCACATAAAGGCCCACAAAGCAAAAACAACTCCTTTTTCAGAACCAAGCTTTTACAGCATTTGGTGAATATCCCTCTAAACAGTAAAAGAACAACAAAAATTGCATGTTCACTCATGAGCTAGGTACCATCTGCTCTGTGTGCCAGCCAGAGCTTTGTGGGAATAAAATTACGTGGCCATGCAACAAAAGGTTTTGTCATCCACACAGAAGGGACAACAAGCCCTCACTTTCTGCCTTGGTAATGCTTTACTTGGTGAGTATCACTGCCCTTTAGCACTGCCTGCTGCATGTAATTGCCTTTCTGACTCAGCACAGGCCAGTTAATAATGCTGCTCAGTGAATGAATAAATTTTAGACTTCTTTTTGTTTTCACCAAAGTGGAAGAGAAATAGAAACAAGCACAGAGAAATGGTGCAAATTCATGGGGTCTTGCCAGGAGGCTGTCAATATTGTTCCCAGAAAACATGTGCTTGCTAGGAGTTGAAGCTGTGACCAAGTCTTGGGGAACTGAAATGATCTAACAATGGATAAGGAGGATGGAGAAGAGAGTCAAGTTTGGTCAAAACAAACTCAGGTTACTTAAACTGTCTGATCTGTTCTCATGTTTTGGCTAAAACCCCTCACAGAATCTGTGTTATGTGATGACAGAAAGAGGGAAATTGCCATCTGCCAGTATCCAATACAGGCAACAATATTTTCCTATCCAAGCACCAAAACTGCTTTTGTGCCATATATACTTGAGCAGCTGGCAAATTGTAGCAGAGCAACAAGCTGCTTCAGTGCTTTGATACGTGGTTACATGAAAACAAAAGGAAAAGAAACAGTGAGAAGATACTGACAAGTGGTTAGAACCTGGCAAGTTACTGAGAACCAATGTGGATCTGAACCCCAGATCCTCTATTGTTCTGAGAAGAGTAGATCTGTGGTTTGGTTTTCTCCTGGCAGGAATACAAAATTCAGCTTCCTTCCCATGCTCAGGCTATCCAGCTAACAGATACTGGAATCACCTAAACCCCAACTGGTTTAGCACATCTAAATCTTAACATCTTTATTGATGATCTGGATGGGGGCATTGAGTCCATCATCAGTAAATTTGTGGATGACACCAAGCTGGGGGCAGAAGATGATCTGCTGGAGGGTAGAGAGGCTTTGCAGAGGGACCTCGACAGGCTGGACAGATGGGCAGAGTCCAAGGGCATGAGATTGAACACATCCAAGTGCCGGGTTCTGCACATTGGCCACAGCAACCCCAGGCAGTGCTACAGGCTGGGGTCAGAGTGGCTGGAGAGCAGCCAGGCAGAGAGGGACCTGGGGGTACTGGTCGATGGTAGGCTGAACATGAGCCTGCAGTGTGCCCAGGTGGCCAAGAAGGCCAATGGCATCCTGGCCTTTATCAGGAAGAGTGTGGCCATCAGGAGCAGGGAGGTCATTGTGCCCCTGTACTCAGCACTGGTTAGGCTGCACCTTGAGTCCTGTGTCCAGTTCTGGGCCCCTCAGTTTAGGAAGGAGGTTAACACCTGATGGCTCCCTCATGGTCAGGTTCCCACCCAGGTCCATTCCACCTGTCCATCAGTTAACCCTTAACCCAAAACATGACTCAAAAGAAGACACCACTTACTCTTTCTTTTATGCATTTTCAAGTGTCAAAAACGTCTGCAGATTGCCTCTCACTGATCAAGAAGGGCAGGGTGTTGAGAAGGATTAGTTTCCTATATTCTTTTGTTCACTGTATCCCTTTTTCAGCTTCCCTCTGCCACATGGCTTTTGGTGAGAGATGATGAGAGAGTTCCACTTTTCAGCCAGAACCCTTTCCTAAGCGTCAATACAAATTGCATCTGTATCTGGGGTTTCAAATACTATTGTGGAGAAATCTTCTGTTGACACAAACCAAAGAGAAACTCTCTATGCCTAGGTAAAAAAAAAGGTTTGCATCTTACCTGCAGAGCTTTCAAGATATGTCATTCTTTGTCGTTTGTAAGCCTCATCGGGGTCTGTGTTTCAGACTCTGTTGTTATAGTTCCTCCTATTTTGTGCCTGAGCTGAGGGTATTGAAACTACAGGTAGTTTGTTGAGAGAGCATGCTGTGGAGGGAATTCAATTAAACACAGACATCTATTGCCTTTTGAGATTTTACAGAGCATCTTGGATAGGGACAACACTATCCACCTAGCAGGGACAAGAGTAGCAGCACATGACTTGATTATTGCTTCTGGAGAATGGCTGAGGGACCAGTGGTTTGTAGCTCCTAAAAAGATCCATATATGGATGATATGTCCAGAGAAAGGCCATGAGGACCATCAGAGGGCTGGAGCACCTCTGCTATAAGGACAGGCTGAGAGAGTTGGGGCGGTTTCAGCCTGTTTAAGAAACTTATTAGCAAAGTTCCCTGGGTATCAGCCCTCAAGAACCGAGGGTCCAGGCTGGTTGGAGCTACTTCAAACAGGAGCTCTTGAAGGCACAGGAACTGGCGGTTCCCACATGCTGAAAGACGAGCCTGTGGGGAAGGCTCTGGGCCTGGATGAGCAAGCAGCTCCTGGAGGAACTGAGGGGAAAAAGAGGCTGTATCACCTTTGGAAGGAGGGGAAGGCTTCTCGAGGTATGTTCAAGGAAGTTGTTAGATTATGTAGGAAAAAACTTAGAGAGGCAAAGGCCCAGTTGGAACTGAAGCTGAACACCTCTGTGAAGGACAATAAAAAGCATTTTTACAAATATGTTAATGCCAAAAAGAAGGGCAAGAAGAACCTGCACTCCCTATTGGAGCTGGAGGGGAGCACTGTGACTGAAGACAAGGAAAAGGCTGAGGTCCTGAACACCTTCTTTGCCTCCATTTTAACAGCAAGGCAGGAGGAGTTCAGGACGAGTGGCCTCCTGAGCTGGGGGATGGGGTCAGGGAGCAGTGGAATGCCCTGGATATCCATGAGGAATCAGTTCAGGACCTGCTGAGCCACTTGGACACGCACAAGTCCATGGGGCCGGATGGGATCCATCCTAGGGTGCTGAGGGAGCTGGCAGATGAGCTGCCAAACCGCTCTCCATCATTTTCCTCCAGTCCTGGCTCACCAGTGAGGTCCCAGATGACTGGAAACTGGCCAGTGTGGTCCCCATCCACAAGAAGGGTTGGATGAGGAGCCTGGAAACTATAGACCCGTCAGCCTGACCTCAGTGCCAGGGAAAATGATGGAGCAGATTCTCCTGGCGGCAATCACTGCGCATCTGCAGGATGGCCAAGGGCTCAGGTCCAGCCAACATGAATTCAGGAAGGGCAGGTCCTGCCTCTCCAACCTGATTGCCTTCTATGATCAGGTGACTGCCTGGTGGATGTGGGGAGGCCTGTGGATGTGGACTACCTGGACTTCAGCAAGGCCTTTGACACCATCCCCCACAGCAAACTGCTGGCTAAGCTGTCAGCTCATGGCTTGGACAGCAACACTGCACTGGGTTAGGACCTGGCTAGAGGGCCGGGCCCAGAGAGTGGTGGTGAATGGTGCCACCTCCAGCTGGAGGCCAGTCACCAGTGGCATCCCCCAGGGATCAGTGCTGGGCCCCATCCTCTTCAATGTCTTCACTGATGATCTGGATGAGGGGATTGAGACAGTCATCAGCAAATTTGCAGATAACACCAAGTTGGGAGCAGATGTTGGTCAGTTAGAGGGCAGAAGGGCTCTGCAGAGGGACCTTGACCGACTGGACGGATGGGCAGAGCCCAACAGGATGGCATTCAACAAGTACAAGTGCCGGGTGCTGCACTTTGGCCACAACAACCCCATGCAGAGCTACAGGCTGGGGTCAGAGTGGCTGAGAGCTGCCAAACAGAGAGGGACCTGGGGGTGCTGATTGACAGCTGCCTGAACATGAGCCAGCAGTGTGCCCAGGTGGCCAAGAGGGCCAACGGCATCCTGGCCTGTATTAGGAAGAGTGTGGCCAGCAGGAGCAGGGAGGTCATTGTGCCCCTGTACTCTGCATTGGTTAGGCCACACCTTGAGTCCTGTGTCCAGTTCTGGGCCCCTCAGTTTAAGAAGGACATTGAGACACTTGAACATGTCCAGAGAAGGGCAACAAGGCTGGGGAGAGGCCTTGAGCACAGCCCTGTGAGGAGAGGCTGAGGGAGCTGGGATTGTTTAGCCTGGAGAAGAGGAGGCTCAGGGGCGACCTCATTGCTGTCTACAACTACCTGAAGGGTGGTTGTAGCCAGGAAGGGGTTGGCCTCTTCTCTCTAGCAACCAGCACAGAACAAGGGGACACAGTCTCAAGCTGCGCCAGGGGAAGTTAAGGCTGGAGGTGAGGAGAAAGTTCTTCACCGAGAGAGTGGTTCGCCATTGGAATGGGCTGCCTGGGGGGGTGGTGGAGTCACCATCCCTGGAGGTGTTCAAGAGGGGATTGGATGTGGCACTTGGTGCCATGGTCTAGTCATGGGGTCTGTGGTGACAGGTTGGACTCAATGATCTTCGAGTTCTCTTCCAACCTTAGCGATACTGTGATACTGTGGTTCAGTCTGGAGAAGAGAAGGCTCCAAGGAGACCTTATTGTGGTCTTCCAATACCTGAAAGGGGGCCTACAAGAAAGCTGATGGGGAACTTTTTAGGATATCAGGTAGAGATAGGAGTGGGGGGAATGGATCCCAGGTATAGGAGGGTAGATTTAGATTAGATGTTAGGAAGAAGTTCTTCCCCATGAGGGTGGTGAGACACTGGCGCAGGTTGCCCAGGGAGGTGGTCGAAGCCTCATCCTTGTATGCTTTTAAGGCCAGGCTGGAGGTGGCTCTGGTTAACCTGACCTAGCTGGGCAACCTGACAGTGGAAAGTATCCCTGCCCATGGCAGGGGGGTTGGAACTAGGTGAACCCTGATGATTCTGTCATTAATGTATTAAACAAATGACTAAATAAATGAAAGATTTTACATGAAGAAAGGGACTGAGCCTTGCAATCTGCACTCTATATGGCTTCCACGGTTTTTACTTCTTTCTTTAATTTAGAACTCCTTTTCAACAGCAGTAGGCAATGCTGAAGTGTCTGTGACTCCAGTAATTTTATTTCAGAAGCCCTTCATTTTGGACAAGGATCAATCCTGCTTCGACCTAATATACATCCAAAAAGAAGTACCAAGCCATAAGTTACTTGGCCTGATCCCTGTAGTCCATTTATATGCTCCATGAAGTTGGGCACTCCCAGCTGCTTAAGATAAGAAGGTAGAATTGTTATCTGAAATAAACTGCCATTCTTTACAAACTGCAGGAGAAACCCAGAGAATTTGCTTACACTGGACCCTCACTTTAAGAAGCTTAAAATTGAATTATAGATTAGAATAGAATTAACCAGGTTGGGAAAAGACCTCTGAGATCATCAAGTCCAACCTATCATGCAACACCATCTGATCAACTAAACCATGGCACCAAGTGCCTCATCCAGACTGCTCTTAAACACCTCCTGTGATGGTGACTCCACCACCTCCTTTGAGTAAAGCAAATATTGCAGGAAAAAACCTTCTGTGCTCCATTTTTGTATTGAGTTTCGGTGTTTCATAGTATAGTATCAGTCAGGGTTGGAAGGGACCACAAGGATCATCTAGTTCCAACCCCCCTGCCATGGGCAGGGAAACCCCACACTACATCAGGCTGGCCAGAGCCTCATCCAGCCTGGGCTTAAACACCTCCAGGGATAGGGCCTCAACCACCTCCCTGGATAACCCATTCCAGGGCTTCACCACTCTCACAGTAAAGAACTTCCTCCTCACCTCCAGCCTGAATCTCCCCACCTCCAGCTTCATTCCATTAGCCCTAATCCTATGACTACCTGATAGCCTGAGAAGTTCCTCCCCAGCTTTCTTGTAGGCACCCTTCAGATACTGGAAGGCCACAATGAGGTCACCTCAGAGCCTTCTCTTCTCCAGACTGAACAGCCCCAACTCCTTCAGTCTGTCCTCATAGGAGAGGTGCTCCAGCCCTCTGATTTCTGCAAGGTTCAACTGAACTCTCACATTTCAAAGACAATGTGAGCCCTCCTCCTATGCATAGGGAAAGTCCATGATTCTTTAATCCATTGCCTTGATAACTTCATTATAACCACTAATAGTGGATTTAATTATATCAGTATAAGACCTCCCAGACCATTAGTTAAGGGAGGTGCATCTTTATAAACAGAAATAGCACAGTGCTCTCTGCAGGTGTTGATTAGACCTTTAATGAGGAAGAGAAAATTGAGTCTTAGATTCCTGGAGGTGGGGAGAAAGTTCTTCACAGAGAGAGTTGTTAGCCATTGGAATGTGCTGCCAAGGGAGGTGGTGAAGCCACTGTCCCTGGAGGTGTTCAAGAGGGGATTGGATGTGGCACTTGGTGCTATGGTTTAGTAGTCATGAGGTGTTGGGTGACAGGTTGGACTTGATGATCTTGGAGGCATTTTCCAACCTTAGTAATTCTATGAATGATATGACTGCGTTCGCGCTCTCCCCTGGCATTCTGGTGGCAAAGAAAAATTTCAGGAGGTTGCTGAGGGAGAGCCCTCTCTCTGCTGGGGAGGTACCCCGAAGCTCCAGCGCCCGCTAAACTTAACTAATCTCTGCTGCGAGAGCTGTCAAATGGCGGCCAGAGCTTCGCACTCGGGACTGACCGGCACCGGGACCGTGCCCATCCGCTGCGGCCTCGCCCAGGGCCAACGCACACCGCTCCGCTCTTCCCGACACTGAACCTGCCTCGTTCCCTCGCTTACCGCTTCGCTCCCATGCCTTCTAAAACAATACCTAACCTCTGGCCGCCTGCGCTCAGCGCTGCAATTAATTTTCTTTTCAGCCTTCCCCTGGCATCGGGACTTGCTCCCTCAAAAAAAAGAGGAGGGTAATTGTTATTGGTGATTCCCTCCTGAGGGGAACAGAAGGTCCCATATGTCGGCCAGACCCATCACATAGGGAAGTTATTAGCCTAGTAGGAGCACAAGTTAAGGATGTTACCAGAAGGCTGCCCAGTCTGGTACAGCCCTCTGACTACTATCCCTTATTGGTTATGCAGTTAGGGAATGATGATGTTACTACCAGAACTCCCAGAGCTATCAAAAATGACCTCAGGGCCCTGGGAGATCTGGTTGAGGGGTCAGGTGCACAAATAATTTTTACATTGATACCGTTAGCTGCAGGAGGGAATACAATAAGGAACAGGTTGGCAGCTGCAGCCAACAAGTGGCTTAGAGGCTGCTGCAGTCTACTGGTAATACAGGCTGGGAGTGATGAGATCGACAGGAAGGACACCAGGGCAATTAAGAAGGAGTTCAGGGCCCTTGGACAATTGATTGATGGGGCAGGCGCGCAAGTGGTGTTCTGCTCAGTTCCCTCAGTGGCAGGGGAGTACACCGAGAGGAACGGGAGAACCCACACCATCAATAAGTGGCTCAGGGAATGGTGCCAGCGGAGGAACTTTGGTTTCTTTGATCATGGGCCTACTCTTACAGCACCCGACCTGCTGGGTCCTGATGGGGTGCATTTATCTAGAAGGGGCAAGAGAGTCCTAGCACTAGAGTTGGCAGGGCTCATTAGGAGGGCTTTAAACTAGGTCTGAAGGGGGTGGGTGAAGACATCGGTCCCTCTGCAGAGGTAAGAGTAGGGCACAAGGTAGGGTCAACTGAGAGGTCGGGAGCCAGCTGCAGTGCATGTACACCAATGCACGCAGCCTAGGCAATAAGCAAGAGGAGCTGGAGGTCCTAATCCACCAGGGCAACTATGATATAGTTGCCATCTCAGAAACATGGTGGGACAACACGCACGATTGGAGTGCTACACTGGGGGGTTACAGGCTCTTTAGGAGGGATAGGAGAGGGAGAAGAGGAGGAGGGGTGGCTTTGTATATTAGGGAGACACTTTCTGCCTCAGAACTTGAGGTGGAAGATGAGGGAATTGAGAGCCTGTGGGTTAAAATCAGAGGGCAACCCAACAAACCTGACATCCTGGTTGGAGTCTGTTATAGACCACCCAACCAGGATGAGGAGATGGATGAATTATTCTATAAACAACTGGAGGCTGTCTCAAGATCATCAGATCTTGTCCTCGTGGGTGACTTCAATCTGCCAGATATCTGCTGGGAACTTAATTCAGCAGAGAGAAGGCAGTCCAGAAGATTCCTGGAGCGAATAGAGGACTGCTTCCTAACACAGCTGTTAAGCGAGCCTACCAGGGGACAGGCTCTGCTTGACCTGCTGCTCTCCAATAGGGAAGGGCTGGTGGGAGATGTGACCGTGGGAGGCTGCCTAGGGTGCAGTGACCACGAGATAGTGAAGTTTTCAATATGCAGGGAGATAGGGAGGAGTACCAACAGAACCTTCACCCTGGACTTCCGGAGGGCAAACTTCAGCCTCTTTAAGAAACTTATTTGTAAAGTTCCCTGGGTACCAACCCTCATGAACCGAGGGGTCCAGGAGGGTTGGACCTACTTCAAAAAGGAGCTCTTGAGGGCACAGGAACTGGCGGTCCCCATGTGTCGAAAGATGAGCCGGCGGGGAAGGCGACCGGCCTGGATGAGCAAGCAGCTCCTGGGGGAATTAAGGGAAAAAAAGAGGCTGTATCACCTTTGGAAGGGGGGAAGGCTTCTCGAGGTAGGTTCAAGGAAGTGGTTAGATTATGTAGGAATAAAATTAGAGAGGCAAAGGCCCAGTTAGAACTGAAACTGGCCACCTCTGTGAAAGAAAATAAAAAGCAATTTTACAAATATATCAATGCTAAAAAGAAGGGCAAGAAGAACCTCCACTCCTTACTGGACCTGGAGGGGAACACGGTGACCGAAGATGAGGAAAAGGCTGAGGTCCTGAACGCCTTCTTTGCCTCCATGTTTAACAGCAAGGCAGGAGTCCAGGATGAGTGGCCTCCTGAGCTGGGTAATAGGGTCGGGGAGCAGTGTAATGCCCCAGAAATCCATGAGGAATTAGTTCGGGACCTGCTGAGCCACTTGGACACCCACAAGTCCATGGGACCGGATGGGATCCATCCTAGGGTGCTGAGAGAGCTGGCAGATGAGCTGGCCAAGCCGCTCTCCATCATTTTCCTCCAGTCCTGGCTCACTGGAGAGGTCCCAGGTGACTGGAAACTGGCCAATGTGATCCCCATCCACAAGAAGGGACGGATGGAGGAGCCCGGAAACTACAGGCCAGTCAGCCTGACCTCAGTGCCAGGGAAAGTGATGGAACAGATTATCCTGGAGGCAATAACTGCGCACCTGAAGGATGGCCAAGGGCTCAGGTCCAGCCAACATGGATTTAGGAAGGGCAGGTCCTGCCTCTCCAACCTGATCTCCTTCTATGATCAGGTGACCCGTCTGGTGGACGTGGGGAGGCCTGTGGATGTAGTCTATCTGGACTTCAGCAAGGCCTTTGACACCGTCCCCCACAGTAAACTGCTGGCTAAGCTGTCAGCTCGTGGTTTGGACCGCAACACTCTGTGCTGGGTTAGGAACTGGCTGGAGGGCCGAGCCCAGAGAGTGGTGGTGAATGGTGCCGCGTCCGGCTGGCGGCCAGTCACCAGCGGCGTCCCCCAGGGATCGGTGCTGGGTCCCATCCTCTTTAACATCTTCATTGATGATATGGATGAGGGGGTTGAGTCAGTCATCAGCAAGTTTGCAGATGACACCAAGTTGGGAACAGATGTTAGTCAGTTAGAGGGTAGAAAGGCTCTGCAGAGGGACCTCGACCGACTAGACAGATGGGCAGAGTCCAATGGGATGGCATTTAATAAGTCCAAGTGCCGGGTGCTGCACTTTGGCCACGGCAACCTCATGCAGAGCTACAGGCTGGGGTCAGAGTGGCTGGAGAGCTGCCAAACAGAGAGGGACCTGGGGGTGCTGATTGACACCCACCTAAACATGAGCCAACAGTGTGCCCAGGTGGCCAAGAAGGCCAATGGCATCCTGGCCTGTATTGGGAATAGTGTGGCCAGCAGGAGCAGGGAGGTCATTCTGCCCCTGTACTCTGCATTGGTTAGGCCACACCTTGAGTACTGTGTCCAGTTCTGGGCCCCTCAGTTTAAGAAGGACATCGAGCTACTTGAGCGTGTCCAGAAAAGGGCAACAAGGCTGGTGAGAGGCCTTGAGCACAAGCCCTATGAGGAGAGGCTGAGGGAGCTGGGATTGTTTAGCCTGGAGAAGAGAAGGATCAGAGGTGACCTCATTGCTCTCTACAACTACCTGAAAGGTGGTTGTAGACAGGAGGGGGTTCGTCTCTTCTCCCAGGCAACCAGCACCAGAACAAGAGGACACAGTCTCAAGCTGTGCCAGGGGAGGTTTAGACTCGAGGTGAGGAGGAAGTTCTTCACTGAGCGAGTCATTCGTCATTGGAATGGGCTGCCCAGGGAGGTGGTGGAGTCGCCGTCCCTGGAGGTGTTCAAGGGGAGATTGGACGTGGCGCTTGGTGCCATGGTCTAGTTGTGAGGTCTGTTGGGACAGGTTGGACTTGATGATCCTTGGGGTCTCTTCCAACCTTGGTTATACTGTGATACTGTGATACTGTGAATTTTGGGTTTTTCGATCTTGGAGAACTTTTTACTGCACCAGGTCAGCTGGTAACAGATGGACTCCATCTGTCCCAGAGGAGGGGGGAAGGTCATAGTATATGAGAATGGCCTGTCCCCCAAAGGGAAAAAGGATTCTGGGAAGAGAATTGGCAGGCCTCATTGACAGGGCTTTAAACTAGCTTTGAAGGGGGAAGGGGCTGGAACCAGTCGCCTCAGGCAGGAGTCTGGGGGAGATAAGCTAGGGCTAGAGATGAAACCAGCAGCCCAGCTTCAGTGCATGTACACTAATGCACGAAGCATGGGTAACAAACAAGAGGAGCTAGAAGCCCTGTTGCAGCAGGAAAGTTATGATGTAGTTGCCATCACAGAGACGTGGTGGGACGACTCACATGACTGGAGCGCTGCAATTGACGGCTACAGGCTGTTCAGGAGGGACAGGCAAGGAAGAAGGGGTGGAGGGGTGGCCCTGTACATCAGGGAGGCACTAGATGCCGTTGAGATGGAGATCAGGGATGACCGGGTTGAGTGCTTGTGGGTAAGAATTAGAGGGAAGTTCGGGAGGGCAGACATCCTGGTTGGAGTCTGTTATAGACCACCCAACCAGGAGGAAGATGTAGATGAGGCATTCTATAGGCAGCTTAAGGCTGTCTCAAGGTCACCTGACCTCATTCTCATGGGTGAATTCAACCTGCCTGGTATCTGCTGGGATCTCAACACAGCAGAAAGAAGGCAGTCTAGAAGGTTTCTGGAGTGTATGGAGGACAGCTTCTTATCCCAGGTGCTGCGTGAACCTACCAGGGGTAAGGCTCTGCTTGACCTCCTCTTCACCAACAGGGAAGGGCTGGTGGGTGATGTGGCGGTCGGAGGGTGTTTAGGCACCAGTGACCACGAGATAATTGAGTTTTCGGTATTCAGCCAAGCCAAGAGGGGCAGCAAGAAGACCTCCACTCTGGACTTCAGGAGGGCAGACTTCAGGCTACTCAAGGAACTAACTCAGAAGGTTCCCTGGGATACAGCCCTTAAGAATAAAGGGGTCCAGGAGAGCTGGAGCTGCTTCAAGGAAGAGCTCTTGAAGGCGCAGGAACAGGCTGTGCCAACGTGCTGGAAGATGAGCCGCCGGGGCAGACGGCCAGCCTGGATGGGCAATGAACTCTTAATAGAACTAAGGGAAAAAAAGAGGGTGTACCATCTCTGGAAGAAAGGGGAGGCAACCTATGGAATGTTTAGGGATGTTGCTAGGACATGCAGAAAGAAAATTAGGGAGGCAAAAGCCCATTTAGAACTTAGCCTGGCCTCTGCTGTGAAGGACAACAAAAAGTCCTTCTATAAATACATCAATAGCAAGAGGAAGGGCAAGGACAACCTCCACTCCTTGGTTGACACGGAGGGGAAGGTTGTAACAAAGGATGAGGAAAAGGCAGAGGTACTTAACACCTTCTTTGCTTCAATCTATCCTAGCATGGCAGAACATCTTCCAGACAGCTGGCCTGCAGAGCTGGCAGAAGGAGCCAGGGAGCTGCATGGTTTCCCGCTGCTCCAGGAGGTAGTTAGAGATCTTCTGAGCCGCTTGGACCCCCACAAGGCCATGGGACCGGATGGGATCCATCCTAGGGTGCTGAGAGAGCTGGCAGATGAGCTGGCCAAGCTGCTCTCCATCATTTTTCAGCAGTCCTGGCTCACTGGAGAGGTCCCAGAAGACTGGAAGCTGGCCAACGTGGCACCCATCCACAAGAAGGGCTGGTTGGATGAGCCAGGGAATTATAGGCCTGTCAGCCTGACCTCAGTGCCAGGCAAGATTATGGAACAGGTCATCTTGAGTGCGATCACGCAGCACTTACAGGATGGCCAAGGGATCAGGCCTAGCCAGCATGGCTTTAGGAAGGGCAGGTCCTGCTTGACCAACCTGATCTCCTTCTATGATCAGGTGACTGCCTGGTGGATGTGGGGCAGGCTGTGGATGTGGTCTACCTGGACCTCAGCAAGGCCTTTGACACCGTCCCCCACAGCAAACTCCTGGCCAAGCTGGCAGCCCATGGCTTGGATGGGAGCACACTGCGTTGGGTTAGGAACTGGCTGGA
The DNA here is from genome assembly GCA_015227895.2 of Colaptes auratus. Taxonomy (NCBI): domain Eukaryota; kingdom Metazoa; phylum Chordata; class Aves; order Piciformes; family Picidae; genus Colaptes; species Colaptes auratus. Next base: position 8,335,036 of record CM037636.1, read on the forward strand.
GGGCCGAGCCCAGAGAGTGGTGGTGAATGGTGCCACAGCCAGCTGGCGGCCAGTCACTAGTGGTGTGCCCCAGGGATCAGTGCTGGGCCCCATGCTCTTCAACATCTTTATTGATGATCTGGATGAGGGCATCGAGTCCATCATCAGTAAATTTGCAGATGACACCAAGCTGGGGGCAGGAGTTGATCTGCTGGAGGGCAGAGAGGCTTTGCAGAGGGACCTCGACAGGCTGGACAGATGGGCAGAGTCCAAGGCAGGAGATTGAACACATCCAAGTGCTGGGTTCTGCACATTGGCCACAGCAACCCCATGCAGTGCTACAGGCTGGGGTCAGAGTGGTTGGAGAGCGGCCAGGCAGAGAGGGACCTGGGGGTGCTGGTTGATTGTAGGCTGAACATGAGCCTGCAGTGTGCCCAGGCAGCCAAGAAGGCCAATGGCATCCTAGCCTGCATCAGAAACAGTGTGGCCATCAGGAGCAGGGAGGTCATTCTGCCCCTGTACACTGCACTGGTTAGGCCGCACCTCGAGTCCTGTGTCCAGTTCTGGCCCCTCAGTTTAGGAAAGATGTTGTCTTACTGAGTGTGTCCAGAGAAGGGCAACAAAGTTGGTGAGGGGTTTGGAAGACAAGCCTATGAGGAGAGGCTGAGGGAGCTGGGGTTGCTTAGCCTGGAGAAGAGGAGACTCAGGGGTGACCTTCTTGCTCTCTACAACTACCTGAAGGGAGGTTGTAGCCAGGCGGAGGTTGGTCTCTTCTCCCAGGCAGCCAGCACCAGAACAAGAGGACACAGTCTCAGGCTGCGCCAGGGCATGTTTAGACTGGATGTTAGGAAGAAGTTCTATACCGAGAGAGTGATTGCCCACTGGAATCAGCTGCCTGTGGAAGTGGTGGAGTCACCTTCATTGGAGGTGTTCAAGAAGAGGCTTGATGGGGTGCTTGGTGCCACAGTTTAGTTTTTTAGTTGTTTAGGTGGGTTGTATTGTACTGTATTGTACTGTATTGTATTTAGGTGGGTTGGATTGATTGATGGGTTGGACGTGATGATCTTGAAGGTCTCTTCCAACCTGGTGTATTGTATTGTATTGTATTGTATTGTATTGTATGAATCATAGTATCATAATATCAGTCAGGGTTGGAAGGGACCAAAAGGATCACCTAATTCCAACCCCCCTGCCATGGGCAGGGACACCTCACACTACATCAGGCTGGCCAGAGCCTCATCCAGCCTGCTCTTATACACCTCCAGGGACGGGGCCTCAACCACCTCCCTGGACAACCCATTCCAGGGCTTCACCACTCTCATGGGGAAGAACTCCCTCCTGATGTCTAGCCTGAATCTCCCCACCTGCAGCTTCATTCCATTCCCCCTAGTCCTATCACTACCTGATAGCCTGAGAAGTCCCTCCCCAGCCTTCTTGTAGGCCCCCTTCAGATACTGGAAGGCCACAATGAGGTCACCTTGGAGCCTTCTCTTCTCCATACTGAACAGCCCCAACTCCTTCAGTCTGTCCTCACAGGAGAGGTGCTCCAGCCCTCTGATCATCCTCGTGGCCCTTCTCTGGACACCCTCCAGCATCTCCAGATCCCTCTTGTAATAGGGCCTCCAGGACTGGAGGCAGTACTCCAGGTGGGGTCTCAGCAGAGCTGAGTAGAGGGGGAGAATCACCTCCCTTGACCTGCTGGCTGTGCTTCTCTTGATGCAGCCCAGGATCTGATTGGCTTTCCGGGCTGCAAGTGCACACTGAGAGCTCCTGTTGAGCTTCTCCTCCACCAGCACCCCCAGGTCTCTCTCCTCAGGGCTGCTCTCCAGCCAGTCCCTGCCCAGCCTGGATTTGTGCCTGGGGTTGCCTCCACCCAGATGCAGGACCCTGCCCTTGGTCCTGTTGAAGCTCATGAGGTTGGCTTGTGCCCACCTCTCCAGCCTGTCCCTCTGGATGGCATCCCTTCCCTCCAGCCTGTCTGCTGCACCACACAGCTTGGTGTCATCAGCAAACTTGCTGAGGGTGCACTCAATGCCACTGTCCATGGCACCCACAGAGATGTTGAACAAGCCTGGTCCCAGGACTGATCCCTGAGGGACTCCGCTTGTCACTGGCCTCCACTGGGACATGGACCCATTGACAGCCACTCTTTGGGTGCGGCCATCAAGCCAGTTCCTTATCCATCTGGTGGTCCATCCATCAAACCCGTGTGCCACCAGCTTGGAGACCAGGATGTGGTGTGGGACAGTGTCAAAGGCTTTGCTCAGGGCCAGGGAAACAACATCAGTTGCTTGCCCCTCAGCTGTTAATGTTGTGACCTGTTCATAGAAGGCCACCAGGTTTGTCAGGCAGGATTTGCCCTTGGCAAAGCCATGCTGACTGTTCCAAATCACCACTTCACTACTCTTCTGAGTCAGTAGTGCCTCCAGGAGGATCTGCTCCATGATCTTTCCGGGCACAGAGGTGAGACTGCCTGGCCTGGAGTTCTCCTCTTGCCATTCATATACCTATAGAAGTTCTTAGTGCTCCCTTTAACCTCCCTGGTTAGATTAAATTCCAACTCTGCTTTGGCTTTCCTAACCAGGTCTCTTGCTGCTTGGGCAGCTTCCTTATCTCCCCCTGTTCTATCTGTCCTTCCCTCCACTGCCTGTAGAGTTTCTTTTTAAGTAATAGTGTGTCCAGGAGCTCCTTGTTCATCCAGGCAGGCCTCCTAGCGTTCTACCCTGCTTTTCTCTTTGTTGGTATACATAGCTCCTGGGCACAGAGGAGGTGGTCCTTGAATAGTGGCCAGAAGAATTTAATTAAAAAAAAATAATTCCATGAAGTGAACAGTTTCTGTTTCTTGAGATGAAAACTACTTCTAGTGAGCAACATTAATGACAGCTGCCTGAACATGAGCCAGCAGTGTGCCCAGGTGGCCAAGAAGGCCAACGGCATCCTGGCCTGCATTAGGAAGAGTGTGGCCAGCAGGAGCAGGGAAGTCATTCTGCCCCTGTACTCAGCACTGGTTAGGCCACACCTTGAGTCCTGTGTCCAATTCTGGGCCACTCAGTTTAAGAAGGACATTGAGACTCTTGAATGTGTCCAGAGAAGGGCCTTGAACACAAGCCTTGTGAGGAGAGGCTGAGGGAGCTGGGGTTGTTTAGCCTGGAGAAGAGGAGGCTCAGGGGTGACCTCATTGCTCTCTACAACTACCTGAAGGATGGTTGTAGCCAGGAGGGGGTTGGCCTCTTCTCTCTAGCAACCAGCACCAGAACAAGGAGACACAGTCTCAAGCTGCACCAGGGGAAGTTTAGGCTTGAAGTGAGGAGAAAGTTCTTCCCAGAGAGAGTTATTGGGCATTGGAATGTGCTGCCCAGGGAGGTGGTGGAGTCACAGTCCTTGGAGGTGTTCAAGAGGGGATTGGACGTGGCACTTGGTGCCATGGTCTAGTCATGGGGTCTGTGGTGACAGGTTGGACTCGATGATCTTTGAGGTCTCTTCCAACCTTAGTGATACTGTGATACTGTGACTGTTTATTTTATGTGGTCATTCTGACATGCTTCTTGTGATTGTAAGGTTTTCCCAGCTCTTAGAAGGTGGCATAAGATGCATGGAGGGTAGGGCAGCTTTTAGGCTGCTGTGTGTTTCTTTGTTTACTAACATAGAGCATGAAATAGTAAGAAGCTCCTGAACAACATAGGGATGCTCGAACAATTTTGAGCAGATACAGGGCTGAGATTTACAGTTAAACTATGTGATATTTAAACTCAGACATCTTCATCAATGATCTACATGAGGGGGTTTATTGCTCCCTCAGTAAGTTTGCAGATGACACTGCACTGGGTGTGAGTGTTTATCTGCTTGAAGGTAGGAAGCCTCTGAAGAGGGATGGGTGCTTGGTGCCATGGCTTAGTTGATTAGATGGTGTTGGATGACAGATTGGACTCGCTGATAACAAAGGTCTTTTCCGACCTGGCCTATTCTATTCTGTTCTGTTCCTATTCTATTCCTATTCTATTCTATTCTATTCTAATTCTGACAGGCTGGATCAGTGGACCAAGGTCAATTGTATGAGATTTAACAAGGCCAGGTGCCAGGTCCTGAACTTGGGTCACAACATTACAGGCTTGGGGCAGAGTGGCTAGAAAGCTGGCTAGCAGAAAATGACCTGTGGGTGTCGGTTGACAGCCAGCTGAACATAAGACAGCAGTGTGGTCAGGTGGCCAAGAAGGGAAACAGCATCATGGCCTGTATGAGGGATAGCACAACCATCAGATGCAGGGAAGTGTTCATGCTGTGGCACTGGTGAGGACTCACCTTGAATACTGTGTTCAGCTTTGGGTCTCTCACTGTCACAGAATCACAGAATTAACCAGGTTGGAAAAAGACCTTCAAGATCATCAAGTCCAACCTATTATCCAACACTATCTGATCAACTAAACCATGGCACCAAGCACCCCATCCAGGCTCCTCCTAAACACCTCCAGTGATGGTGACTCCACCACCTCCCCACGCAGTCCATTGTCCTCTTGCTCTGGTGGTGGTTGCATGGGAGAAGAGACCAACCCCCACCTGGCTACAACCTCCCTTCGGGGAGTTGTAGTCAGCAATAAGGTGTCCCCTGAGCTTCCTCTTCTCCAGGCTAAGCAACCCCAGCTCCCTCAGCCACTCCTCATAGGGCTTGTGCTCCAAACCCCTCCCCAGCTTTGTTTGCTTTAACAAACATTGCAGAATTCCCACTGCAGAGAAAGCTGGGAATCAGCTTCTATGGGCAGGACGTTCATTGTGAATGTTTGCAGTGAAGCAGGCAGTTGTTTTTTGAGGGGTCATTACTTACTAGGATCAGCTACAAAGCATCAGCTTTTATTTTTGTGGTGCTTTTTGAAGGTTTTCATCAGAAATGAATGACTGTATCAGGGAAATATTTGACATGCTGAGGGCAATATCAGGATGTACTCTCCAGGAATCAAAAGAGGGAGTAGGATCAAAAGTTTGGATCAATAGTTGCTTCAAGGGACAATTCCTTTTGTTATCAGACAAAGAGGGGACTTTTTCTGTGCTCCCCAGGGAGGTGGTGGAGTCACTGTCCCTGGAGGTGTTCAAAAAAGGATTGGATGTGGCACTTGAAGCCGTGGTTTAGTTAGTCATGAGGTGTTAGGTAGTGTGTTGGAGTTGATGATCTCCGAGGTCTTTTCCAAGGTGGTCGATTCTATGATACTAATTCCAAAAAGCAGTGAGGCACATCAGTGTGTGAGCACCAAGGTGATTTCCTCTCTTCCTTTGCATCCTAGCATAAACATTTCATTTACTGACAAATAAATGACAAGGCTGACCAGATGGTTAGGCCCAGCAGGTAGCTAAGTGAATTGACCGACATTCAAAGTCGTATTCTACCAAATTCACCTGGTAGGTACCATGAAAATACCCTCTCTCCCAAATCATCTGGCACTGTGACTGTACATCCACTACACTACCACAAAGAGCAACACAGACCTGTAGCCACCTGATAGCAGGCACTTGCTTTTGTGACAGCCACACAGTAAACCTCTTCCCTAGCTGATCCCCTAGTGATGTGTGTATTGTATCACTTTCTCTCTCCCTGTTTTCCATGTGGCAGCTTTTGGCAGGTCCTTCCTGAATCACACCCTTGTTATAGGTGGACTAGGACACAGCCTCAGGCTGCACCAGGGGAGGTTTAGACTGGATGTTAGGAGGAAGTTCTTTACAGAGAGAGTGATTGCCCATTGGAATGGTCTGCCCAGAGAGGTGGTGGAGTCACCATCATTGGAGGTATTCAGGAGGAGACTTAATGGGGTACTGGGTGCCATGATCTAGTTGTTTAGGTGGGTTGGATTGGTTGATAGGTTGGACACGATGATCTTGGAGGTCTCTTCCAACCTGGATTTATTGTATTGTATTATTGCATTGTTTCTCCTTCCCATATACTTCTGAGTAAAGCAACTCTTCCTAGCTCAGAGGTAGTGATGCTGAAAAACTGGCAGTGAGACAAGTAAAAGATGAAGTAAAGTGTGTTGCAGGCAACAGGTGTTGGATATAGGACTGAAATTTAGAATAGAATAGAATAGAATAGAATAGAATAGAATAGAATAGAATAGAATAGACCAGGTTGGAAGAGACCTTCAAGATCATCGCGTCCAACCTATCAACCAATCCAACCCACCTAAACAACTACACCAGGTAACCAAGCACCCCATCAAGTCTCCTCCTGAACACCTCCAATGAAGGTGACTCCACCACCTCCACGGGCAGCCCATTCCAATGGGCAATCACTCTCTCTGTATAGAACTTCTTCCTAACATCCAGCCTAAACCTCCTCTGGTGCAGCCTGAGACTGTGTCCTCTTGTTCTGGTACTGGCTGCCTGGGAGAGGAGACCAACCTCTGCCTGTCTACAGCCTCCCTTCAGGTAGTTGTAGATAGCAAGAAGGTCTCCCCTGAGTCTCCTCTTCTCCAGGCTAAGCAACCCCAGCTCCCTCAGCCTCTCCTCATAGGGCTTGTCTTCCAAACCCCTCACCAACTTCATTGTCCTTCTCTGGACACCTTCCAGCAAGACAACCTCCTTCCTAAACTGAGGGGCCCAGAACTGGACACAGGACTCAAGGTGTGGCCTAACCAGTGCAGTGTACAGGGGCAGAATGACCTCCCTGCTCCTGCTGGCCACACTGTTCCTGATGCAGGCCAGGATGCCATTGGCCCTCTTGGCTGCCTGGGCACACTGCAGGCTCATGTTCAGCCTACCATCAACCAGTACCTCCAGGTCCCTCTCTGCCTGGCCGCTCTCCAGCCACTCTGACCCCAGCCTGTAGCACTGCATGGGGTTGTTGTGGCCAATGTGCAGAACCCGGCACTTGAATGTGTTCAATCTCCTGCCCTTGGACTCTGCCCATCTGTCCAGCCTGTCAAGGTCCCTCTGCAAAGCCTCTCTACCCTCCAGCAGATCAACTCCTGCCCCCAGCTTGGTGTCGTCCGCAAATTTACTGATGATGGACTCAATGCCCTCATCCAGATCATCAAATCAAATGATAAATCAAATGAGAAACCACCCAGTATATGACCTTCTTAGATATTCACTTGTATTAGCCTTGGCCAGCAGCCATACACCCACCCAGCTGCTCTTTCATTCCCCATCCTCAACCAGGTCAGGGGGAGAAAATAGAACGAAAAAGCTAGTGGCTTGGGACAAAGAATAGAAGATCACTGGTCTGCTACCATCATGGGCAAACTAGACAAATTGGGTAGTGAGAAATATAAAAGAGAAAACAAACAAGTAAAAAATACAAGAAGGAGAAGGAGACCTCCCTTCCTCCTTATTCCACCCCCTGTTTTTTTCCCCCACTAAATGTCATTCCTTCATGCCCAACTCATCCATGTCTCCACCCAAGGAAGCACTAGGGGTTGCACTGTCCCTGATGTCATGTGCTGCAGTGGGTCCATTGCAGAGGTGGTTTGAACTGGAAGCCACTGGCCTCTTCTTAAGTTTTTATGAAGACTTTCACTAGGTAACAGCTCTACCCTGTGCTGGCAACACCTTGTCACCTACACCCAATACACATTGCAATTAGTTTTACTCAATATTTTCAACATCTGAACCTCAGTTTAGCAGTGGTAAGTGGGAAGAGTTAGGGCATTGCATTGCTTTAACACAGTACAGTCACTAGGACATAGTATCATAGTATCATAGTATCAGTCAGGGTTGGAAGGGACCACAAGGATCATCTAGTTCCAACCCCCCTGCCATGGGCAGGGACACCCCACACTACATCAGGCTGGCCAGATCCTCATCCAGCCAGGTCTTAAACACCTCCAGGGACGGGGCCTCAACCACCTCCCTGGACAACCCATTATATACATACTGTATAGAGAATATCAACTTATTCTTCCTTGCTGACCTTCATTGTCATCAATAGCCATAATGCAAAGCAGCCATTCAGCAGCCTTATACCAGTATTTACACAGCTCAGCTTAGAAAGAGTTTGCAATCTCTTTATCTGCTTTTTTATTAACCTTAAGGTGTGTTTACAATGAGCCCTGTCATTACTGTTAATTTTCCTGGCACAGAACCTAAAATACCATTTACAAAGGTAGCTATGCCTCAGTCAAGGCAGGGCATGTCCAGTAACAGCAGAAAACAACACTAAAAAGTGCTGAATTTGTGTTTATCTGAGTTCTGCAAGATGGAGTCTTCCTAACTCCCTTCTGATTTAGTGCCTCTGCCTCCTAGACAAAAACCAAACATCTATTACCTCTTAAATGAAGCAGAAGGGAATTGCTTGGCTTTAGGGATCCTGAAAAATATACTTTAGCTTTCCCAGTAGAATATCCACAGTGATTTATTTTTTCTTGAATGAGCTTTCATGCACTGATTTGTATTTACAGCGCCTGGCAATGCAGATTTTTAACATAAACCTGTATCAAGTGGGAAAGCAACAGCAATCACCATAACTTTACAGAGATGTAAAGATTTCTTTCTAAGGATTTCACACACAGTATCACAGTATCGCCAAGGTTGGAAGAGACCTCAAAGATCATCGAGTCCAACCTGTCACCACAGACCTCATGACTAGACCATGGCACCAAGTGCCACATCCAGTCCCCTCTTGAACACCTCCAGGGACGGTGACTCCACCACCTCCCCGGGCAGCCCATTCCAATGGCAAATCACTCTCTCAGTGAAGAACTTTCTCCTCACCTCCAGCCTAAACTTCCCCTGGATTTCAAGCATGCTTTATCTCCAGTCCCTACAGCTTACCACCAGGGACCTCCCCTCTCTATAATCCTGAATGAGGTCAGAGGCTTGGCTGAATTACCTCTGAGATCACAGTATCACAGTACCACTAAGTTTGGAAGAGACCTCAAAAATCATCAAGTCCAACTTGTCACCACAGACCTCATGACTAGACCATGGCACCAAGTGCCACGTCCAGTCCCCTCTTGAACACCTCCAGGGACAGCGACCTCCACTCCAGGGTGCCCTCCCTGGGCAGCCCATTCCAATGGCGATGACTCTCTCGGCGAAGAACTTTCTCCTCACCTCCAGCCTAAACTTCCCCTGGTGCAGCTTGAGACTGTGTCCTCTTGTTCTGGTGCTGGTTGCTAGAGAGAAGAGGCCGACCTCTTCCTGGCTACAACCACCTTTTAGGTAGTCATAGAAAGCAATGAGGTTGCCCCTGAGCCTCCTCTTCTCCAGGCTAAACAATCCCAGCTCCCTCAGCCTCTCCTCACAGGGCTGTGCTCGAGGCCTCTCCCCAGCCTTGTTGCCCTTCTCTGGACATGTTCAAGTGTCTCGATGTCCTTCTTAACATGGGCAAATGTATTCAGAACTGTGCCTGAATTATTTTAATCTACAAAACCAGGTTGGAGATCTTCACCTGCCTCCAGAGGAGTGAACAGCTACAGTTCAACAGCATCTTGTCACTGATTTTAACATTCTCTTTTCCTCATAATGGGTAAAAACATTTCACTGGATGTTGAAAAGCAGGTGCTTATAGGGGGGAAAATACATTGTGTTTCTTTATAACATGTACCCTATTCTTGGGTGAGCTCTTAGACAGCATTACCTAACCCTAGTGAAAGAGGGATTATTTTCTTTCAGCTACATCCTTCTCTCCAGCTCATGTTCACAAATGCACCCATTTTCCTCCTTGAGTGTAGACTTCAGAAGTCAAACTCAGGGCCCTTTGTGTTTCCTTTGTGCTTCTGGAATAGCTGTTTCCTGATTCCTCTGAACACTGGCAAATTGCCTCAGTTGATCAGGTTGTCTCTACCCTTATATGGTTTTCCAGTAACAGGAAAAGTATTACCTGAAAGAAAATCTTCATTCCCACTGAAACATGCAATCCAACGTCTGTTTAAAGAAAGAGAGGCTCCAGATGTTTGGAACAGAGTTCTGCAGCTTTGCATTGTGACCAAAGACTGCTGTAGGGGAGGGAGAATCCTGCTTCCAGAGACAGCTCCTCCTGATTCAGGCTAAATCCATCCTGTGTGGGCAATACACAGGAAGCATTACTTCCACGCCTGACTGCAGATACTTACCCTCTAGCCTGCAGGTAATGAGCCTTACAGAAGTAGGAAAAGGCTGTCTCCTGCCTGAAGGATTTTTACACTGCCTACTGTGTGCACTGTGCTACCTCTCCTCTGCTTGCACATGCTCTCCAACGAAGATGGCTATAAAACAAAGAACAGCTGCCCTTCTGCTGAGATTTCACTAATTTGACATCCTTCTTGGCTTTGTTGCTACTATTAATAATGACCCATTTGTTGTGGTGCTGATGTTAGAGATCTCTTTCTGAAGAGAACAAACTGCTTGTTTGAGGCTTTTCAATTGTCCTGGCTAGGCTAAACCACCAATCTTGTTAAAAGCTGTTATGTAGATTATTACCAACAACATTAGCATATCAATTATTCCTCTGTAAATTCCTAAAATCTTAATTCACCACAAAGTGCTAATTAGAGAGGACACATCTATGCAACTAGCCATAGGCTACAATCCCATATGCATCAGAATTCTCTGTTACTTGACAAACAGATAAGCTTTCACCACTGTTTTGATACTGAAAGAGCTACCTTCCTTGACTCATCAGCATGTAATGGCATGCCACAAATACCTTGACATCCAATACCTTGACATTGGCCCAAGAGGGCCACTGGCATCCTGGCCTGCATCAGGAAGAGTGTGGCCAGCAGGAGCAGGGAGGTCATTCTGCCCCTGTACACTGCACTGGTTAGGCCACACCTTGAGTCCTGTGTCCAGTTCTGGGCCCCTCAGTTTAGGAAGGAGGTTGACTTGCTGGAAGGTGTCCAGAGAAGGACAACGAAGTTGGTGAGAGGTTTGGAACACAAGCCCTATGAGGAGAGGCTGAGGAAGGTGGGGTTGCTTAGCCTGGAGAGGAGGAGACTCAGGGGAGACCTTCTTGCTCTCTACAACTACCTGAAGGGAGGCTGTAGACAGGCAGAGGTTGGTCTCCTCTCCTAGGCAGCCAGCACCAGAACAAGAGGACACAGTCTCAGGCTGCACCAGGGCAGGTTTAGGCACTTTAGAACTTTTTAGAACTTTAGGAAGAAGTTCTATACAGAGAGAGTGATTGCCCATTGGAATGGGCTGCCTGTGGAAGTGGTGGAGTCACCTTCATTGGAGGTGTTCAGGAAGAGACTTGATGAGGTGCTTGGTGCCATGGTTTAGTTGTTTAGGTGGGTTGAATTGGTTGATGGGTTGGATGCGATGATCTTGAAGGTCTCTTCCAACCTGGTGTATTGTATTGTATTGTATTGTATCCTCAGGATTATTCCTGATTTGTCCCAGTAAATATCCTGGGTATCACTATATACTCTAACTTCACTCTTTCCAACCATCTGGAATCAACGGGGCAGGGAAAGACCTCCATTTTGCTTGTTTGGGCCCTGGATGAAGCCATTTAAGAATTGCAGGCAGGCTAATCTTGGATTTCCCTTCTGCGTCATGTTGCAGCCAGATGCACGGATATCCAACTCAAAAGTCAGTTTCAGTTTGGTGCTTAAGGCTCCAATTTAATTTACAAATATTTTATCAACACACTTGTGAGAAGAACCACTACTGCCACAATCAGCCACAATGCAGATAATACTTCTGGCCCTCCTTGCAGATACACATCACATTTGCTAACCTCCAGTCAGCTGGGACCGCCCTGTTTAGACAGGATTGCTGACAAACGATGGAAAGTGGTGAGTTCTTGGTGAGTACTTCCACCAGCTCCCTCAGCACCTGTGGGTGGTTGCCTTCTGGCCCCATAGACTTGTGTGTGTCTAAGTGATGCAGCAGGTCACTAATAATTCCTGCTTGGGTTATGGGGGCTTCACCCTCCTCATCATCCCTGTTGTCTTGCTTCAGGGGGCTGGGCACTCAGACCACAGATGATCTACTATTAAAGCCAGAGGCAAAGGTGGCATTAAGTAGCTCAGCCTTTTCTTTAGCCTTTGTCATTATGTCTTCCCCCACATCCAAATTTTTCTTACTTTCCATACCTTTACAACAAGTAATGTGAAGTTTTCACCAGTGGAGTCCCCAGGGATCAGTGCTGGGCCCCAGCCTCTTCAATGTCTTCATTGACGATCTGGATGAGGGGATTGAGACAGTTATCACCAAATTTGCAGATGACACCAAGTTGGGAGCAGGTGTTGGTCAGTTAGAGGACAGAAGGGCTCTGCAGAGGGACCTCGACTGACTGGACAGATGGGCGGAGTCCAACAGGATGGCATTCAACAAATCCAAGTGCTGGGTGCTGCACTTTGGCCACAGCAACCCCATGCAGAGCTACAGGCTGGGGTCGGAGTGGCTGGAGAGCTGCCAAACAGAGAGGGACCTGGGGGTGCTGATCGACAGCTGCCTGAACATGAGCCAGCAGTGTTCCCAGGTGGCCAAGAAGGCCAACGGCATCCTGGCCTGCATTAGGAATGGTGTGGCCAGCAGGAGCAGGGAAGTCATTGTGCCCCTGTACTCAGCACTGGTTAGGCCACACCTTGAGGACTGTGGGCAGTTCTGGGCCCCTCAGTTTAAGAAGGACATCGAGACAATTGAACGTGTCCAGAGAAGGGCAACAAGGCTGGGGAGAGGCCTTGAGCACAGCCCTGTGAGGAGAGGCTGAGGGAGCTGGGATTGTTTAGCCTGGAGAAGAGGAGGCTCAGGGGCAACCTCATTGCTCTCTACAACTACCTGAAGGGTGGTTGTAGCCAGGAAGGGGTTGGCCTCTTCTCTCTAGCAACCAGCACCAGAACAAGAGGACACAGTCTCAAGCTGTGCCAGGGGAAGTTTAGGCTGGAGGTGAGGAGAAAGTTCTTCATCGAGAGCGTGATTCACCATTGGAATGTGTTGCCCAGGGAGGTGGTGGAGTCACCATCCCTGGAGGTGTTCAAGAGGGGACTGGACATGGCACTTGGTGCCATGGTCTAGTCATGAGGTCTGTGGTGACAGGTTGGACTCAATGATCTATGAGGTCTCTTCCAACATTGGCGATACTGTGAGACTGTGATACTATGATACTGTTAGTTATATTTATCCTTGCTGGTAAAAACTCTAGGATTCCTGGGTGAGGAACACAGTAAAAAGTCTAAGGCACTGTCAGACTGGGAATTATTTAAATCATGGGGAATTAACTAAAGAAGCTAAAGCTATTAAATACTCCTTAACACAACTGTTTCAGAGGAAATGCTGAGAGATAAGCAATAATGGACTTTTTTTTTAGATGATAGGAGAGTCAAGAAATTATATACTGCTAATACATCTTTTGTGCCTTTAAATAATGTGTCCAGAAAAAGTAGAATCCCTTTTCTTAGACATAAAATGGCAACAATTGCAAAAATAAAAATAAAAAGTAAAAAAAATCCCAGATAAATATTGTGCCCTAATAATTCCCAATGGGTCTGGAAACCATGGTTTAGCAATTCTGTATTTTTGACAAAGATGCAGGGGCAGAGTGGCTGGAGAGTGGCCAGGCAGAAAGGAACCTGGGGTACTGGTTGACAGTAGGCTGAACATGAGCCAGCAGTGTGCCCAGGTGGCTAAGAAGGCCAATGGCATCCTGGCCTGCATCAGGAGAAGTGTGGCCAGCAGGAGCAGGGAGGTCATTCTGCCCTGTACTCAGCACTGGTTAGGCCACACCTTGAGTCCTGTGTCCAGTTCCGGGCCCCTCAGTTTAGAAAAGATGTTGAGTTGCTGGAAGGTGTCCAGAGAAGGGCAACAAAGCTGGGGAGGGGTCCAGAGCACAAGCCCTATGAGGAGAGGCTGAGGGAGCTGGGGTTGCTTAGCCTGGAGAAGAGGAGGCTCAGGGGAGACCTTATTGCTCTCTACAACTCCCTGAAGGAACGTTGTAGCCAGGTGGGGGTTGGTCTCTTCTCCCAGGCAGCCAGCACCAGAACAAGAGGACACAGTCTCAAACTGCACCAGGGCAGGTTTAGGCTGGATGTTAGGAAGAAATCCTTCATAGAAACAGTGATTTGCCATTGGAATGTGCTGCCCAGGGAGGTGGTGGAGTCACCATCACTGGATGTTTAAGAGAGACTGGATGAGGCACTTAGTGCCCTGGTTTAGTTGATTAGATGGTGTTGGGTGATAGGTTGCACTTGATGATCTCAATGGTCTTTTCCAACCTGGTTAATTCTATTCTATTCTATTCTATTCTATTCTATTCTATTCTATTCTATTCTATTCTATTCTATTCTATTCTATTCTACTCTACTCTACTCTACTAGCAATTTTATACCAATGTTACATATCCAGAGGAGAGATCCCCAGTGTCACAGCCACTGTTCTGAGGGCAGCTGCTGGACATGTGCAGAGTGCAGGATTCCTTAGCTAACCAATTCCTTAGCTGCATAGAGCAGCACAATCACATTCCATGTGTGCCAAGGACATCCTCACATTGGCACCCTTGGATTGGAACATGCCGCAGAAGCCACCTCCTTGTCATGCTGGCACCTCTTATTGGGAAAAGATTTCAGTTTATCTGTGTGGTTGGATTTTACTGGTAAAGGGATTGATAACAATTGAGTATAAAAGGCAGCCACTCTGAGCAAGAATTACACACTCACTCTCTTTCTCTCTCTCTCTCAGACTGTTGGTGTGGTGGGTTGAAATTTCCCCCACAACATTAACTTTGCCAGACCAGTCCAGTTGGAAGCAAATGAAGGCTGTATTTGCAAACAAAACTACAACCTACAATGGAATACAAAGAATATGTACAAAGCATACAGTATTTACAATATTTACAGGTATTTACAATTGATAAACAGCACAAGGATCCTCCTGGTCAAAGACCAGGGGAAGCTACTAGCTTCTCCTTTTCTCCAGCTCCTACCCCCCTGTACAAAAGGGAGAAGAGAAAAGAGCAGAGAAAGTTGCTGTTAGACTTAACCAAAACCATGCAGCCAAGGTCAAGAAGAAGCGAGTTACCATCTCTCTGCAGCAAAGAAGCAAGAAGAGAAAGCTTAAGTTCCTTATCTCTCCAATGGGATTGTTTAGAATAATCTTTATTTTGCTTTTTACACCCAATGGTGATTTATTTGCATTTTACTACTTTTCTGTTCGAGATCTGTGAAAAATTTTATAGGCATAGCCTAAAACTATCACAGTATCTCTTCTCTTCTGATCTTGGCTGTTTTGCTTTGCCTAGGAGATAATGCCCTGGCTGGCCTTGAGATAAGACTAACACTGTTTCTCTCAGCTTCTCTTTCTCTCTTGGTACAAGGGGGTTTGGGAGGCTTGTGGGGGAAAGTGGAGCAGCTTCCCTGGTCTTTTGGACCAGGGGGTGTGGTGGTTTAAGTCTTACCTGGGAGTTAAGAGCTCAGATAGTGTCAAGGCTGAGAATCTCTCCCCTGTTCCCCCCTTCCTCCCTCCCAACAGAGAGGGGGAAAAAAAAAAGAAAGGAGAAAATCCACCAAACAATAATTCAGAGTTGGCTTGGAAGGAGAGAGGTAAAGTGTTTTCTTTTATATATATATAATATATATATATATATATATATATATATATATAAATAAATATAAATAACAGGTAAGGTTCACAAGGGCAAGGAAGAAGGATGGATAGGAGGGGGACAAAGAAGAAGAATACAAAACCAGTCTCTCTCTCTGAAGAGGTGCGGAGGCAGCAGGGAGAAGGATCAGGCCCGACCACGTGGCAGAAGAGCAGGAAGGCAGCTGCAGTTCTCATCCAGGAGAGGCAGGAGCCAAAAGGAGACCTGATATCTGCAATGCCCTGCTTTTTATACCCTAGCTGGGCAGGGAGGGGGGAGTGGAACAGACTCAGTTTCCCAGGGGGAAAACGCCCTGCAGGGAGGGCAAAGCACCCACAAGCCCTCCCCCCTGCTTTGTTTTTGTTCTCAAAATGGGCATTAACCCACCACAGGGGGGTTTCTGTGTTATTTGCTAATTGTAAATATCTGTATAATATTGTAACTCCTGTATATTTTGTACATGTTCATTGCATTCCATTGTAGAGTGTAGTTTTCGCTTGTAAATACAGCTTCACTTGCTTCTAACTGGGTTAGTCTAGCTAAAGTTAACGCTAGGGGAAACTTCTGCTCTCTGCATTTCTGGAATCTTGTTGCTATATGGCAATGGGCTTCCTGCCTTCATTCATCACCCCATGGTGGCCCATACTGGGGAAAAGAAAATCAACACCCCAGATTTAACATCCCAAGCACATTGCTTTGGGGTACAGCTTTACTTGCTGTTGGATTAGAAATATTATTTCCATTGGTCAAACACAGCTGTCTCGGTGAAAACAATGGGAAAAGCAGACAGGCACACATAGCTCCCACAGAAATAGAATAAATACATAAATAGAATAAACCAGGTTGGAAGAGACCTCCAAGATCATCGAGACCAACCTATCACCCAACACCACCTAATCAACTGAACCATGGCACCAAGCACCCCATCCAGTCTCCTCCTAAACACCTCCAGTGATGGTGACTCCACCACCTCCCTGGGCAGCACATTCCAATGGCTAACAACTCTCTCTATGAAGAACTTCTTCCTAACATTCAGCCTAAACCTCCCCTGGTGCAACTTGAGACTGTGTCCTCTTGTTCTGGTGCTGGTTGCCTGGGAGAAGAGACCAACCCCCACCTGGCTACAACCTCCCTTCAGGGAGTTGTAGAGAGCAATAAGATTCACAGACAGATTCACAGATTGCATCAGGTTAGGAGGGACATCAAAGGTCATCTTGTCCAACCCCCATGCAGTGAGCAACTAGATCAGGCCACCTATCACTTCCACTTTTCCCTCCCTCCTTCCACTTTATCCCTCTCCCTCTATCTGCAGCTATGATTTCTCTCTTTCAGATAGTAGGAAGGAGACATTTCTCAAGGGTCTGCCTGTGCTTCTGGGTACATCATGAGTGCACTGGATCAGAGCTCCAGGAGCAACTGGTAAGCAGATGAAAACCAGACACTGAAGTCTTGGTAAACCAGACTCAGAAGGCTCCATCACAGGTGGCTCCTTCTTAGCCTCACAGGGCTTGCTCCTTCCCTGGGGTACAGAAGATCTCTCACAGCAGTGGCAGTGGCTGTGTGCAACTGTGTCACAGAAGCAAAAAAATCCATGGCTCTCCCCTGAGCCTCCTCCTCTCCAGGCTAAGCAACCCCAGCTCCCTCAGCCTCTCCTCATAGAGCTTGTGCTCCAAACCCCTCCCCAGCTTTGTAGCCCTTCTCTGGACACTCTCCAACAAGTCAACATCCTTCTAAACTGAGGAAATTTCAGTAGGTTGGCATAGACAGCTTTACCTAAAGAACAGCTAATCTATCGAATGACAACTTATTTATTCATTTATTTTTCAATCACCTCAACAGAACTGTGGGTCCCAAGTCCCTTATAAGCTCCAGCAGATAAAACCATGTAAACCAAACCAAGCAAGCAGAATCCCTCTGGCTACACTACTGCTACACCTGCCAAAGCAAACGAAGTCCTCTTTTAAAAAGTGTGTCTGTTACAATACTTGCTCACTTTAAATCAGTGTTCATTTCCAGGTCTTCTGTCAGCTGTGCTCAAAGTTGCACTGACACCACAGAGTTACACCATTCCTACATAAGTTATACGGTTTGATACGATGTAGAGAATCCTCATTAACACCTTATGTGCAAGGTAGCTGCAGTTATTTGTTTGAGCTGTTTAAACTGAGTGTCACAGAAACACCGAATTTCAGGGGCTGGAAGGGACCTCAAAAGATCATCTAGTCCAAACCCCTGACAGAACAGGATCACCTGTACCATATTACACAGGAACACACCCAGGAGAGTTTTGAATATCTCCAGAGAGGGAGATCCACAACCCCCCTGGGCAGCCTGTTCCAGTGCTCTGTCACCCTCACAGGGAAAATTTTTTTCCTCATGTTTCCATGAAACTTCCTATGCCTCAACTTCCACCCACTGCCCCTTGTCCTGTCATTGCGCACCACCAGGCAGAGCGTGGCTCCAGCCTCTCAGGACTCACCCTTTACATATTTATAAACATCAATGTGGTCACCACTCAGTCTGCTCTTCTCCAAGCTAAAGAGCCTCAGCTCCCTCAGTCTCTCCACGTATGGAAGACTTTCCACTCCCTTCATCAACCTCATGGCTATGCGCTGGACTCTCTCAAGCAGCTCACTGTCTTTCTTGAACTGAGGGGCCCAGAACTGGACACAATATTCCAGATGTGGCCTCACCAGTGCAGAGTAGGGGGGGGAAGAGACCCTCTCTCGACCTACTGGTCTCACCCTTTCTAATCCACCCCAGAATGGCATTGGCCTCCTGGCCACAAGAGCACACTGCTGGCTCATGGTCATCCTTTCATCCACCAGGACCCTCAGGTCCCTTTCCCCTTCACTGCTCTCCAGCAGATCCGTCCCCAACCTATCCTGGTGCATGTAGTTGTTCCTTCCCAGGTGCAAGGCTCTAAACTTGCCCTTGTTGAACTTCATTAAGCTTCTCCCTGCCCAGCTCTCAGCTTGTCCAAGTCTCCTCTTCTCCAGACTAAAAAGCCCCAGGGCTCTCAGCCATTCCCCATAGGGACATGCTCCAGTCCCTCAATCACCCTGGCATTGTCTGCTGGTGTGCAGGGAAAATATTCACTCTTGCAGAACTTTTTTGTTGTTAAAGTTGTTGTCTTGACCTGAAGAGCACAGATTTTCCTGCCAAGCAAAATGATACTCATGGAATGATTTCGCTGCAATAGCCACCATGGTGCTTTATTTGATGAAGCATTGGTGGGTTTGTTCTTTTTGGCCTGGAGGCAAAGCAAACCATGAACTGCAGTTGCACATAGTGAAAGATGTATGGCAAATAAAGGTATTTCAAAACCCCCTTCTTTCACCACCACCTCCCCTTTCCAACCATATCTGCCCCTTTTCCACCCCACCTGCCTCATTTTCCCCCCTTTTTCCCCTCCAGTTCCAGAGCACCTGGGTTATATTGGAGTCTCCTCCCACCCCAGGTGTGGCCACTTGGCCCTCCCCACCCACTCCCCTTTTTAATCCCCTGCAGGGAAGGCAGAAGCCCCAAGCTGAGCCCATCTGGGCTGAGGGATCCTCCTCTCATTGCTGGTGAGTGCCTGTGGTGCACCCTGGGTGATGGTGACAACAAAGGCCAGGGGGCCTAGTGGCCCCCTGGTTAGATAGGAAGAAGAATGATGGTTACTCCACTATTATCTGTGGGTGCTGGCTGGGGCTCCTTGCTGGGGCTGAGCTCTTCTGTCTGGTATCTTGGCTGGTTGAGGGTCTTGCCTCTAGCTCTGGGATGGGTGCAGTAATAGTGCTGGTGGAGCAGAAGCTGTTTAGGTAGGGTGGAGGATGGTGTTGGGGGAGCAGGAGCTGCTTTGAGAAGATGAAGCAGGGTGGTGGTGGTGGGGAGCAGGAGCAACTTGTTTTATGGTCATAGCCAAAGGACATACTTTCTGTCAAAGCTGAGCATGATCCCGCTGAAAGCTTGAAGCTTTAATTGTTCTGCCAGAGTACCTGTGGTGGGTTGAAAATTCCCCCCAGCATTTAATTGCCAGCCCAGCCCAGTTGGAAACAAATGAAGCTTCATTTACAAGCAAAACTACAATCTGCAATGGAATGCAATGATTATGTACAAAATACACAATATTGACACACATCTACAGGTATTTGCAATTTATAAACAGCACAACCCCCACCCTGCCCAAAAACCAGGGGACCTAATAGCTTTCCCTTCCTTGCTTCCCTTCCTTACACCCCACTGGACACAAAGGGATAAGAGGGCAGAGAATTATTTTGTTAGGATACTCAGCCACAACAAAGAACACAGCCAAGGGCAGCAAAGCCAAACAGAAGGCACAAGTTAGTGTTTCCCTGAGTGAGGAATCCAAAAGAGAGAGAAAGTTAGTGTAGACTTCTTTGTGTCCATTATCTGTGCAATGGGATTGTTTAGAGCTTATCATTATTTCCCTTTGTACACCCAATGGGGATTTATTTACATCCTACTGCTTTCTGTTCAGGACCTGTGGAGACTTTTAAAAGGTACAGACTAAAATGACCACAGTAGCCTTGCTTAGTGGCTATGAAAACACAACAATAAAGCCACTTATTGGGAAGCAAAGGTTCTATCTGGCTCTGTCAGTTGAAGCAAGCCCTTGGCTCAGCATGGCTGAATTACTCTCTGCATATCAGCCCCTCTGCCTGCTGGTACTGACATTGCTGTGCTCCTCAGTGTTGCTCCTTTTTCACTGCTCCTCTTTCTCTCCCTACAGCATATGTGGGACAGAAAGACAAGGTAAACAAAAGGTAAACAACACTGAATGCCTGAAAGTTGTAAAAGATTCAGGGCAGCCAAAACCCAATTTAATCACAAAACAGAATATGGGTCCCAGAGTTTTCCACCTGTATACAAAGTCTCAGCAGATCATCAGTTCCCACCAGCATCAGAGGGGATGTGGCTTGTAAACTGCTCTCTTGATAACAGAGAAGCCAAATGAATTGTGGTCACATGGCTGACACACTGACAACTAGCATTTTGTATAGCATGACAGTATAGTATGTATAGTATGACAAGCCCTATGAAGAGAGGCTGAGGGAGCTGGGATTGCTTAGCCTGGAGGAGAGGAGACTCGGGGTGACCTTCTTGCTCTCTACAACTACCTGAAGGGAGGTTGTGGACAGGTGGAGGTTGGTCTCTTCTCCCAGGCAGCCAGTACCAGAACAAGGACACAGTCTCAGGCTGCACCAGAGGAGGCTTAGGCTGGATGTTAGGAAGAAGTTCTATACAGAGAGAGTGATTGCCCATTGGAATGGGCTGCCCGGGAAGGTGGTGGAGTCACCATCATTGGAGGTGTTCAGGAGGAGACTTGCTGGGGTGCTTAGTGCCATGGTTTAGTTGTTTAGGTGGGTTGGATTGGTTGATAGGTTGGATGTGATGATCTTGAAGGTCTCTTCCAACCTGGTTTATTGTATTGTATGTTTAGTCTTCCAGATTTCCCTTTGGAAATACTATTGAAGGCTTGACACCAAATTTGTTTGCTGCACCCTGGCTTGGCCATAAATCTTGAGCAAGCAGGTTGTATATAAGAAATTGACTGCATGTCTGCTGTGCATGGGGTGGTCCTGTTCCTCATCTGTTCATTCCTGACATAATTTGCTTTTCTGCTTGCTCCCCATGCTCCAGCTTGGGGGGAAAGTGGCTTGCAGAGTTTGGCTTCTTGCCCTCCAAGGCCTGAATGCAAGATCAAAAGGCAAGAGGTTTCTGCAAGGCAGGGTACCGAGTGCTTCTTCCTGCAATCCCCAGTCCCAGAATGGAGATGTATTGCTTGAAAAGAGAGTCCAGCCATTGGATTATGTCTGTTCAGGAATTAGAAATGGAAGGAGAATAGCCTCAGCATTTGCAGAATGAATTTTATTATTTTTTTTACTGCTAAATGAGAATATATTTAGAATTCAGTTCTGGAAAGGGTGGGGGAATCTACTGATGAAGAGACAAAACTGACACAAAGAGGAAGAAAGATGCAGCAAATGTATTCATAGTGCAAGCCTTCGCTCTCTCCCCCAGGACAAACTGAACGTGGAGCTATCCACAGTAAAAGGAAAAAGCCAATTTACATAATAATGAGAAGCCCTAAACATACAATGGTGTTTCACCCACCTTCAGGGCTCTGGATGAAGTGAGGTGTGCCATTGCCACTGGTGGTTTCCAATTTCAAGTTTCTTGTAGAAGGAAAGACAAAAAGAGGGGGAAAATGGGAGACCTATACAAGGACAGTTGTTTTTTCACTTGTCCTTCTACAATCCTCAGCTTGCAAATGAGCTTGCTTCCAGCCCTTGTGTTTTTTCTCCAGGCTGGGAGTAACTTGGCAGCAGATCAAGCCATCAAGTACACTTTCATTAATTCAGGGCTGTGTTGCCTTGCTATCACTTCTAACCTTGTCTCCTGATACAGAAGAGATGCCTGAATGCTCACTGCTTGCCACCGGGGTGGATTTATGAAAACAGAGTACACCTTCAATAGATATGATGGAGTGGAAATGGCCTGGGTGTATTACTGACACTGTCAATATAGGACTCTCAGAGAACAGCAGTTTCATCAACTTTGAAGCAAAGAGCAAAAGCTGTCACTAATGGAAAGGTCATCACACTGTTTGCCCAGTGAGCAATGTGACAAGTCAAAGAATCTAGCATTTTGAGAACGTTGCCCAGGAGAAGAGGATATGTCTGACATCCAATGGTTGATTTACTGCTGCCCGTGGGCTTCCCCCTATGGAGCTGGCATCACTACACCTCACTTGCCCAAAGCAAGGCCACAAGAAAGAATTGGAGATAATGGTTGAAAACCAGGGAAACACATTATCTTATCAGTGCTTAGAAATGCTTAAATTGTGGGTGTCAGGAGAATGGGGATGGCATTTTTCAGTGGTGTCCATAGAATCAATAAGGTTGGAAGAGACCTCAAAGATCAAGTCCATCCTGTCACCCAACACCTCATGACTACTAAACCATGGCACCAAGTGCCACATCCAATCCCTACTTGAACACCTCCAGGGATGGGGACTCCACCACCTCCCTGGGCAGCACATTCCAACGGCTAACAACTCTCTCAGTGAAGAACTTTCTCCTTGCCTCAAGCCTAAAGTTCCCCTGCTGCAGCTTGGGACTGTGTCCTCTGTTGTGGTGCTGATTAACTGGGAGAGGAGACCAACCTCCTCCTGGCTACAACTGGTGACAGAACAGGAGGTAATGGGCAAATAAAATTAAAAAATAGGAAGTTCCATCTAAACATTAGGAGGAAATTCTCTACTTTGAGGGTGGTGGAGCACTGGAACAGGCTGCTCAGAGAGGTGGTAGACTCTCCGTCTCCAGAGTCATTCAAAGCCTGCCTGAACACAGCCCTGTGCAACCTGCTCTGGGTGAACCTACTTTGACAGTGGGTTGGACTAGATGGTCTCCAGAGGTCCCTCCCAATCCCCATCACTCTGTGATTACTGGTGAGGCACATATAAGAGACCCAAGCACAGTATATTGGATTACAATACAATACACCAGGTTGGAAGAGACCTTCAAGATCATCGTGTCCAACCCATCAACCAATCCAACCCACCTAAACAACTAACTATGGACACCAAGCACCCCATCAAGTCTCCTCCTGAACACCTCCAATGATGGTGACTCCACCACCTCCATGGGTAGCTGATTCCAATGGGCAATCACTCTCTCTGTGTAGAACTTCTTCCTAACATCCAGCCTAAACCTGCCCTGGTGCAGTCTGAGACTGTGTCCTCTTGTTCTGGTACTGGCTGCCTGGACTGAGGGTAATTTGCTGTGGTACTCTGAGAGCAGCAATGAGGGCTCACCTCCATGCATTGTTGCTAAAGTGTCACCAAACCCAGACTAAAAGCCTTTGCTTCTTATAAGAGGGCCTTATGCCTATAAGATACTATTTAGATGAATGCTGGATTAGTTCATTAGAAATGTCAATAGCTGCTTGGGATGCAAGCATGGAAATTGCTGTACATGGGCAATGGCAATGCAGAAAGATTCTCTGCAAGTCTGTACCTTGGGCACCTTTTGTACTTGTATAAAATGGACCCTTTCTGAGCTGGCAGCATTTTCCCATCATTTGTGTGAGTACTGAGAGTCCTGAGGGCTACAGCAGAGATCATGTCAAAGAAGAATCACTTTCTCCCTCCTATGCGATTCAATTTCTCTCAGTTCTTTCTTGTTCTCATCAAATAGCCTTTAGAATTTCACTTTCTGCTCCACTTTGAGGAATCAAAACAAATACTGCATGGCTCATGATATTCTGTGGCCTCATTTTCATTGTAATGACTTTACAGGAGACATTTTTTGGTGTGTGCTTGTCAGTTTGAGTTTTGTTTTGGTTTTGTGACTGTTGAAAGTTAATGCTTCCAAATAAT
>CM037636.1:8358894-8725601 GCA_015227895.2 Colaptes auratus
AATACTGAGCACAGATATTTATAATAGTCACACAAATATCTGCCTAGATACAAAACTCTTACATCAGTCATACTGAGTCTATTTATACAAAAGGAGTGTATATATATATATATATATATATATATATTTTATAACTATGTGCAGCACAGGACAACATCTTGAAAACAGAATATGACCTTAAAAAACAGATGGAACTTCCTTTCCATTAATAATCACTAAATAGAAAAGAATCATAGAATTGTTAGGGTTGGAAGGGACCTCAAGGATCATCCAGTCCCCCCCCCCCTGCCTTGGCCAGGGACACCTCACACTAGATCAGGTTGCTCAGAGCCACATCCAGCCTGGCCTTCAAAACCTCCAGGGATGAGGCTTCTACCACCTCCCTGGGCAACCTGTGCCAGGGTCTCACCACCCTCATGGGGAAGAACTTCTTCCTAACATCCAACCTGAATCTCCATCCCCCCTAGTCCTATCATTATCTGATACCCTACAAAGTCCCTCCCTCAGCCTGTCCTCACAGGAGAGGTGCTCCAGCCCTCTGATCACCCTTGTGGCCCTTCTCTGGACATGTTCCAGCACCACACCTCCAGATCCTTCCTGTAATAGGGTCTCCAGAACTGGAGGCAGTACTCCAGGTGGGGTCTCACCAGAGCAGAGAGAGGGGAAGATCACCTCCCTCAACCTGCTGGACACACTTCTCCTGATGCAGCCCAGGATCTGATTGGCTTTCTGGGCTGCAAGTGTACACTGCTGGCTCATGTTGAGCTTCTCGTCCACCAGCACCCCCAAGTCCTTTTCTTCAGGGCTTCTCTCAAGCCAGTCCCTTCCCAACCTATATCAGTGTTTGGGATTGCCCCAACCCAGCTGCAGGACCTTGCACTTGGTCTTGTTGAACTTCATGAGGTTGTCATGGGCCCACCTCTCCAGCCTGCCAAGGTCCCCCTGGGTGGATCCTTTCCCTCCAGCCTGTCTGCTGCACCACACAGCTTGGTGTCATCAGCAAACCTGCTGAGGGTGCACTCGATGCCACTGTCCATGTCACCCACAAAGATGTTGAACAAGCCTGGTCCCAGTACTGATCCCTGAGGGACTCCACTTGTCACTGGCCTCCACTTGAACATGGACCCATTGGCAACCACTCTGGGTGCGGCTGCCAAGCAGCACTTGTGGTCAATACAGCAAATTTCCCTACTATACTCCACCCAGTGAGAACACTTTGCTCTCTCTTGGCACTTTCAAGATCACTTGTTGCCTGAGCAAATGATACCCATGCTGCCTTTCCCAGCTTCAACAGAAAACAGCAGCAGCAGCAGTGTGCAAATGCATGAGTGCTAATAGATACCAACACTGCTCATTCAGTGTCCTTCACAGAGTGCTTTCCAATCCAGTGGAACTAAGAGCAACATCCACCAAATCCTCTGCCAACTGCTATACGAAAGCCAAACCCCACAGTTTTTCCTGCACATGAAGAGAAATCAAGGTAGAGAATGAACATGGAAAATTCACTTATATATTTCTGAAAAATTTAAGTGGACATCATTTCACAGAATCACAGAACATTAGAGGTTGGAAGGCACCTCCAGAGATCATCAAGTCCAACCCCCTTGCCCAAGCACCTAGAAATGCACAGAAATACACACAGAAGCCACACAGAAATGCATCCAGAGAAGAGGAGGCTCAGGGCAGACCTGAATAGAATGGAATGGAATGGAATGGAATGGAATGGAATGGAATGGAATGGAATAGGATAGAATAGAATGGGAATAGAATAGAATAGAATAGAATAGAATAGAATAGAATAGAATAGGAATAGAATGGAATGGAATGGAATGGGATAGAATAGAATAGAATAGAATAGAATAGAATAGAATAGAATAGAATAGAATAGAATAGAATAGAATAGAATAGAATAGAAATGGAATGGAATAGGAATGGAATGGAATGGAATGGAATGGAATGGAATGGAATGGAATAGAATAGAATAGAATAGAATAGAATAGAATAGAATAGAATAGAATAGAATAGACCAGGCCAGGTTGGAAGAGACCTTCAAGATCATCACATCCAACCTATCATCCAACACCATCTAATCAACTAAACCATGGCACCAAGCACCCCATCAAGTCTCCTCCTGAACACCTCCAGTGACGGTGACTACCTGAAGGGAGGTTGTATCCACGTGGGGGTGCATCTTAGCTATTTACCTGAAAAAACTGTAGATTATCTTTAGGGAAATCCAATCCTAAACACCTAGTCCCACAGTTAGATAGCCAGGGATGCTCAGAACTGGCATGGTGGAGTCGCAGCATCTGGAAGTCCCCACTGCATTAAACAGCTTGATGATAAATGAGTAAACAGGGTGGTTGACCCAAGACCCTGAGTGAAGCCCATCAGAAAGTACTAGAGAAAAGGAAACACGATAGAACAGCAGACTGAGAAGGCAGAAGACATAAATAACAAACCACAGACAAGCTTGAATGTTTGTGTGCTGCTCATCTTGAATGCCTCTTTCTCATCTCCCACTGACATGAAAGGTAATACAAGGTTTTAAGGCTGTAAAAGACACACTCCCAAACTTTGGCTCAGCTTTTTCAGTCACCTCTCCAGCCTCAGCAACAGTTGCTGGCTGAGGGCACAGTACCACAGGCAGGGTGATGGAGATGGCAGCTCCCAGGGAGTGGCTGACTTGTCAGAGAACTGTGCTGCCATTCAGCATGAGCTGGACAAGCTGGAGAGTTGGTCAGGGAGAAATCTAGCTAAATTCAATAATGGGAAGTGTAGAGTCCTGCATCTGGAGAACAACCACCCCATATATTAGTGCTGCCTGGGGGCTAACCTTCTGGAGAGTTGCTGCTGTGGGGAAAAGGACCAGGAAGTCATGGTGGATGACAGGCAAACCATGAGCCAACAATGTGCCCTTGTGGCCAAGAAGGCCAATGGCATCCTGGAACAGACTAAGAGTGTGGACAGCAGGTGGAAGGAAGTTCCACTCCCCCTCTAACTCTGCCCTGGTGAGGCCTCTTCTGGAAAAATGCACCTAGTTCTGGGCTCCCCAGTTCAAGAAGGACAAGGATAGTTGTCCTTGTGGAGGGTCCAGCAGAGAGCCACTAAGATGGTTAGGGGGCTGGAACATCTACCTTACAAGAAAGGCTGAGAGAGCTGGGTCTGTTTAGCCTGGAGAAGAGGAAACGGAATAGGGAAACCATGAATGTCTATAAATAAAGTTTGAGTGTCAGGAGGACGGAGCCACACTCTTCCCAGTGGTGTCCAGTGCCAAGAAGAGGGGCAGTGGACGCAAATTGGAGTACAGGAGGTTATAGATAAACAGGAGGAATTACTTCTTCATTTTGAGGGTGATGGAGCACTGGAACAGGCTGTCCAGAAAGGCTGTTCTGTCAATACACCAGAAGGATGGGATGTCATCCAGAGGGACCTGGACAAGTTGGAGGGGTGGGCCCAGGTGAACATCATGAGGTTCAACAGGAGCAAGTGCAGGGTCCTGCACCTGGGCTGAAACAATTATCACTATGATTACAGACTGGGGGATGAGGTGATAGAAAGCAGACCTGCAGAAAAGGATTTGGGGGTGCTGATGGACAAGAAACTGGACATGAGCAGACAAAGTGTACTTGCAGCCCAGAAGGTCAAGTGCACCTGCATCAAAAGAAGCATGGCCAGCAGATCCAGTGAGGTGATTCTGTCACTTTGCTCTGCTCTGGTGAAACCACTCCTGGAGTGCTGTGTCCAGGTCTGGAGTCCTCAATACAGGAAGGACATGATGGATCAGGTCCAGAGGAGGGCCACAAAATGATCAGGGGGTTGGAGCACCTCTGCTATGAAAACAGGCTGAGAGAGCTGGGATTGTTTAGCCTGGAGAAGAGGAGGCTCAGGGGAGACCTCATTGCTCTCTGCAACTACCTGAAGGGTGGTTGTAGCCAGGAGGGGATTGGTCTCTTCTCCCAGGCAACCAGCACCAGAACAAGAGGACAGAGTCTCAAGCTGTGCCAGGGGAAGTTTAGGCTTGAGGTGGGGAGAAAGTTCTTCACAGAGAGAGTTGTTAGCTGTTGGAATGTGCTGCCCAGGGAGGTGGTGGAGTCACCTTCCATGGAGGTGTTCAAGAGGGGATTGGATGTGGCACTTGATGCCATGGTTTAGTAGCCATGAGGTGTTGGGTGACAGGTTGGACTTGCTGATCTTTGAGGTCTTTTCCAACCTTATTGACTCTGTGATTCTATTCTGTGATTCTAAATACTTCTACCGTTAGTTTAGGATTTATCTCCCAACTATCCACAGCCTCTTCATGGAGTAGCTAGAGATCAGCCTCATACTTTATTTCATTTTATCCCCTCCATACCAGGCCTTGCCTCTGTTCCTGCGTTTATACATTTTGATTCTGGGTCACCAGGCTTTATTTAATTAGCTCTTGTCCACTGCAGAGTGGTTTGTGCCCCTTCAGCTATCCCATCTGGCCCCACCTTTTTAATTCCTGTGTTATCATAGTTAATTTTAACTGTATATGATTCAGTCAGGAAAAAAGCATTTCAGAGCTTAGCCTATAAGACATTTCACAAAATAAAAGCTGAAGTGGAGTTCTCTGGAAACCAACCAAAAAAAAGGCATTTAAAGATGGTATGGTCTCAAAGATGGTATGGTTTCAAAACTGCTTTTTTTTCCCCTCTGCAGCAAAAACTTCACCCACTCTTGTATTCCAGCCCACAGCCACTGTGAATAGTTTGGAGCACCCACACACATGTTCAACTCTTCAGGTCTAATCACATGAGTCCTTTTCACAAAGTGATTTTCAGATCAACCTAGATAAAATAAATATTAAATCACAGTTGATTCAAAGTCCTGAAATTTTCCAGGTGATTCTGTAGAAGTCACAGAATCATGGAATGGCAGGTGTTGGAAGGGGCCCCTGAAGATCCCCTAGTCCAAAACCCCTGCTAATGCAGGTATACCTTAATCAGGTTGCATAAAGCTGGGGAGGGGTTTGGAGCACAGCCCTGTGAGGAGAGGCTGAGGGAGCTGGGGTTGCTTAGGCTGGAGAAGAGGAGGCTCAGGGGAGACCTTATGGCTCTCTACAACTCCCTGGAGGGAGGTTGTAGCCAGGTGGGGGCTGGTCTCTTCTCCCAGGCAACCAGCACCAGAACAAGAGGACAGAGTCTCAAGCTGCACCAGGGGAGGTTTAGGCTGGATGTTAGGAAGAAGTTCTTCATAGAGAGAGTGATTGCCCATTGGAATGTGCTGCCCGGGGAGGTGGTGGAGTCACCATCATTGGAGGTGTTCAGGAGGAGACTGGATGGGGTGCTTGGTGCCATGGTTTTGTTGATTAGATGGTGTTGGGTCATGGGTTGGGCTTGATCTTAAAGGTCTCTTCCAACCTGGTCTATTCTATTCTATTCTATTCTATTCTATTCTATTCTATTCTATTCTATTCTATTCTATTCTATTTCCAGACACTGTTTGAAGGTCTCCAGAGAAAGAGAATCAGAGAATCCATATTCTATTCTATTCTATTCTATTCTATTCTATTCTATTCTATTCTATTCTATTCTATTCTATTTCCAGACACTGTTTGAATGTCTCCAGAGAAAGAGAATCCCTATTCTATTCTATTCTATTCTATTCTATTCTATTCTATTCTATTCTATTCTATTCTATTCTATTTCCAGACACTGTTTGAAGGTCTCCAGAGAAAGAGAATCCACAGCCTCTGGATGGCCTGTTCCAGTGTTCCACCAACCTCATAGGAAGGATAGCTTGTGCCTGTTTGCCCTTGTTGTTATCACTGGGCACCACAGAAAAGAGTTTGGCCTCATTCTCTTGACATCCATCCTTTATACATTTATAAGCATCAGTAAGTCCAGTGAGGTTGGACTGCAAATGAGTACTGTCATGGGGATGTGATTTTGTACCTATCTCCCTGGCATCAGCTGCCAGGGCTTTCCTATCTTTGATAATATTTTTTTTGGTGCCCAAATTCCCTGTGATAATGCTGTGAACAGCCAACACCAGTGAATCAGGCTTGTTATTTAATTTTTAGACCCTAAACTGTCTTATCTTTTTACCAATGAAAGTAATTACAGGCAGATCATCTCAGAAAGTAATGGCAATCACTCTCTTTCACAGTGGGAGGAGAAAGGAAAAATAAGAGCATTTTTCTCCTATCTGTCTTTTTAATGACTGTGAAAAAAAGCCTCTGAAATTAGTTGAATGAATCTTGGCAATTCTTTCCTGGATGAGATCATAATTTCATGGATGAAGGAGAGAAAGCCTGGAGGAGGGAAGACTCTCCACTAGTCAATGAAGGCTGGGTTGGGGATCAGTTTTGCAGATTGAAGTCCATGGGCCCTGAGGAGATGCACCCAGGAATGTTGAGAGAGCAGCCTGATGTTGTCAGTCTACAGCTCTCCATCCCTTTTGCAAAATCCTGGCAAACAGGAGAGGTGCCTGAGGACTGGGGGAAAGCCCATGTCATTCCAGTCTTCAATAAGGGCAAGAAAGATAATGGAATGGAACGGAACGGAACGGAACGGAACGGAACAGAACAGAACAGAACAGAACAGAACAGAACAGAATAGAATAGAATAGAATAGAATAGAATAGAATAGAATAGAATAGACCAGGTTGGAAGAGACCTTCAAGATCATCGTGTCCAACCTATTATCCAATCCAACCCACCTAATCAAATAAGCCATGGCACCAAGCACCCCATCAAGTCTCCTCCTGAGCACCTCCAATGATGGTGACTCCACCACCTCCCTGGGCAGCCCATTCCAATGGGCAATCAATCTTTCTGTGTAGAACTTCTTCCTAACATCCAGCCTAAACCTCCCCTGGCTATAGACCAGTCAGCCTCACCTTCATCCCTGGATAAATGATTGAGTGGCTCCTTCTGGATTGCATCTCTAGGCACATGGAAGAGAAGGTCATCAGGAGTGGTCAGCATGGATTCACCAAGGGGAAATGGTGCTTGACTAATCTGATAGCCTTCTATGATGTCCTAACTGAATGGGTAGGTGCAGGGAGACCAGTGGATGTAGTCTGCCTTGACCTTAGCAAGGCTTTTGACGCTGTCTCTCAGAACATCCTTGTGAGTAAGCTCAGGAAGTGTGGAATAGAAGAACAGAGAGTAAATTGTATCAGGAACTGGTTACGTGATAGAGTGCAAAGAGTAGTGATCAGTGGTGCCAAGTCCAGCTGGAGACCTGTAACTAGTGGAGTTTCCCAGGGATCATTGCTGGGTCCAGTCCCTGTTCAACACCTTTATCAATGACATTGATGAGGGGACGGTACCTGCTCAGCAAGTTTGCTGACAATATGAAACCAGGAGGCTTGGCTGATGCACCTGAAAGGTTGTGCAGCAAATCAGCAACATGTGGACAGACTGAGAGCTGGGCAAAGAGGAACCTAATGAGGTTCTAAAAGAGTCCTGCACCTGGAAAGAAACAATAAACATCACCAGTACGGCCTAGGAGGTAATCTGCTAGCGAGCAGCACCATGGAGAAGGATCTAGGGGTCCTGACAGACAAGTTATCCATGGGACAGCAATGTGCTCTCGTGGCCAAGAAGGCCAATGGGATCCTGGGCTGCATTAAGAAGAGTGTGTCCAGCAGATCAAGGGAGATTCTCCTCCCCCTATATTCTGCCCTGGTGAGGCCCTACCTAGAATATTGCATTCAGTTCTGGTCTCCCCAGTTCAAGAGGGACAGGGATCTACTTGAGAGAGTCCAATGGAGGGCTACAGGAATGAAAAAGGGACTGGAGCACTGTCCTGTGAGGAAAGGCTGAGAGCCCTGGGACTTTTTAGTCTGGAGAAGAGAAGACTGAGAAGGGATCTAATACATTTATATAAATGTATGAAGGCTGGGTGTCAGGAAGGAAGGGACAGTCTCCTCGCTTGCACCCTGTGACAGGACAAGGGGCAATGGATATAAAGAACAGCACAGGAGGTTCAACCTCAATGTGAGGAAGAACTTCACTGTGAGGGTCACAGAGCACTGGAACAGGCTCCCCTGAGAAGTTGTGGAGTCTCCTTCTCTGGAGACTTCCAAGACCCATCTGGATGGATTCCTATGCAACCTGTGCTGGATCATATGGTCCTGCTCTGGCAAGGGTTTAGACCTGATATTCTCCAGAGGTCCCTCCAGGCCCTAAAATCCTGTGATACTCTAATTATTGTGTGTCTACACACTCTGACTGCAACTTCCATGAGCTTTTATTACTTTAGCAATATCCCCAGTTGTCAAAAGCCTCAGTTTCTGTTTACCCACACTCAGGACAATGTCTTGGCTTGACTTTGGACTGTATAACTTCAGGGTTTATTTTAATCATACTAGATGGCAGGTCAGGTTACATATTTGTTCTAGCTGCTTTATAGCTGTTGAGGAGCATTAGTGAAGGAACTAATGGACTTGATTTTTTTTTTTCCCTCTTAAGGGTACAGTTAACTTGAAATGAAAATCTGAGGAATGAGCTTGGAAAGTGCCTCTCTCTTCTCTTTGTCCATTGTGCTGAAGGCTCACAATTGCCATTCTTTAAAGCATGTTAGTATCATAGTATCAGTCAGGGTTGGAAGGGACCACAAGGATCATCTAGTTCCAACCCCCCTGCCATGGGCAGGGACACCCCACACTACATCAGGCTGGCCAGAGCCTCATCCAGCCTGGGCTTAAACACCTCCAGGGATGGGGCCTCAACCACCTCCCT
The DNA here is from genome assembly GCA_015227895.2 of Colaptes auratus. Lineage (NCBI taxonomy): Eukaryota > Metazoa > Chordata > Aves > Piciformes > Picidae > Colaptes > Colaptes auratus. The sequence goes on from CM037636.1 coordinate 8,367,608, forward strand.
GGACAACCCATTCCAGGGCTTCACCACTCTCATGGGGAAGAACTTCCTCCTCACCTCCAGCCTGAATCTCCCCACCTCCAGCTTCATTCCATTCCCCCTAGTCCTATCACTACCTGATAGCCTGAGAAGTCCCTCCCCAGCCTTCTTGTAGGCCCCCTTCAGATACTGGAAGGCCACAATGAGGTCATCTCAGAGCCTTCTCTTCTCCAGACTGAACAGCCCCAACTCCTTCAGTCTGTCCTCTAAGAGAGGTGCTCCAGATCAGGGCTGAGTAGAGGGGGAGAATCACCTCCCTTGACCTGCTGGCCACACTTCTCTTGATGCAGCCCAGGATCTGATTGGCTTTCCAGGCTGCAAGTGCACACTGAGAGCTCCTGGTGAGCTTCTTGTCTACCAGCACCCCCAAGTCTCTCTCCTCAGGGCTGCTTTCCAGCCAGTCCCTGCCCAGCCTGGATTTGTGCCTGGGATTGCCTCAACTCAGATGCAGGACCCTGCACTTGGTCTTGTTGAAGCTCCTGAATTTGGCTTGTGCCCACCTCTCCAGCCTGTCAAGGTCCCTTTGGATGGCATCCCTTCCCTCCAGAGGGACCTTGACAGGCTGGAGAGGTGGGCACAAGGTTTCTCTCCTCTGCCATGGGGAGATGCAAACTGGAAACTTTGCAGAAAATATAACGAAATGTTTGATCTGAAATCCTGAGAGCATGCCCTTTTTTCCCCTTTAATGTATTTCAGTTCACTGCTATTTGCAATAATAACTTAATTTTTTTTTCCTTATAAAAAGCCTACTAGGTCCATCATTTTAAGCTGTGTATCTCTGTGTCTCTAATCCCACCGCTGGCAGGAAATTTTTGGGAGCAGGAGTTGATCTGCTGGAGGGCAGAGAGACTTTGCACAGGGACCTCGACAGGCTGGACAGATGGGCAGAGTCCAAGAGCATGAGATTGAACACATCCAAGTGCCGGGTTCTGCACATTGGCCACAGCAACCCCATGCAGTGCTCCAGGCTGGGGTCAGAGTGGCTGGAGAGCGGCCAGGCAGAGAGGGACCTGGGGGTACTGGTTGACAGTAGGCTGAACATGAGCCAGCAGTGTGCCCAGGTGGCCAAGAAGGCCAATGACAACCTGGCCGGCATCAGGAACAGTGTGGCCAGCAGGAGCAGGGAGGTCATTCTGCCCTGTACTCAGCACTGGTTAGGCCACACCTTGAGTCCTGTGTCCAGTTCTGAGCCCCTCAGTTTAGAAAAGATGTTGAGCTGCTGGAATGTGTCCAGAGAAGGGCAACAAAGCTGGGGAGGGGTCTGGAGCACAGCCCTGTGAGGAGAGGCTGAGGGAGCTGGGGTTGCTTAGCCTGCAGAAGAGGAGACTCGGGCGGCACCTTCTTGCTCTCTACAACTACCTGAAGGGAAGTTGTATTCAGGAGGGGGGTTGGTCTCTTCTCCCAGGCAACCAGCACCAGAACAAGAGGACACAGTTTCAAGTTACACCAGGGGCGGGGTTAGGCTGGGTGTTAGGAATAAGTTCTTCATAGAAAGAGAGACTGGCCATTGGAATGTGCTGCCCAGGGAGGTGGTGGGGTCAGCATCCCTGGAGGATGACTACAGGAGGAGACTGGATGGGGTGCTTGCTGCCATGGTTTAGTTGATTAGATGGTGTTGGATGATAGGTTGGATGTGATGATCTTGAAGGTCTTTTCCAACCTGGTTTATTCTATTCTGCAAGAGAAAATGCTTATCAATAACTGACAATGTCCTTCTGCTGTACACACTCTTGCATGCATTTATGTAAGAGCTCTTTGGTCACTCACCAGGCACCAGAAGAGATTGCTTTGATAACATAGTTATTCACAACCATTCCTCCAAATAGAAACATTTTCAGAAGAGTCATTCCTGCTAAGTGACAATAAATGAGTGACTGGGGTTTAAGTCTGACTCTGTAGCAGGGTGGAGTAGAGAATTGAACCTGGACATTTTCCCTTTAGATGAGTTTGCTAACCATTAGGTAGTTAGCTGTGCCCAGTTAATACATATTCTCACTTCTTGGATCTACATTTGCAGATTTCTAGACAGCTGGAACAGAAAATTTATTGAAATGAGTACAGTGTGATTCTGTGATTCAGGTGAACTCCATAAGGAAACATTCTGCATTGCTAATATGACTGTGATGAAGATAGTAGAAAAAATGAGTAGTATACTACCTTAGGATTGCTGGCCCTTTAAGCAGCACGACTGTCAGGATGTCCAGTGAGGATGTGCCTTCTCACCACAAAACTGCACACTATTCTCTGAACAAGCCTTTTGCCTCTCCTCTCTCCCCTCCCCTCCCCTCCCCTCCCCTCCCCTCCCCTCCCCTCCCCTCCCCTCCCCTCCCCTCTCTTCTGTGTTCCTCCCTCCCTCCCTCCCTCCCTCTCTCTCTTCCTTCTCTCTCTCATTTCTTTCCCCCCTGCCTCCCCTTTCTGTGTGAAACCAAAAGCTTTTTTAAAGGTAATATAGTAGACCCTACCTTGTAATCCTGTGCATCTTCAGAGAGCAAAATGGACACCAGCAGCACAGTGCTCCAGACTGAACAGCAAACACACTCCAAGAGAAGAGAGCCAGATTGAAATAGTTACAACAAGAGTAAAGTAGCCATAAATGAGCACGATGGGAAGAAAAGATTTCTAACTCTCAGGAAGGCAAATGTTTGAGGCAGATCTGCAGAGAAAACCAGACTGGAGACAAATGAAGCAAGGAAAAAAAAAACCAAAAAACTGAGTCAAACAAAATAATGTTAAGCTATTACACTTCATAAAGATATCAGACTGTAGTCCTTGGTCCCACAGAATTCATGTGTTGCCTGTATTGAGATGTTTGGGCCTATCAGCTTTATATAATCCTTAGGAGCATGGAAACTCCTATTATTTCTCCATGTTATTCACTCTTCTTTTCATTCTTTTTTGCTATAGACAATGAAAATGGGCGAAAGAGTGTTCCAGGCATCAGGTACAGGCATAGTGCTCAAAGCCAAGGTAGTACAGAGAATGTATTGTTGGGGTTTTTTTAAAGTATCAAGAAAAAGTCATTCTTAGGAAAGGGAAGGTGAGAATCTGAACCTAAACCTGAAACATTCCTCTTTGCAAAAGTTATGTTGAAAGCAGTTTTCTTTGGCACGTTCTTCTCCCCTCAGGTACTTCTGTTGGGGTCACAAACCAAAAATGAGCTACTAGAGAAGACTGTTTTAGCACTGAGTGAAATGTTCCCACTGCTGGAAGGTGTCTCCCCCAGGTAGGACCCCACAGGAGAGTTTGCCAAGGCAGATGCCATTGGGCACTTTCAGGGCTTGCAATGCTTTGCTAGCTGGAAAGTAAACCAGGAAATCCCTGCATGCTCTGCCTGCACAGTGAGGCAGATGTGCAAAAAAGCTTCTTGTTGGTACTATTCATGACTCTTGGGAGACAGAGAGAATATGTAGCAGGGAGCAGCAAGCAGCCTATAAATTGGCCTGCATATAAGGTCCCTGTGTTCAGTGTTTAAGCACCACTAAGCTATATGGTGGGAATATAGCTGGGTAGGAGTTTGTTTTCACTGCTGCAGAGAATCTGGGAGCGTGCTGGCTTGTGGAGTTGCTGTGCTAGTTTTTACAAACAGGCATTCATTTCCCACTTGCTCAGATTTCAGGGTCCTTTTTTTTCCCCCCCTCATGAGCACACAGATGCACATATCATCACTGAAAGGCAACCAAGGAATGTGAGGTGAGAAAAATACAGTTGATTACTTTTGGGTCTCTTCCCTTGCTCTGTCAAAGGAAAAAAATCACTCAGCTAAGAAAGGGAACTGCTAAACCTTTGAGCCTGCCTAATTCATGCAGCCCATCAAAAAGGCAAGGAGTAACACACACAGCCCCATTCATCCTGGCATCTTTGCTGTACATTACTAAGAGATGTATTCACCCTTTCAGGGCTCTCAGTACATCCTTTCATTTCGGACAGTGACTCATTCACCTGCTCCTGAAGTGCATCATTTCAGTAATATCAATCTAGGAGGCCATCAGCCCTGCATACTTGATCATTTCCAATTAAGGCAGCAACATCTGCAATGTATAGGAAGTAAAAATGCTGAAAGACTAAGGAGGCCAATACCTAAGTTTAGCTATTAGAGGTGAGTGCAACCTAATTTAAATGTGATGAAATTAGACTGCTTGCCCTAATTTTCATGCAGTTAACATTATCTCAAGAATACTGATAAGGATGGAATGAACATTTGAGAGCAACTGGCAGGCAGCATGGTCACTGTGCTGCACCATGTCCAAAGTTTGCTTTCAAAAGGAAATGGCAGATTTATAGAAATGAGAGATAAGGGTAAGCTGTCTGGCTCTCTGGCATTTTCAGGTGGGAAAGGGAGAATGCCAGGATCATAGAATGGTTAGGGTTGGAAGGGGCCTCAAAGATCATCTAGTTCCAACCCCCCTGCCATGGGCAGGGACACCTCACACTACAGCAGGTTGCTCAGAGCCACATCCAGCCTGGCCTTCAAAACCTCCAGGGATGAGGCTTCTACCACAGTTTCATAGTTTCATAGTTTCAGTTAGGGTTGGAAGGGACCACAAGGATCATCTAGTTCCAACCCCCCTGCCATGGGCAGGGACACCCCACACTGGGGACAGCCCACAGGCTGGCCAGAGCCTCATCCAGCCTGGTCTTAAACACCTCAAGGGACGGGGCCTCAACCACCTCCCTGGACAACCCATTCTAGGGCCTCACCACCACCACCTCCCCTGGGCAACCTGTGCCAGTGTCTCACCACTCTCATGGGGAAGAACTTCTTCCTAACATCCTATCTGAATCTACCCATTTCTATTTTTTTCCCATTCTCCCCAGTCCTATCATTACCTGACACCCTCAAAAGGCCCACTCTTGTGCCTTCTAAATCACATTGATTCCTCCTTCTGCCTCTGCTAGCCTGCTCTGGCTGTATATGGAAATAAGCTCAATGCTGCTTATTGTTTTAAGGGAGAGTGTTGCTCCTTTAGAGGTGTTGGTGGGAAAATTGGGATATGAGGGATTGTTTTAATCAAATGAAGCTAGGAAGAGGAAAGCATCTCTCCCTTTGTCAGGCTGTGAGGTGCAAAGGCATCACCAGTTCCACCTATTGGTAGAAAAGTAAAATTGATTTTACTTACGAAAGGCAGAAATTCCAAGAATTTCTGGTGCCATCTATGAGTGAATAAAGAGAATTGCCAGTATTCCAACACTTGTTTTACACACACATGCACACACAAAATTTACAGAATACAGAATTAACCAGATTGGAAAAGACCTTTTTGATCATCAAGTGCAACCTATCACCCAACACCATCTAATCAACTAAACCATGGCACCAAGCACCCCATCCAGTCTCTTCCTAAACACCTCCAGTGATGGTGACTCTACAATCTCCCTGGGCAGCACATCCCAATGGCCAGTCTCTCTTTCTGTGAAGAACTTCTTCTTAGCATCCAGCCTAAACCTCCCCTGGCACAGCTTGAGACTGTGTCCTCTTGTTCTGGTGCTGGTTGCCTGGGAGAAGAGACCAACCCCCACCTGGCTACAGCTTCCCTTCAGGTAGTTGTAGAGAGCAATAAGGTCTCCCCTGAGCCTCCTCTTCTCCAGGCTGAGCAACCCCAGCTCCCTCAGCCTCTCCTCAGAGTGCTTTGTGCTCCAAACCCCTCCCCAGCTTTGCTGCCCTTCTCTGGATGTCACCTTGCCTCTTCTCTATGTCCAAAGGTTTTTGTGCATACATTCCTTATGCAGCTAATTAATATATGCAACTGGAGTTAGGAAAACTTTCAAACCATCACCATAGTACAAGGCACTAGCCAAAACTGCTGATATGCAGCCTGTCATCACAATACCAATTTTTTAAGGAAAGTACCTGGCCTCAAGGTTCCAAATGTTGTAAAGCACAGTGATACAGGCTCAGAGTCTGAGTCTGATCCAGAGCACATTGGTATAGTGCAGGTTTTTAGAAACACATCCTAGTGCAAACCAGGTAAAAATGTCAAGAGCTGCTGCAAAATCCAGCTACTGTTCTCTGCTCACTCCTAAAAAGACAAGCAAGTTCTGCCCCAGATTGCCCACTGGATCTCCCCTGGAAGCAATTTACAGTATCACAGTATCGCTAAGGTTGGAAGAGACCTCGAAGATCATCGAGTCCAACCTGTCACCACAGACCCCATGACTAGACCATGGCACCAAGTGCCACATCCAATCCCCTCTTGAACACCTCCAGGGATGGTGACTCCACCACCTCCCCGGGCAGCACATTCCAATGACAAATGACTCTCATGGTGAAGAACTTTTTCCTCATCTCCAGCTAAACTTTTCCCCTGGTGCAGATTGAGACTGTGTCCCCTAATTTAAAACCTCAGAATGATAACTAAGTCTTTCTGATATGCTGTAGGTTGACTTTAAAATGCTATTGAAAACACATGGTTAGAGACTGTCAGGAGGGAGGTGGGAAATCACATAGTTCAAGATTTCCTTTTTAAAAGTTCCCAAGTGCATTAATTCAAAACTCTGCAAACTGTCCCTGAGTAAGAGAATTTTCTTTTTCATAGTATCATAGTATCAGTCAGGGTTGGAAGGGACCACAAGGATCAACTAGTTCCAACCCCCCTGCCATGGGCAGGGACACCCCACACTAGATCAGGCTGGCCAGAGCCTCATCCAGCCTGGGCTTAAACCCCTCCAGGGATGGGGCCTCAACCACCTCCCTGGATAACCCATTCCAGGGCTTCACCACTCTCATGGGGAAGAACTTCTTCCTCACATCTAGCCTGAACCTCCCCACCTCCAGCTTCATTCCATTCCCCCTAGTCCTGTCACTACCTGATAGCCTGAGAAGTCCCTCCCCAGCCTTCTTGTAGGCCCCCTTCAGATCCTGGAAGGCCACAATGAGGTCACCTCGGAGCCTTCTCTTCTCCAGACTGAACAGCCCCAACTCCTTCAGTCTGTCCTCATAGGAGAGGTGCTCCAGCCCTCTGTTCATCCTCGTGGCCCTTCTCTGGACACCTTCCAGCACCTCCAGATCCTTCCTGTAATAGGGGCTCCAGAACTGGAGGCAGTACTCCAGGTGGGGTCTTAGCAGAGCTGAGTAGAGGGGGAGAATCACCTCCCTTGACCTGCTGGCCACACTTCTCCTGATGTAGCCCAGAGCTTTCATTTCTCCTCACTCCCTATCTCAGTCCATTTCCCATTTTTTCTCTCCAGAGAGAACAGCAGGAAAGGAAAAGTGCAACCCAGAAAAATAAAGATTGGTTATATTGCATTTCAGTAGAGGAAAAGATTAAGCAGAGGACTACAAAACATCTTGGGAAACATATTATTTTCCCCACAGGGAAAAGGAGTTCACATGAAGGCAATATACATTTCCAGAACTTTCTCAACAGAAATTTGCAACAAAAATGGTGGTAAATGTTGTCATAAAAAGTGAAGCACCTAGAAAATATTTCCTGGGTTTTTTCCCCTACTCTTGTTAAAAAACCTAACAAGCAGAAGCCCCACAAACAAACAAACAGAACTCGTAACAAAACAAACCACAACAAAAAAAAACCCCAAACAACAAAAACACCCAAACAAAACCCAAAGCAACAACAAACCAAACCAACCACAAACAAACAAAACCCAAATAAACAAAACAACAGCAACAAAACCCCACCAAAACCCAACCAAACCAATTAAACCTAACCAAACTGAACTTAAAAAGGCCCAAAACAAAACAGCAAAGGTGCAAGCAGCTGTTTGAGACCAAGTGTTGTGCAAAGTCAAATCCCTGGCCCTAAGTTAGAGAATCACAGAACATTAGGAGTTGTAAGGGACCTCCAAAGATCATCGAGTCTAACCACCCTGCCAGGGCAGGATCACCTAGAGTAGGTCACACAGGAATGCATCCGGGAGAGTTTTTGACTGTCTCCAGAGAGGGAGACTCCACAACCCCTCTGGACAGCCTGTTACGGTGTTTTGTCCCCCTCACAATGAAAAAGGTTTTCCATAGACTAAACTAGACTAGACTAGACTAGACTAGACTAGACCAGACTAAACTAGACTAGACTAGACTAGACTAGACCAGACTAAACTAGACTAGACTAGACTAGACTAGACTAGACTAGAATAGAATAGAATAGAATAGAATAGAATAAACCAGTTTGGAAAAGACCTTTGAGATCATCAAGTGCAACCTATCATCCAATGCTATCTAATCAACTAAACCATGGCATCAAACACCCCATCCAGTCTCTTCCTAAATACCTCCAGTGATGGTGACTCCACCACCTCCCTGGGCAGCACATTCCAATGGGCAATCACTCTCTCTGTATAGAACTTCTTCCTAACATCCAGCCTAAACCTCCCCTGGCACAGCTTGAGACTGTGTCCTCTTGTTCTGGTGCTGGTTGCCTGGGAGAAGAGACCAACCCCCACCTGGCTACAACCTCCCTTCAGGGAGTTGTAGACAGCAAGAAGGTCTCTCCCGAGCCTCCTCTTCTCCAGGCTAAGCAACCCCAGCTCCCTCAGCCTCTCCTCATAAGGCTTGTGCTCCAAACCCCTCCCCAGCTTTGTTGCCCTGCTCTGGACTTATGTTCCCATGGAACCTTCTATGCTCCACCTTGCACCCATTGCCCCTTGTCCTATCATTGGACATCACTGAGCAGAGCCTGGCTCTGCCCTCCTGACACTCACCCTTCACACATTTATACACATTAATGATGTCACCTCCGTCTCCTCCTGCCTAAGCTAAAGAGATCCAGCTCCCTCAGCCTTTCCTCATAAGAAATGTGCAAGCAATGTGTAATCTACTTGAACAAGGTGGCTGTGAAGTCTCCAACTCTGGAGGTACAGAGGAACAAGTGAGAGGATGATGTTTTACTGTGGTCTTTGCACAGCTCAAGGCTGACCACCTAGCAACCTGTGGGTGGGACTGGGCCCCCACAGCACTATGTGGTGGCTCCTAAGCAGTTGCTGGCAAAAAGCAGACAAAGCAAATGTCTCTATGTGTCTAGCAGGGTAGGATGCAGATCTAGGTCAGATTAAGAAAAATTTCCTAGGCTAACTGCAATGTCACACAGGCACATGTGGTGTTCTGGCTACAGATGTCATTGCTCCCAAGCAGCAGAGCCCTTTGTTAAGCAGAGCATGTTATATTAGCTCAGCTTTGCAGTTTCCTTTCAGTTCTCTGCAGGGACAGCTTTTTTTTCAGGAGTACAACCAATGTGTATATTTTCATTATGAGTTGTAACATCAGTCTTGGCCTAAGTCAAGTAAGTACAACCCCCCTGGGCCAAATGATGACCTGGAGTTTCATCTGTAAGTAGAGGGCATCACAATACACTTTGGAGAGATGTACACCAGAGTCAAAATTGTGGTGTCTGCTCTGACCACAAAATTGTTTCTAGTTTTAAGACAAAGTTCAATGAAAAACCTCATGGAATATGACAGCAAAGAAAGTGTCTCACTCATGTTGTGGCACTTTCAGTTTCTCCAGCAAGCAGAGGTGCTTGGGACTCCTGCATATGCCCTGGGGCAGAAAGCTCTTCTAACAAATGTCTGTATGTCAGTGATTGAAATGTAAGTGCAGACAGATAAGTATCTTGCACACTACTGCATGCCTTATCGTTTTCCGAGCCATGTAGAATAGAATAGAATAGAATAGAATAGAATAGAATAGAATAGAATAGAATAGAATAGAATAGAATAGAATAGAATAGAATAACCAGGTTGGAAGAGACCTTCAAGATCACCGCATCCAACCTATCAACCAATCCAACCCACCTAAACAACTACACCATGGCACCAAGCACCCCATCAAGTCTCCTCCTGAACACCTCCAATGATGGTCACTCCACCACCTCCACAGGCAGCCCATTCCAATGGGCAATCACTCTCTCTGTATAGAACTTCTTCCTAACATCCAGCCTAAACCTCCCCTGGCGCAGCCTGAGATTGTGTCCTCTTGTTCTGGTGCTGTCTGCCTAGGAGAAGAGACCAACCTCTGCCTGGCTACAACCTCCCTTCAGGTAGTTGTAGAGAGCAATAAGGTCACCCCTCAGTCTCCTCCTCTCCAGGCTAAGCAGCCCCAGCTCCCTCAGCCTCTCCTCATAGGGCTTGTGTTCCAAACCCCTCACCAACTTCATTGCCCTTCTCTGGACACCTTCCAGCAAGTCAACATCCTTCCTAAACTGAGAGGCCCAGAACTGGACACAGACAGCAAAAATTTCAATCTATATTCATCTATATTTGCACATGTCAAGTGTTAAGATGCAGTGAGAAAGAATGACACAACTGCTTGAAAACTTGTAGCTGGATGTGTTACTGCAATTTCAGCTCATGTCCAAGCAATAATGATAAGTAGGTTTGAGCCCAAATCCCCTATGTGACCTGGCTGCCCAAGTAAATACCTTTCTTTCTCTAAGATACCACTATGGAAAGGACAAGGTGCCATCCCTCAGCTGGAAAAGAATGAGAGGAGCTTCAGTTTTATAATGTGCATTACTAAATATTTGTTTTCTTAAAGCCTGATGAATCTTCTCCCTCTCTGTGCTGCCCTGGTGAGGCCACATTTGGATTATTGTGTCCAGTTCTGGGCCTCCTTAGTTCTAGAGGGACCTCAGGGAACTGTTTGAGAGATTCCAGCACAGAACCATGGAAATGATTAAGGGAGTGGAACATCTGCCTTACAATGAGAGACTGAGGGAGCTGAGGGCTCTTTAGCTTTGAGAATAGGACACTAAAGGGTGACCTCATTCATGTTGATAAATATGTGAAGTGCCCAGAGGCTGGAGCCAGGCTCTGCTCGGCAATGCCCAATGGCAGGACAAGGGGCAATGGGTGGAAGTTGAGGCATAGGAAGTTCCATGGAAACAGGAGGAAGAATTATTTTACTGTGAGGGTGACAGAACACTGGAACAGGCTGCCCAGGGGGGATTGTGGAGCCTCCCTCTCTGGAGATATTCCAGACCTGCCTGGATGAGTTCCTGTGTGACCTGGCATAGGTGATCCTGCTCTGGCAGGGGGGTTTGGACTGGATGATCTCTCGAGGTCCCTTCCAGCCCCCAACATTCTGTGATTCAGTGATCTTTGTTGGTTTTACTGGAGGATTTTGGTTTGGTGTTTTTGTTTGATGTGTTCTGGTGGTGGTGTTGTTTTAATGTTTGGTTGTGGGTTTGGGTGGGATTTTTTTGCTCTAGAAGCAGCAGAAATTATGTGTTTTAATATTAGGCAGAATTTGCCTATGTGGTGACTTCATGGTTATAGCTTACATACTGCTATTCCTCTGTGTGTGTTTAGATTGCATAAAGAAAACCAAGGAGAAAACAGTTGATTACCTAAAGCAAAAAGTCACAACCATATTTGGAAAAAGCCAAGAGAGATCTTTAGGAAATACACATCCTGGCACTGACTATGGTGCACATTCCCACATGAGAACAGAGCCCAGAAGATGCTCTTTGGTTTTGCCCTTGAAAATAGTGAGTCAAGGGAAGGAAATTTCAATTAACTAGAAAGAAGAAGGACAAGCTTCTGGAAAATTCTTCTGAGAGTTATGAAAATAGATACTAATTTTTTCCTTCTTCTTTGTACTAGACATTGGCTGAGTTGATGTGGACATAGAATAAAACTGGCCAGAAACCTAAATCTCTACTAAACAAGCTCAGAAATCCAAAACAAATTGAATGAACACCTTTTGCTCTTGAAAAGAACAACAACAACAACAACAACAACAAAAACCAACAAAAAAAAACCAAACCAAAACCCATCAGGGTTAGGGGAAGGATTTAGAGTCATAGAATCATAGAAATATTAGGGTTGGAAGGGACCTCAAGGATTATCTAGTTCCAGGGCCCCCCTGCCATGGGCAGGGACACCTCACACTACAGCAGGTTGCTCAGAGCCACATCCAGCCTGGCCTTAAAACCTCCAGGGAGGAGGCTTCTACCACCTCCCTGGGCAACCTGTTCCAGTGTCTCACCACCCTCATGGGAAAGAATTTTTCCTAACATCCAATCTGAATCTACCCATTTCTAATTTTGTTCCACTCCCCCTAGTCCTATCATTCCCTGACACCCTAAAAAGTCCCTCCCTAGCTTTCTTGTAGCCCCCTTCAGATACTGGAAGGCCACAATAAGGTCTCCCCAGAGCCTTCTCTTCTCCAGACTGAACAGCCCCAACTCCTTCAGTCTGTCCTCATAGCAGAGCAGCTCCAGCCCTCTAATCTTCCTCATGGCCCTTCTCTGGACACCTTCCAGCACCTCCAGATCCTTCCTGTAATAGGGGCTCCGGAACTGGACACAGTACTCCTGGTGGGGTCTCACCAGAGCAGAGTAGAGGGGAAGAATCACCTCCCTCGACCTGCTGGCTATGCTTCTCTTGATGCAGCCCAGGCTCTGGTTGGTTTTCTGGGCTGCAAGTGCACATTGAGCTCATGTTGAGCTTCTCATCCCCCAGCTCCCCCAGGTCCTTTTATCCAGGGCTTCTTTCAAACCAGTTCCTTCCCAGCCTGTATCAGTACTTGGGATTGCCCCCACCCAGATGCAGAGAAAGATTTGGGGAAGACCAGTTTGTCTTGGCTTTCTCAACAAAACATTTTTGCTTTAGTCCTTTTATATTTTCACCTGTGCATAGCACTTTTTTTAACATAAATGGTGAAAAGGAGTTCATAAAATAGTGGAGTAACTCCAGAACTTCACAGAGCAGGTTTCATGCAAAAGGCCTTCTCAAATTGATGGATTTCCTCCCTTCCCCTCTTGCCCCCTTCATTTGAAAGTTGGGGGAGCAAAACAGCCAACAACAAACAGGCAAAAAGAAATTGCAAAAGAATGGTTTTCCTCTCCTTTCTTGGGGAGCAGCTGTCAATACCACACACCTCCCTGCCAGGTTCCTCGCTCAGCTCCACTCCTGATCTTTACAATTTTTCTCTTGAAAGGAGGAATGAGATGAGACTCTGAGAAGCCATGAGAAGGCTGAAAACGTTCACACGCAAAGTCCCGGAATTGATCAGCATATCAATTTGTTCCTGACACTGAGGTTAATATCTGAAACAATGCTACCTCCTCCACTCGCCTGCAACTCAAACGCAGCATGTGTCATACCTCTGTGCAAGTGGGTCTGATTCAGCTGAAAAGGATGAGCAACAGTAGTCTTATGAGTCAGTGCCTGACTCGGAGGACCTTCATCGGTACCATTATAAAGGTAGTAGTTGTCTTAATTCAGTCTTGTGAGTATCTGCCTTCAGCCACTGAGGGTAGCAGAACAAGTCATTGATAGGGTGCTTGGTTGCATGGTTTAATTGATTAGGTGGGTTGGATGATAGGTTGGATGATAGGTTGGACGCGATGATCTTGAAGGTCTCTTCCAACCTGGTCTATTCTATTCTATTCTATTCTATTCCATTCCATTCCATTCCATTCCATTCCATTCCATTCCATTCCATTCCAATCCACTCTACTCCATTCCAATCCACTCTATTCCATTCCAATCCACTCTACTCCATTCCGTTCTACTCCATTCTGTTCTGCTCCATTCTATTAAGCTGGGGACAGGAGTTGATCTGCTGGAGGGCAGAGAGGCTTTGCAGAGGGACCTCGACAGGCTGGACAGATGGGCAGAGTCCAAGGGCATGAGATTGAACACATCCAAGTGCCGGGTTCTGCACCTTGGCCACAACAACCCCATGCAGTGCTACAGGCTGGGGTCAGAGTGGCTGGAGAGCGGCCAGGCAGAGAGGGACCTGGGGGTACAAGTTGATGGGAGGCTGAACATGAGCCTGCAGTGTGCCCAGGTAGCCAAGAGGGCCAAAGGCATCCTGGCCTGCATCAGGAAGAGTGTGGCCAGCAGGAGCAGGGAGGTCATTCTGCCCCTGTACGCTGCACTGGTTAGGCCACACATAGTTAGTTTCATAGTTTCATAGTTTCAGTCAGGGTTGGAAGGGACCACAAGGATCATCTAGTTCCAATCCCCCTGCCATGGGCAGGGACACTCTACACTAGATCAGGCTAGCCAGAGTCTCATCCAGCCTGGTTTTAAACACCTCCAGGGATGGGTCCTCAACCACCTCCCTGGACAACCCATTCCAGGGCTTCACCACCCTCATGGTGAAGAACTTCCTCCTCACATCCAGCCTGAACACCTAGAATACTGTGTCCAGTTCTGGGCCCCTCAGTTTAGGAAGGATGTTAACTTGCTGGAATGTGTCCAGAGAAGGGCAACAAAGTTGGTGAGGGGTTTGGAACACAAGCCCTGTGAGGAGAGGCGGAGGGAGCTGGGGTTGCTTAACCTGGAGAAGAGGAGACTGAGGGGTGACCTTATTGTTCTCTACAACTACCTGAGGGGAGATTGTAGACAGGCAGAGGTTGGTCTCTTCTCCCAGGCAGGCAGCATCAGAACAAGAGGACACAGTCTCAGGCTGCACCAGGGGAGGTTTAGGCTGGATGTTAGGAGGATGTTCTATACAGAGAGAGTGATTGCCCACTGGAATGGGCTGCCCGGGGAGGTGGTGGAGTCACCCTCATTGGAGGTGTTCAGGAGGAGACTTGATGGGGTGCTTGGTGCCATGGTGTAGTTGTTTAGGTGGGTTGGATTGGTTGATGGGTTGGATGTGATGATCTTGAAGGTCTCTTCCAATCTGGATTTATTTTATTGTATTGTATTGTATTCTACTCCATTCTATTCTATTCTATTCTATTCTATTCTATTCTATTCTATTCTATTCTATTCTATTCTATTCCATTCCATTCCATTCCATTCCATTCCATTCCACTCCACTCCACTCCACTCCACTCCACTCCACTCTATTCTGTTCTATTGTATTTCTATTCTATTCTATTCTATTCTATTCTATTCTATTCCATTCCATTCCATTCCATTCCATTCCATTCCATTCCATTCCACTCTACTCCATTCCGCTCCATTCCATTCTGCTCCATTCTATTCTATTCTATTCTATTCTATTCCATTCTATTCCATTCCATTCCATTCCATTCCATTCCACTCCACTCCACTCCACTCCACTCCACTCCACTCCACTCCACTCTATTCTGTTCTATTCTATTCTATTCTATTCTATTCTATTCTATTCTATGAAATCCACCTTTCACATAGAATCAGAGAATCAATAAGGCTGGCAAAGACCTCAAAGATCACCAATAGAGTCAGTTCTCAGGGGAGACTTTGACCAGTATGGTACTCATTAGGACCAATTTGCTCTCAGTTTAAATATCCTTACCTAGGTGGTTGGTTTGGCTCACGCGGTAGTTTTACAGAATCAGAATTACCAAGGTTGGAAGAGACCTCAAAGATCATCAAGTCCAACCTGTCACCACAGTCCTTATCATAGAATAGAATCACAGAGTCAATAAGGTTGGAAAAGATCTCAAAGATCATCAAGTCCCACCTGTCACCCGACACCTCATGACTCCTAGACCATGGCACCAAGTGCCACGTCCAATCCCTTCTTGAACACCTCCAGGGCTGGAGGTGTTGATGATTCCACCACCTCCGTGGGCAGCACATTCCAATGGCTAACAACTCTCTCAGTGAAAAAACTTTCTCCTCACCTCCAGCCTGAACTTCCCCTGGTGCAGCTTGAGACTGTGTCCTCTTGTTCTGGTGCTGGTTGCCTGGGAGAAGAAACCAACCCCCTCCTGGCTACAGACTCCCTTCAGGTAGTTGTAGACAGCAATGAGGTCTCCCCTGAGCCTCCTCTTCTCCAGGATAAACAACCGCAGCTCACTCAGCCCACCAGAGCTCACTATCATAGCTGGGAGTGATTCAGCTGCCTGCTGTTATTAACAAAGGATGGTGGTAGGTTTAGAGGTAAATCACTGCTGTCTGGACAAAGAACACACTGTTTCTGCTGTTGCAAGCATTTCCCTGGCACAGTACAGCTTGTATGGTAATGGCTGAGATACAGCAGTGATGTACTCATAAGAGTACATCTGGCTGCCCAAGGTAGACTGCCCCTCTGGCAGCACTACCTGGTTGCTGGTTTCATGACGACACATGCTATGAAAATCCTTAAAAGTTAAGTTCACGCAGTATCACAATACATTAGAGGTTGGAAGGCACCTCAGGAGATTTGGTCCAATCCCCCTGCCAAAGCAGAATCACTTATGGTAGTCTGCACAGGAATGCATCCAGGTGGGGTTTGAAAGTCTCCAGAGAAGGAGACTCCACTCCACAGCCTCTCTGGGCAGCCTGCTCCAGGGCTCTGTCACCCTCACTGTAAAGAAGTTTCTTCTCATGGTGTGCTGAAATCTTCTATGTTCAAGTTTGAACCTGTTGTTTCTTGGCTTCTTAATGTGCACCACCAAAAAGAGCTTGGCCCCCTCCACTTGACACCCACCCCTCAGATATTTATACACATTGATCAGATCCCCTCTCAGCCTTCTCTTCTCAAGACTAAACAGCCCCAGGGATCTGTGTCTCTCTTCATAGAGAGAGATGCTCAAGACCCCTAAAATCATCCTCATGGCTCTCTGCCTGACGCTCTCTAGCAGATCCCTGTCTTTCTTGAGCTGGGGAGCCCAAAACTGGACAGAGTACTCCAGGTGTGGTCTCACCAGGGTGGAGTAGAAGGGGAGATGAACTTCCCTAGACCTGCTGGACACACTTCTCGTGATGCACCCCAGGATCCCATTGGGTCTCTTGGCCACATTGCTGTCCCCTGGAGATCTTGCTGTCCACCAGCACAGTGGACTGCTGTCCACAGGTCCCTGTGAACTAGCTCATCTGGCAGAAATGGGTGAAATAAAAGCCTGCTGGTATAAATCAGAACGATCCTATTCTTTCCACCAATATCAAGGGAGTTAACACTAGGTTACACTCGCTGCAAAGCTGTCCTTCAACATGTAATTGATGACACATAGCAGCTGCTGGAGAGGAATAATGGCTATTCCCCCCCACACACACACCTTTATGAGGAAGCTCTGTTCCTTACAATGTTCAACAGAGATGACTTCTAAAAAAGTCAATGCACATCATATGTTTAGATCTCAGATATTCCAGTGGTAGGTGATGATTTTATTTTAGCTTCAGGTTTCAGCATTGGTTAACCATAATAGTATCATAGTATCATAGTATCAGTCAGGGTTGGAAGAGACCACAAGGATCATCTAGTTCCAAGCCCCCTGCCATGGGCAGGGACACCCCACACTAGATCAGGCTGGCCAGAGCCTCATCCTGCCTGGGCTTAAACACTTCCAGGGATAGGGCCTCAACCACCTCCCTGGACAACCCATTCCAGGGCTTCACCACTCTCATGGGGAAGAACTTCCTCCTCACATCCAGCCTGAATCTCCCCACCTCCAGCTTCATTCCATTCCCCCTAGTCCTATCACTCCCTGAGAGCCTGAGAAGTCCCTCCCCAGCCTTCTTGGAGGCCCCCTTCAGATATTGGAAGGACACAATGAGGTCACCTGGGAACCTTCTCTTCTCCAGACTGAACAGCCCCAACTCCTTCAGTCTGTCCTCATAGGAGAGGTGCTCCAGCCCTCTGCTCATCCTTGTGGCCCTTCTCTGGACACCTTCCAGCATCTCCTTATCCCTCTTGTAATAGGGGCTCCCCTGAGGGGGAGAATCACCTCCCTTGACCTGCTGGCCACACTTCTCCTGATGCAGCCCAGGATCTGATTGGCTTTCCGGGCTGCAAGTGCACATTGAGAGCTCCTGTTGAGCTTCTCGTCCACCAGCACCCCCAAGTCACTCTCCTCAGGGCTGCTCCCCAGCCAGTCCCTGCCCAGCCTGGATTTGTGCCTGGGATTGCCTCGACCCAGATGCAGGACCCTTCCCTTGGTCCTCTTGAAGCTCATGAGGTTGGCCTGTGCCCACCTCTCCAGCCTGTCAAGGTCCCTCTGGATGGCATCCCTTCCCTCCAGCCTGTCTGCTGCACCACACAGCTTGGTGTCATCAGCAAACTTGCTGAGGGTGCACTCAATGCCACTGTCCATGGCACCCACAAAGATGTTGAACAAGCCTGGTCCCAGGACTGATCCCTGAGGGACTCTGCTTGTCCCTGGCCTCCCCTGGGACATGGACCCATTGACAGCCACTCTCTGGGTGCAGCCATCAGGCCAGTGATAAAGCCATAATGATAAATCACATTGCTTCACTTGCATTCCTTGGGTAAAAGGAATGGAATATTTCACATCTCTCTCTACTACTTTTTGCTCATTGCACTCTTAAGTAATTCTCAAGGCATATTTTGTATTTAAAAGACTCCTCTATACACCTAAAGTCTAGGAGTGTGTTCCTCTTCAAAACAGGTTTGATTTATTCCCATGGTTTGTGCAGCTCCAAGAACAGAGCCAGCAGCAAAGAGCTGCATCCAGCTCAACCTGTAGAATATTAAAAGTTTGCCAGTTATTTGGTCCCTGTAGACTTGCTACCAAAAGTTAGACAAAAGTTTACAGAAAGCATGCATTTGTATTGTCAGCAAAGCACACAGAAGTTGGATTTCTTTCTGCCTGCCACAATTATCATCTCCAAGGTCTGTGAGAGCCGGTTTTAAGAGATGTCTGGCACTCCAGCATCAGAAACTAATGCTGGGATCACTTTTTGGAGTCACTACCCTCAAATGCTTCCTCTCCACAGTCCATTTACAGTGACAAAGAGACAGCAAAACCTTTCATTTCAACAGCTTCTGGCTTCAGCACTGCTACCTCAGCAGGATGTGAAGACAAGATAAAAAGGCCATCAGGGACTTTGCCTGCAGATGGGTGAAAGAAATTTTTCATGAAAACAACTTTAATTTTAGTCCTAAGATGATGTTCAATGACTGCAGCACAGTCAGGTCCCAAGATATAACACATGTAAGTAAACAGCTCAGAGGTTAATAGACATCTGAGACAATAAAGGGGTGGGGGTGGGGATGTCCTGCATCTGGGAATGAATAATAAACTGCATCAGTACAGGCTGGGAGGTGAACTGCTGGAGAGCAGCCTCATGGAGAAGAAGCTGGGGCTCCTGGTGGACAAGTTCTGCATGGGACAGCAATGTGCTCTTGTGGCTAAGAAGGCCAATGGGATCCTGGGGTGCAGTAAGAGGAGTGTGTCCAGCAGATCCAGGGAGGTTCTCCTCCCCCTCTACTCTGTCCTGGTGAGACCTGACCTGAAATATTGCATCCAGTTTTGGGCTCCCCAGTTCAAGAGAGACAGGAATCTGCTGGAAAGAGTCCAACAGAGAGCTACCAGGATGATGAAGGGTCTGGAGCACTGCCTTATGAGGAGAGACTGAGAGCCCTGGGGCTTTTCAGCCTGAGAAGACTGAGAGGGGATTTAATAAATGTCTATAAAATATCTGAGGGCTGAGTGTCAAGAGAGAGGGGGTCAGGCTCTTCTCCATTGCACCCTGTGGTAAGACAAGGGGTAATGGATATAAACTACAGCACAGAAGGTTCCACCTCAAGATGGCAGGGGGGGTGGAATTGATGATTTTTGAAGGTCCCTTTCAACTCCTAACATCCTGTGATCCTATGATCCTATGATGTGTGCTGGTTTTGTGTGTGTTTGGGCCTTTTTCCTAATTTTATACTTGTTTTTCATGAGTGTGCCTCTACAGACAAATGGCACCAGCTGGGTTTCTGCTACAAATATTGTAGGATTTGTGTGTAATTTCATACTCAGGAGGGGAAGGCAAGATGCAAGGTTTAGACTTTGTAAGACCTGTCCCCACTTTTTTCTGTCCCATCCAGGGAAAAGAGGATACAGCAACCAGCAATCCACTAAGGTAATGTAGATGGCAAGGCAGGACTGGCTGAGCCTTTCCCAAAGCTGTACACAGTAGATTAAACATAACATAAACACCATGTTTCAGCAGAGGTATATTTCAGAGAACAAGTTTGAGATGAGATAAGTGAATGCCCAGTTCTTGATAGCTGAAGGTGAAAAACTCAGAGTTGGGGCTGGAGCACTTGGTGAAACCATGGCACACTCAACACTGAGACCAGCAAAGGAAACAGCCAGCACCAGATGGGTCAGCTGCCTGTCAATAGCTCCCATTGAAAGGCCCAAGGAACTGGGATATTTTACAGGTAGCACAACAAACATTCAGAGGGGTGACCAAGGTCTGCCTCCTGTCACCCTCTGGCAGGCAGTTTGTGGACCCCTGAACTGCAAAAGGGGTCAGTATGACATCCAGAGGGTAATGGTCAAGAGTTTTGCAAGGCATTTGCAGTGCAAGCGATCTGTGCCCAGGACTTGATATTCGAGACATAGAAAGGGCAGACTGCCCACCACTTTCTGTCCCACTGAGGACAGCTGATTGTATGCATCAGAAGAGGACACAGATCATTTCCACCAGACTAACCATGAGCAGAGATATGATTTTGGAAAGAGATTTCAGATAGAGGCTGGAGGTGGGGTTGTTTAGCCTGGAGAAGAGGAGGCTCAGGTGAGACCTTATTGCTCCCTGACACTACCTGAAAGAAGGTTGTAGCCAGATGGGGGTTGGTCTCCTCTCTCAGGCAACCAGCACCAAAGCAAGAGAACACAATCTCAAGCTGTGCCAGGGGAGATTTAGGCTGGAGGTGAGGAGAAAGTTCTTCCCAGAAGGAGTTATTGGCCATTGGAATGTGCTGCCCAGGGAGGTGGTGGAGTCACCGTCCCTGGAGGTGTTCAAGAGGGGATTGGATGTGGCACTTGGTGCCATGGTTTAGTAGTCATGAGGTGTTGGGTGATAGGTTGGACTTGATGGTCTCTGAGGTCTTTTCCAAACTTACAGATTCTATGATCTCTATGACCTTGCCTACTCTGTTGACCAGCATGCAGGCACTATCTCTGAAATCATCATCTTTGAAAGTGGCAGCCTTTGTCAACCTTCCCACTCCTCCATGGCACAGCAGAACACAAAGATGGCAATTAGTGCAGGACAACATGTGCATGTGTTGAGCATTCCCATACATTTTGCTTTAGCCAAATATAATGATATTTGCTTTATATCAAGCTACTTTCTAACAATAATTTGTTCTGAATCCCCACCAAAAGTGATCCGGGAACATGAAGTCCAAGATGAAACTCTCTGCTCAAAACCACAATGCCTAAAAAAACTGCAAAAATGTTTTTCTGGATCAACAGAGTGGAGGTTTTAGACTGGAGTGGTTTGGATCTGAAGAGATGTCTCTGGCCACTTAGAGACCATTTTAATACTTGTATCCCAGAACAGACAACAGAGTTAGGGGGTTGTGACCTGGATGGACAGACATATTGTCAGTATGTTGCCTGCATTACTAAGTGGCCAGGAAACCTGATCTTTATCCATTCCTACATGCAGACAGGAAACATGGTTCTGTCAGTGAACTCATTGCCCCAAATTATCCCTTGTTTCAAACAGAATAGGTTATTGCAAGACTATCGAGAATAGAATCATAGAATCAATAATGTTGGAAAAGACTTCAAAGATCAGCAAGTCCAACCTGTCACCCAACACCTCATGATTAAACCATGGCTCCAAGTGCCACATCCAATCCCTTCTTGAACACCTTCAGGGATGGGGACTCCACTACCTCCCTGGGCAGCACATTCCAACAGCTAACAGCTCTCTCTGTGAAGAACTTTCTCCTCACCTTGAGCCTAAACTTCCCCTGGCACAGTTTCAGACTGTGTCCTCTTGTTCTGGTGCTGGTTGCCTGGGAGTAGAGACCAAATCCCACCTGGCTACAACCTCCCTTCAGGTAGTTGTAGACAGCAATAAGGTGTCCCCTGAGCCTCCTCTTCTCCAGGCTAAGCAACCCCAGCTCCCTCAGCCTCTCCCCAGCCTCGTTGCCCTTCTCTGGACACATTCAAGAGTCTCAATGTCCTTCTTAAGTTGAGGGGCCCAGAACTGGACACAGTGCTCAAGGTGTGGCCTAACCAGTGCCAGAGTACAGGAGAACAATGACTTCCCTGCTCCTGCTGCCCACACTATTCCTGATGCAGGCCAGGATGCCATTGGCCTTCTTGGCCACCTGGGCACACTGCTGGCTCATGTTCAGGCAGCTGTCAATCAGTACCCCCAGGTCCCTTTCTGCCTGGCTGCTCTGCAGACACTCTGATCCCAGCCTGTAGCACTGCATGGGGTTGCTGTGACCACAAGGCAGCACCTGGCACTTGGACTTGTTGAATGCCATCACGTTGGACTCTGCCCATCTGTCCAGCCTGGCAAGGTTCCTCTGCAGAGCCTTTCTACCCTCCAACTGATCAACACCTGCCCCCGGCTTGGTTTTGTCTGCAAATTTACTGATGACTGACTCAATCCCCTCATCCAGAACATCTAGGAAGATATTAAACTATGCTGCAGATACCTCTGCTACAATACTTTTTCATGGTTTTTGAGCATTTGTAGCTAGTTCTCTGTTTGAAAATGGTAGCAGCTTGCACAGTTCCTAATTAAACAACACACACAGGTTGCTGCTTCTTGAATCCTTTAAGAGGAACAGAAGAAAGGAAGTCACTGCTATTTTTGCATCACAGTGGTTCAGGAATTGCACTGTACTGCTGAGCAGCTTCTAGTTCTAGAGCATCCAAGTGCCAGGTTCTGCACATTGGCCACAACAACCCCATGCAGTGCTACAGGCTGGGGTCAGAGTGGCTGGAGAGTGGCCAGGCAGAGAGGGACCTGGGGGTGCTGGTTGATGGGAGGCTGAACATGAGCCTGCAGTGTGCCCAGGCAGCCAAGAAGGCCAATGGCATCCTGGCCTGCATCAGGAACAGTGTGGCCAGCAGGAGCAGGGAGGTCATTCTGCCCCTGTACACTGCACTGGTTAGGCCGCACCTCGAGTCCTGTGTCCAGTTCTGGGCCCCTCAGTTTAGGAAGGATGTTGACTTGCTGGAGCGTGTCCAGAGAAGGGCAACAAAGTTGGTGAGGGGTTTGGAACACAAGCCCTATGAGGAGAGGCTGAGGGAGCTGGGGCTGCTTAGCCTGGAGAAGAGGAGACTCAGGGGTGACCTTATTGCTCTCTACAACTACCTGAAGGGAGATTGTAGCCAGGTGGATATTGGTCTCCTCTCCCAGGCAACCAGCACCAGAACAAGAGGACACAGTCTCAGGCTGTGCCAGGGGAGGTTCAGGCTGGATGTTAGGAAGAAGTTCTACACAGAGAGAGTGATTGCCCATTGGAATGGGCTGCCCGTGGAGGTGGTGGAGTCACCATCATTGGAGGTGTTCAGGAGGAGACTTGATGGGGTGCTTGGTGCCATGGTTTAGTTGTTTAGGTGGTGTTGGATGATAGGTTGGACACGATGATCTTGAAGGTCTCTTCCAAGCTGGTCTATTCTATTCTATTCTATTCTATTCTATTCTATTCTATTCTATTCTATTCTATTCTATTCTATTCTATTCTATTCTTCCTTTCAGTGGGAGATCCTAGGAAAATGTTTTTTTGGTTGGACACACACTCCACAAATTTTCAAGGTACACGTCAGAGAGGATACTCAAGAGACACAACAAAACTGCATGGCCTTGAGTACTGGAAAAAAGAGATGTTTCTCCATGTGTGCATATACAAATTCTTCAGCTAGGAATTGTTGGCAGCAAGAAAATACTTAATGTGAGGAACTAATTTGGGCAATAGCAGGGACAATGACACTTCTGTGACTTCTGAAATTTGGAGACATTTCATAGAGGAGACATGTGGCAGGGGAGAGGGCTGGAGACACAAGCCTGGGAGGTCATAGTATCATAAGATGTTAGGGGTTGGAAGGGACCTCCAGAGATCTTCGAGTGCAACCCCCATGCCAGAACAGGACCATAGAATTCAGCACAGGTCACACAGTATCACAGTATCACAGTATAACCAAGGTTGGAAGAGACCCCAAGGATCATCAAGTCCAACCTGTCCCAACAGACCTCACAACTAGACCAGGAACACATCCAGATGGGTCTGGAAAGTTTCCAGAGAAGGAGACACCACAGCCTCTCTGGGCAGCCTGTTCCAGGGCTCCATGACCCTCACAGTAAAGAAATTCATATTGAGGTGGACTCTCCTGTGCTGTAGTTTATATCCATTACCTCTTGTCCTATCACAGGGTGCAACTGAGCAGAGCCTGTCCCCTCCCTCTTGACCCCCAGCGCTCAGATATTTTTATACATTTATTAAACCCACTCTCAATCACCTCTCAGAGGAAATTCTGTCAAGGAGGATCCTAGAGGGACTGCAGACCATGCAGGACACATACCAAGCAGAGAGGCAGTGGGTGGCATGGATCAGCAGAGAAAAACTGCTGTGTACCAAGCCAAACCTCCTGTGTCACCTATCACAGTATCACAGTATTGCCAAGGTTGGAAGAGAGCTCAAAGATCATCGAGTCCAACCTGGCACCACAGACCTCATGGCTAGACCATGGCACCAAGTGCCACGTCCAATCCCCTCTTGAACACCTCCAGGGATGGTGACTCCACCACCTCCCTGGGCAGCCCATTCCAATGACAAATGACTCTATCAGTGAAGAAATTTCTCCTCACATCCAGCCTAAACTTCCCCTGGCACAGCTTGAGACTGTGTCCTCTTGTTCTGGTGCTGGTTGCTAGAGAGAAGAGGCCAACCCCTTCCTGGCTACAACCACCCTTCAGGTAGGTGTAGAGAGCAATGAGGTCTCCCCTGAGCCTCCTCTTCTCCAGGCTAAACAACCCCAGATCCCTCAGCCTTGAGCTTGTGCTCAATGCCTCTCACCAGCCTTGTTGCCCTTCTCTGGACACCTTCAAGTGTCTCGATGTCCTTCTTAAACTGAGGGGCCCCAGAACTGGACACAGGACTCAAGGGGTGGCCTAACAAATGCAGAGGACAGGCGCACAATGACCTCCCTGCTCCTGCTGGCCACACTATTCCTAATGCAGGCCAGGATGCCATTGGCCTTCTTGGCCACTTGGGCACACTTCTGGCTCATGTTCAGGCAGCTGTCGATCAGCACCCCCAGGCCCCTCTCTGTTTGGCAGCTGGAACCTCCTGTGCTGCAGCTTACATCCACTTGGTGCCATGGTTTAGTAGCCATGAGGTGTTGGGTGACAGGTTGGACTTGATGATCTTTGGAGGTCTTTTCTAACCTTGTTGATTCTATGATTCTAAGCTAGGTGTACTAGGTGGGACTCACCAAAGCCAGTGACATGTGCTGCTGCTGCAAACCTGATAGTGAAAAAAACCCCATTCCTGGTTCATGTGATAAGGCCCAAAGGAACTTTTGATTCCTGAACAAAACCCTAATATGCAGCTTTTGGTCCACAAAGAAAACACTATCCCTTTGTATCCATAAATCCTCCAGAGAAACTGCATAATGTGAAGATTACAAAGTGCTCCTTACAGGGTCAAGAGAGTCCATAACTTTTGAATCAGCTCTTTGATATTTGCAAGCCAGGCAAAATCCCAGCCAGCTGGCTTAAGGGTTAGAAAAATGACAGAAAAATATTTCTTAAGCTGGTTTGAAATCTTTTAAGTGTTTAATGCAACAGCAAGACCAGGCCCCAGGGCCCCTCAGTTTAGGAAGGATGTTGACTTGCTGGAATGTGTCCAGAGAAGGGCAACAAAGCTGGGGAGGGATCTGGAGCACAAGCCCTATGAGGAGAGGCTGAGAGAGCTGGGGTTGCTTAGCCTGGAGAAGAGGAGGCTTAGGGGGGACCTTCTTGCTGTCTACAACTACCTGAAGGGAGGTTGTAGACAGGTGGGATTTGGTCTCTTCTCCCAGGCAACCAGCACCAGAACAAGAGGACACAGTCTCAAGCTGTACCAGGGCAGGTTTAGGCTGGATGTTAGGAAGACGTTCTTCACAGAAAGAGAGATTGGCCATTGGAATGTGCTGCCCAGGGTGGTGGTGGAGTCAGCATCTCTGGAGGTGTGTAGGAAGAGACTGGATGTGGTGCTTGGTGCCATGGTTTAGTTGATTAGATGGTGTTGGATGATAGGTTGGACTTGATGATCTTGAAGGGCTTTTCCAACCTGGTTAATTCTATTCTAGTCTAGTCTAGTCTAGTCTAGTCTAGTCTAGAACAAGGAAGTGCCAGAAGCCGGTGTAATGACTATATTGTGAGAATCTCAGGACAATCTGTTGCAGCAGGAAAGTTATGATGTAGTTGCCATCACAGAGACATGGTGGGACGACTCACATGACTGGAGCGCTGCAATTGACGGCTACAGGCTGTTTAGGAGAGACAGGCAAGGAAGAAGGGGTGGAGGGGTGGCATGAGATTGAACACATCCAAGTGCCGGGTTCTGCACATTGGCCACAGCAACCCCATGCAGTGCTACAGGCTGGGGTCAGAGTGGCTGGAGAGCGGCCAGGCAGAGAGGGACCTGGGGGTGCTGGTTGATGGTAGGCTGAACATGAGCCTGCAGTGTGCCCAGGCAGCCAAGAAGGCCAATGGCATCCTAACCTGCATCAGAAACAGTGTGGCCAGCAGGAGCAGGGAGGTCATTCTGCCCCTGTACACTGCACTGGTTAGGCCACACCTTGAGTCCTGTGTCCAGTTCTGGGCCCCTCAGTTTAGGAAGGATGTTGTCTTGCTGGAGCGTGTCCAGAGAAGGGCAACAAAGTTGGTGAGGGGTTTGGAAGACAAGCCCTGTGAGGAGAGGCTGAGGGAGCTGGGGTTGCTTAGCCTGGAGAGGAGGAGACTCAGGGGTGACCGTCTTGCTCTCTACAACTACCTGAAGGGAGGTTGTAGCCAGGCAGAGGTTGGTCTCTTCTCCCAGGCAGCCAGTACCAGAACAAGAGGACACAGTCTCAGGCTGCGCCAGGGCAGGTTCAGACTGGATCTTAGGAAGAAGTTCTATACCGAGAGAGTGATTGCCCACTGGAATGGGCTGCCTGTGGAAGTAGTGGAGTCACCATCATTGGAGGTGTTCAAGAAGAGGCTTGATGGGGTGCTTGGTGCCACGGTTTAGTTGTTTAGCTGTTTAGGTGGGTTGTATTGTATTGTATTGTACTGTATTGTATTGAGGTGGGTTGGATTGGTTGATGGGTTGGATGCGATGATCTTGAAGGTCTCTTCCAACCTGGTGTATTGTATTGTATTGTATTGTATTGTATTGTATTGTATTGTATTGTCAGTAGCCAAAAGCAAACCAAAAACAACAACTACCAACCCAACAATAAAACCCCCTAAACCTAAAAGGAAACAAAATGTTATGGAATAAGATAGGAAAGAGTGCTGCTAATATGGAGCTTATCATACAAATGATGTTACTGAGTGTTTTGGGGTTTTGTTGGTGAGAAATACAGCTGAAGCAGAATTTGAAGGTATCACAGGAGGACTCTGTAAGCCTATTGTGATGATTTAGACCGTCTTTTTGAAAGTCCAGCCTGGTAGCTATTACCAGTGCAGACCGTATAAAAGAATGGCCTTGTTTCCTCTCTTTTGTTTGCTCTGTTCTCTCTCCCTTCAATGCAGTGATGTTTTCACAGGATTAGTTCAAGTTCTTGGTGGTGGGTATTCCGTGATAGATGCAATATGTGGACTCCAGAAGCTGTAGTCCTTTTGTATGCTTTTGGCCGGGGGAGGGGCGGGAGGGAGAGGGGCTCAGTCTTTCCTAATCACAAGGAGAAGCGTGCACCAGCTCCCTACCAGGTCCAATGTCTCTCACCAGCCTTTCTGTGGTGCTGTTGCAGTGTTTTTAAAATAAGGAACAGGAATTCTTTTCATTGTTAAGGCATTCTGCCAGGCCAGCAGCTCTCCTCCAGAGCTATTAAGGGCCATCGAAATCATCACCCTGTCTCTTCAGGCCAGGTATGTCACACCTTGTTTTGAGACAGTAGAGTCACTGGGCTCTCACAGGTGCTCAGCATCTAAAGCTGAGGGAAGAAGGAAGGGGAATACTTGGGAGTGATGGTGTTTCTCTTCATCTCTCATTCCTGGAGATGTCTGAACACCTTTCTGCTTCTTGTAAGCAGAGAGTGAATTCCTTGTTTTGCTTTTCTCCTGTGCATGGATTTTGCTCTACCTATTACGCTGTCTTTATCTCAACCCACAAGTTTTCTTACTTTTACCCTTCATTTTGTCTTCCCCATCCCACCAGGGAGGAGTGAGACAGCAGCAGTGTGGTGCTTAGTTGCTGACTAGGCTTAAACCACACCACTAATTAAGACAAGTAGAGCTGAATGAATTAAGAACAAAAGTACAGATAGAAAATGTACGAAATTGATCTGGGATCTCACATCTGGATTATTATACTGGAGTTTAGAATGGAATCATAGAATTGTTAGGGTTGGAAGGGACCTCAAGGATCATCTAGTTCCAACCCCTTTGCCATGGGCAGGGACACCTCACACTACAGCAGGTTGCTCAGAGCCACATCCAGCCTGGCCTTAAAAACCTCCAGGGATAAGGCTTCCACCACCTCCCTGGGCAACTTCTTCCAGTGTCTCTCCACCCTCATGGGGAAGAACTTCTTCCTAACATCCAATCTGAATCCACCCTTTTCTAGTTTTTTTCCATCCCCCCTCGTCCTATCACTGCCTGACACCCTAAAAAGTCCCTCCCCAGCTTTCTTGTAGGCCCCCTTCAGATACTGGAAGGCCACAATAAGGTCTCCTCAGAGCCTTCTCTTCTCCAGACTGAACAGCCCCAACTCTCTCAATCTGTCTTCATAAGAGAGGTGCTCCAACACTCTGATCATCCTTCTCTGGACATGTTCTCTGACATCCTTCTCTGTCCCTTCTCTGGACATGTTCCATCACATCCAGATCCTTCCTTCTTGTAATACTGTGAACGCTGTGAATTAAGTGCCCCGGTATAAACTGTTAATGGGAGTAATAGTGATTGATGCTGAGTTTCAGCTGTGCAGCACCCGAGGTTAGAAGGTCCCTCAGCACCACACCTTGAACATGTTTGGGTAACTTAGATCTCAGAGCCTACAGTCAGCAACTCACACAAACAAGAGACAGAAAACAGAAGCATATATCGTGTTCAGCACTGTACATGCCAGACAACAGCTGGCCAGATGCATAATTTTCCAGGGGACCATGAGCAAAGGTCAGTCTCTGGCAGGGCTTGACAAGACTTGTGCATAGTATTCATGATCTGGAGTCTTACTCAAGCTTCTACCGGAGGCCATGGAGTCAGGACATTTGCCTGCTGCTGCTGTTGTACTGGTCTGGGGCAAATCAGACAGCATCCATCCCAACCATTTGATTTGATCCAGTGTGTCCCACGACATTAGGAAATCAAAGGGGTGTTACCAGGTCTTTCTAGGGCCAAAACTCAACCGAGAGTTGTTGTGGATTTTCTCTCTAAATACAGGGAATAAACCTCAGAGCAAGCTTCCAGCCTCATGCCACAATTGCTCTCAAAGTAAGACTCTCTTACTATTCAAAGAAAGAAAGAGAAGGAAAGCAGAAGGAAGGAACTTAGAAGGAAGGAACTTGGAAGGAAGTTGGAAGGAAG
This sequence comes from Colaptes auratus, assembly GCA_015227895.2. NCBI lineage: Eukaryota > Metazoa > Chordata > Aves > Piciformes > Picidae > Colaptes > Colaptes auratus. The sequence goes on from CM037636.1 coordinate 8,396,945, forward strand.
GAACTTGGAAGGAAGTTGGAAGGAAGGAACTTGGAAGGAAGAAAGGAAAGAACTCAGAAGGAAGGAACTTGGAAGGAACTCGGAAGGAACTCAGAAGGAAGGAAGGAACTTGGAAGGAAGAAAGGAAGGAACAAAGATGGAAGGAACTTGGAAGGAACTCAGAAGGAAGAAAGGAAGGAACTCAGAAGGAAGAAAGGAAGAAACTTGGAAGGAAGGAAGGAACTTGGAAGAAATTTCGAAGGAAGGAACTCAGAAGGAAGGAAGGAACAAGGAAGGAAGGAATTTGGAAGGAACTTGGGAGGAAGGAAATTGGAAGGAAGGAAGGAAGGAACTTGGAAGGAAGGAAGGAACTTGGAAGGAAGGAACTCAGAAGGAACAAGGAAGGAAGGAACTTGGAAGGAAGGAACTTGGAAGGAAGGAACTTGGAAGGAACTCATAAGGAAGGAATTTGGAAGGAAGGAACTCAGAAGGAACTTGGAAGGAAGGAACAAGGAAGGAAGGAACTTGGAAGGAACTCAGAAGGAACGTGGAAGGAAGGAACTTGGAAGGAAGGAAGGAACAAGGAAAGAAGGAACTTGGAAGGAAGGAACTCAGAAGGAACTTGGAAGGAAGGAAGGAAGGAACTTGGAAGGAAGGAACTCAGAAGGCACTTGGAAGGAACTCAGAAGGAAAGAACTTGGAAGGAACCTGGAAGGAAGGAAGGGACTTGGAAGAAAGCAATGAGGAAGGAAGGAAGGAACTCTGAATGAAGGAAGGAAGGAGCTCAGAAGGAATTCAGAAGGAAGGAAGAATTAATTATTTTAAAAGACTTTCTAAAAGACATTTTGCTCTAAATAATGATTGATGAAACGTAAAATTCCTCCACAAATATTACTGAAACCAGGGAAATTCAGAAAACAATGATTTTTTAAAGTATTCTGCCTTCTTGTGGAGCAAGAAACTCTGAAGACTGCTTCATGTAAACTTTCCCATAATTAAAAGCATGTCCAAAACTTTAGCATGTCTGAGAAAACTCCAAGACCCTTCAGAGAAGCAAGGTCCTCCAACATAGTGCCGCAATGTCTCAATGTAAGTGCTGCAAGGTGCTTGCAGCGTGGTAGCGTGGCCGAGCGGTCTAAGGCGCTGGATTAAGGCTCCAGTCTCTTCGGGGGCGTGGGTTCGAATCCCACCGCTGCCAGGAAATTTTTGGGAGCAGGAGTTGATCTCCTGGAGGGTAAGAAAGGCTTTGCAGAGGGACCTCAACAGGCTGCACAGATGATGTAGTGAGATTGAACACATCCAAGTGCCGGGTCTGCACATTGGCCACAGCAACCCCATGCAGTGCTACAGGCTGGGGTCAGAGTGGCTGGAGAGCAGCCTGACCTGGGGGGTACTGGTTGATGGTAGGCTGAACATGAGCCTGCAGTGTGCCCAGGCAGCCAAGAGGGCCATTGGCATCCTGGCGTGCATCAGGAACAGTGTGGCCAGCAGGAGCAGGGAGGTGATTGTGCCCCTGTACACTGCACTGGTTAGGCCACCCCTTGAGTCCTGTGTCCAGTTCTGGGCCCCTCAGTTTAGGAAGGATATTGACTTGCTGGAAGGTGTCCAAAGAGGAGACTCAGGGGTGACCTTATTGCTCTACAACTCCCTGAAGGGAGGTTGTAGCCAGGAGAGGGTTGGTCTCTTCTCCCAGGCAACCAGAACAAGAGGACACAGTCTCAAGCTGCAGCAGGGGAGGTTCAGACTGGATGTTAGGAAGAAGTTCTATACAGAGAGAGTGATTGCCCATTGGAATGGGCTGCCTGGGTGCGTGGTGGAGTCATCATCATTGGAGGTGTTCAGGAGGAGACTTGATAGGATGCTTGGTGCCATGGTTTAGTTGATTAGGTGGTGTTGGATGATAGGTTGGACACGATGATCTCTCTTCCAACCTGGTTTATTCTATTCTATTCTATTCTATTCTATTCTATTCTATTCTATTCTATTCTATTCTATTCCATTCTATTCCATTCTATTCTATTCATGCTAGGTGAAGGCAGTTTGCACACAAAGTGTACCCTTCATCAGACAGTTGCTGAAATCAAATTTGCTTCTTGGAAAACGGGGACACATCCCCATGGTCCCAGGAAACAGTAGGCTGCCAAAACAGAGTGCCTCACCTGATCTAACTCAGCTCTTTCCCAACAGAAAAAAACAATGTATTAATCACACAATCAACCAGGTTGGAAAAGACTTCAGAGATCAACAAGTCCAACCTGTCACCTAACACCTCATGACAACATGGTTCCAAGTGCCACATCCAACCCTTTTTTGAACACCTGCAGAGACAGTGACTCTGCCACCTCCCTGGGCAGCACATTCCAATGCCCAATAACTCTCTCTGGGAAGAACTTTCTCCTCACCTCCAGCCTAAACTTCCCCTGGCACAGCTTGAGACTGTGTCCTCTTGTTCTGGTGCTGGTTGCCTGGGAGAAGAGACCAATCCCCACCTGGCTACAACCTCCCTTCAGGTAGTTGTAGACAGCAATAAGGTTGCCCCTGAGCCTCCTCTTCTCCAGGCTAAACAACCCCAGCTCCCTCAGCCTCTCCTCACAGGGCTGTGCTCAAGACCCCTCCCCAGCCTCATTGCCCTTCTCTGGACATGTTTAAGAGTCTCAATGTCCTTCTTAAATTGAAGGGCCCAGAACTGAACACAGGACTCAAGGTGTGGCCTAATCAGTGGTGAGTACAGGGGCAGAATTACTTCCCTGCTCCTGCTGGCCACACTGTTCTTGATACAGACCAGATAGCCTCAAAAAAAAAACCCACCCAAACAACACAAGCTTAAAAGCAACTGAGTCAAGTCATAATTTTCCTGGACCAACATGGTAACCTTCCCTCACAGAGAAGATACTACCTTGAGCCTTGCAATAGGTGGGATCTGGGGCAGGCTCTTGCACAATGCCCTTGCTTGCTTTCCTTTCTCCAGAACAGCTGCCTCAGCTGTGCCAGGTACTGTAAAAAAATCTCTGAGCCCAGTTTCAAATGGAGATTCCAGAGTGCCTGGGAACATAGCCACCAATATGTCCTTCTCTGTTCTTCCACTAAATGGAGCAAGATGGGGATTAGTCTGGGACCCTCTCTAGTCCTTCCCATACCTAGCATCACTAGGTGGCTCTCTTAGGTTGTCTGTTTCTTCTGGGAAATATTTTAATCTTCAAAAAAAATATTGTAGTGTTAGATAGTGGAGATTCTTCTCTCCCTCCCTCCCTCCCTCCCTCCTCCCTCACTCTCCTCCCTCCCTCCTTCCTTCCTTCCTCCCTCCTTCCTCCTTCCTTCCTTCCTTCCTTCCTCCTTCCTTCCTTCCTTCCTTCCTTCCTCCTTCCTTCCTTCCTTCCTTCCTTCCTTCCTTCCTTCCTTCCTCCTTCATTCTGCCTTCAGCTGCTTCACTGTTCAATACTGTGAATTTACAGGTGAGTACAGAGCAGCAGTACCTTGTGCTGAACCACACTGGGGAGCACCTCAAAAAATCAAATAAGAAGAAATCAATTGTGCCTGGGAGAAACAGTGGGACCAGGGGAGATGCTGAATGGAAGATGGTGATGCAAACACTCCAGTTACTGATGAGTGGTTTCCTGCAAGCAGCCAGCTCTGTTATTAGACAGTAGTTGGTGCTGCACCAGTTAAGGAACATCCAAAGACCAGTTAGGTTCTTCAAGGGTGAGCAGAACTTTTCACAGTCTACACACTTAATAACAGCTGTAATTAAAGCTTGCCCATGTGCCAGCAGAGCAGCTGCTCCAGCATGAGTCAAGAAGATGAGAAAAGCAAATAAGCAAAGAACTCCACATCTCTCCATCTTATTCACAGAAATCAAGCAAGAGCAAGTCTTGGTCTCCAGCAATGCCTCAAAAGGGAGGTAACAGAAGCTCTATTTGTCCAGCTGGCACAATACAGCCAGAAAAACTATGTACCCTAAAATGCTCAGAAAGCAGAACAAGCCCCAAACAGTGGAGGTCTGCCATGGTAAGTGTTGTTTTACACGGGATGACCAAGTGAGGAGTGGGTTTCCTCCATTTGCATCTGAGCCAGCCACCTCACCATTGACTCGTGCTAATATGAAAGGAGGGCAGTCTGTCCTGGGTACTGCAGAAATTCTGATGCTTGCTCCTTGGATAGCTTAATAACATCAAACCAAGTAAGAGAAAGAAACCCAACTTCTTGAAGTAGATAATTTCACTTCTCAACATCTTGACTCACACAAACATAAAAGGGCTGCCCAAGACTCACAATGAAAACCTCTGCTTTTTCCAAGCCATTTTACTACAACGGTGCTGGGATTTCCCAGGGCAGTTGCTGGGAGGATGTTGTGAAGGCTCATGTAGGATGCTGCTTCCCAGCTGACAAATCCAGGAGATTCTGGAGAGCAGATTCATATCCACAAATAAGCAAAGGCTACAAACAAGCATGTGACATACTGCATATTAGTTTAGGCAGCCTCTGGGATTCTTTCCTTTCCTGAGGACACATTTTCCAGCTGTCCATCTTTGAGATGAATCCATGAACACCTTTTTGATCAGAGATGGTCATCTTCAGGGCTTTCCAGGGATTATGTTCTTGCTCTAGCCTTCTATTTGAATAAGTTAAGCCATCACATTTAGTGGCAGAGATTGCAGCAGAGCTGTAAAACATCTTGAGAATGCCCTTTGCTTACTTACCCATTGCTCCAAGGAAGGTCCTGCAGTTACAAGTGACAAAGCAATTTGGCAAGAGAGGGATTTACCACGTAGGAATTATTGTTATTAACAGCAGATGAAGCGGCATGTCCAGCTCCTATCCTGGTCACAGAGTTCCCACCCAAGCACTACAAGACAGCAGCAGTCACTGAAGTCAGCGGGTATGACCAGCTGTAAGCTGTGCTGCAGAGGAATGTGTCACCTTTCAGACACTCTTTTTAAAGTTAAGCACGTGCCCCCTGTTAAATACCAAAGCAGACACACACAGCAGGAATAAAAGATCAAAGAATATTTAATGTATGTGGTGAGACACTGGCACAGGTTGCCCAGGGAGGTGGTAGGAAGCCGCCATCCCTGGAGGTTTTTAAGGGCAGGCTGGATGTGGCTCTGAGCAACCTGCTGTAGTCCCAGCCCATGGCAGGGGGGTTGGAACTAGATGATCCTTGAGGTCCCTTCCAACCCTAACAATTCTGTGATTCCCAGAGATGTTTTTCTGCTTGCATTCCTTTCGCCAGCAGCGGCACCTCTCCTCCCAGGAATAAATTATCCACATATTTCTAAGCACTGAAGCACACCCAAGACTTTATACATCTCTCCCAGCTCTGCCTTTTCCGTACAACAGGCGTTTCCAACTACAGCCAGCTTCTGTCAGCATCTCTCACCCTCATCACTTGCAGCAGCCAATTTGGATACCGACTTCGTGCTTTCACCTTAGTTGTTTACTGAGCTTTGAGGGAGAAGAGGGGAAGGAAGAGAAAGTGAATGTAAGCTGCTGTCAAGATGCACATTAGCTAGAATATTCAAATCTTACCACGATCCACGGGAATGAAAAATGTTCACCCAGCTGCATCCAGCACCCTGGAGTGGAGGACTCTGCCAGCCTGGCTGGCAGCACCTTACAGAAGATTGAAGGAGACAAAAAGTATTGCATCCTTTCTGTTGCTAACTAAATTCCCCTTCACCAATCCAACAGCACTCACAGACACAGGGTACACACACACAGAGATCCTCTGTGCATCTGCTCTGCCAGGACAGGAGCTGTGCTCACATGCAGCAGTACAACAGGTGAACTTCTTCAGATGTCTCAGGGCAGCCTCAGCTGCCAGCTGTGCTGCTGAGTGACTACTATTTGACTCATGGAGGTTTACCTTGCAGCTGCCTTGTTACCCCTACTCTATGCTCCCATAGTCCACCTCCTGCTGTGCTCGAGCTTCCCTATTGGGGTGAGTTGAAAATTCCTCCCCAACACTAAATTGCCAGGCCAGCTCAGTTGGAAGCAAATGGAAGCTGTGTTTACAAGCAAAACCACAATCCAAAATGAAATGCAATGAATATGTACAAAATATGCAATAGTCACATATATTTACAGGGATTTACAATTCATAAACAGCACAAGAACCCCTCCTGGACAAACCAGGGGAGCTACTAATAGCTTCCCCTTCCCTGCTCCCCTGTACACACTAGAGGAGGGAGAAGAGCAGAGGGTTGTTTGTTAGCACCTAGCCACAAAAAAAGCAGTGCAGCCAAGCTCAGGAAAGCCAGCAGAAGCACCAGCCAGAGCAGAGGAAGTAAAAAGAGAGAGCAAGTTTCCCTGCCTGGGTTTTATGGCAGATATCTGTCCAACTTACCAGTATTTTCCTTTTTATGTCCAGTGGTGATTTATTTACATTCTACTACTTTCTGTTCAAGATCTGTGGAAAATTTTCTAGGCACAGCCTGAAAATATGACCACAGTAACATCCCCAATATTGCCTGGAGTGGCAGCTGTTCCCTTCTTTCAAGTAACCTCCACTGCAGGAAATAATCCTCTTGAGTAGCAAACCTGCCTGCTTCACACTTATATACATTTCAGTCTCTGACCATTTCACAGTAGGCTGGTTCCTGACATTTACCAGGTACAACTGTCCCAGCACATCCCCCTTTCCTTCCCCTGCCTGTTGCCAGCACTGATTGCTGCTGATCAGCTTCACTGGGGAGAACATTGCAACACACCATCCTCAAAGCACGTGAGGCTTCTCCTGCTGGCCAGCAGGAGCAGGGAAGTCATTCTGTCCCTGTACTCAGCACTGGTCAGGCCACACCTGGAGTCCTGTGTCCAGTTCTGGGCCCCTCAGTTTAGGAAAGATGTTGAGTTGCTGGAAGGTGTCCAGAGAAGGGCAACAAAGCTGGGGAGGGGATTGGAGTACAGCCCTGTGAGGAAAGGCTGAGGGGGCTGGGGTTGCTTAGCCTGGAGAAGAGGAGGCTCAGGGGAGACCTTCTTGCTGTCTACAGCTCCCTGAAGGGAGGTTGTAGCCATGTGGGGTTTGGTCTCTTCTCCCAGGCAGCCAGTACCAGAACAAGAGGACACAGTCTCAAGCTGTGCCAGGGGAGGTTTAGGCTGGATGTTAGGAAGAAGTTCTTCATAGAGAGAGTGATTGCCCATTGGAATGTGCTGCCCAGGGAGGTGGTGGAGTCACCATCACTGGAGGTGTTTAGAAGGAGACTGGATGGGGTGCTTGGTGCCATGGTTTAGTTGATTAGATGGTGTTGGGTGATAGGTTGGACTCAATGATCTTGAAGGTCTCTTCCAACAGGGTTAATTCTATTCTATTCTATTCTATTCTATTCTGTTCTGTTCTATTCTATTCTATTCTATTCTATTCTAATCTATTCTATTCTATTCTATTCTTTAACTCAGTCTTTTCTGGATGCTGGGGCTCCTGGCCAGGCTCACACAAGGCATGTTTCACTGGGCATAGGGTAGAAGGAAGACTGCTGCTCCTCACAGGTGATGTCAGGCCAGGGAGGCCATCTGGTAAAACCGAAAATACAGTTCAGGATGTTATGACATCTGGATTGACTAAAAATAATTTTTATTGGATGGGTTCTTTTTCATAGCAAGAAGTTCTTCCCTCCTGTGGACTCCAGGAGAACTGTGAAAGCCTGTCCAAGAGAAATGTAGCTGGAAATCCTTTAAATCATCTTTCTCAATACCACCTTTTACTATCTTGCTGTTTTAACCTGAAGGAATCAACAGCAGACAGGCCAGGTGGATCTCAGGGCTGGACACTAAGTTACCTCTAGTGCACAGATCTGCTGCTCTGTTCATAGTTTCATCACCAGAAGAGGGATGTGGTAGTATATGGCTTTCTTCACAGATCTTGGACAGAAAGTAGAAAAATGTAAATAAATCACTCTTGGGTGTAAAAAGGAAACTAATGAGGACACAGTCTCAAGCTGCACCAGGGGAGGTTTAGGCTGGATGCTAGGAAGAAGTTCTTCACAGACAGAGAGATTGGCCATTGGAATGAGCTGCCCAGAGAGGTGGTGGAGTCACCATCACTGGAGGTGTTTAGGAAGAGACTGGATGGGTGCTTTGTGCCATGGTTTAGTTGGTCAGATGGTGTTGGTTGATAGGTTGAACTCGATGATCTCAAAGGTCTTTTCCAACCTGGTTAATTCTATTCTATTCTATTCTATTCTATTCTATTCTATTCTATTCTATTCTATTCTATTCTATTCTATTCCATCCCATCCCGTCCCATCCCATCCCACTGGAGAGATGCCTACCATAAGATTTAGTTTGGTAAATAGTTTCTCTCTCTTCTCACCTCTTTGCTTTGTGCTTCTGCTGACTTCTGCTCGACCTTGGCTGCATTGTTTTGGCTAAGTTCTAACTTTCTCTGGTCTTTCACTTGTCCTTTGTGTACAGGGGGGGTAAGAGAGAGATGGGGAGGGGGAGAAGCTATTAGCAGCTCCCCTGGTCTTTAACCAGGGTTGTCCTTGTGTTTTTCATTAATTGGAAATACCTGTAAATATTGTAAATACTGTATATTTGTACATTTCATGGCATTCCATTGTAGATTGTAGCTTTGCTTGTAATTTATTGATGATCTGGATGAGGGCACTGAGTCCATCATCAGTAAATTTGCAGACAAAACCAAGCTGGGGCAGGAGTTGATCTGCTGGAGGGCAGAGAGGCTTTGCAGAGGGACCTCGACAGGCTGGGCAGAGTCCAAAGGCATGAGATTGAACACCTCCCAGGGGAGGTTTAGGCTGGATGTTAGGAGGTTCTATACAGAGAGAGTGATTGCCCATTGGAATGGGCTGCCCATGGAGGTGGTGGAGTCACCATCATTGGAGGTGTTCAGGAGGAGACTTGATGGGGTGCTTGGTGCCATGGTTTAGTCATTTAGGTGGGTTGGATTGGTTGATAGGTTGGACACAATGATCTTGAAGGTCTCTTCCAACCTGGTCTGGTCTATTCTATTCTATTCTATTCTATTCTATTCTATTCTATTCTATTCTATTCTATTCTATTCTATTCTGTTCCGTTCCGTTCTATTCCATTCCATTCCATTCCATTCCATTCCATTCCATTCCATTCCATTCCATTCCATTCCATTCCATTCCATTCCATTCTAAATACAGCTTTCATTTGCTTCCAACTGAGCTGGTCTGGCAAATTTAATGTGTGTGTGTGTGTGTGTGTGAATTTCTAACCCACCACAAGAGAGAAGATGTATCAGTGTGTTAAAGAAATCACCACACTCACTACCACATTCTCTCCTTGAAAGTGTGGGATGGTGACTGCAGAAATCCACCTTTATTGTTCTTGGTTTCATTATGAGTAGTAGACTAATGTGCAAAAAAAACCCCCAAACCCCCCAAACAAAAGATAAAAATCGCATATAAAATCCAAGCAACAAGACTTCCTGGTGAGCAGAATGCAGCTGAGGGAACCAGCTCTTCTAAACTGCTAATAACCTTGATCCATTCTCAGGGAAGGGGATAAAACGTCACCATGACATATTTCACTTTAGATAACCAATGGCGTGGGCTGCAAAGCACAAGAAAATAGCCCCATGGCAATAACTGCCTTCAGAAACATTTTGTCATTTCTCTTTTTTTATCTTAGCTGCTGAAGAAGAAAAAGTTAAATACCACAAATGCAGAACCTATTGCTTTGCTTCTCATCTCTGCTGCACAGCCTTCAGAACAGGGACAGCTACGAGCTAAATGCTTCGTTGTGATCAAGGTCGGATGCCGAAGCACTCTCATGCTTCTCACAGGATCACAGCACATTAGAGGTTGGAAGGGACCTCAGGAGATCATTGGGTCTGACCCCCTGCCAAAGCAGGATCACTTAGGGTGTTCCACACAGGAATGCATCCAGGTGGGGTTTGAAAGTCTCCAGAGAAGAAGACTCCACAACTTCTCTGGGCAGCCTGTTCCAGGGCTCTGTCACCCTCACTGTAAAGAAGTTTCTTCTCATGTTGAGCTGAAATCTTCTACGTTCAAGTTTGTATCTTTTGTTCCTTGTCTTACTACTGTACACCACTGAAAAGAGCTTGGTGCCCTCCACTTGACACCCACCCTTCAGATATTTATACACATTGATCAGATCCCCTCTCAGCCTTCTCTTCTCAAGACTAAACAGCCCCAGGGATCTCAGTCTCTCTTCATAGGGGAGACACTCAAATCCCCTAATCATCCTCGTGGCTCTCTGCTGGACTCTCTCTAGCAGATCCCTGTCTTTCTTGAGCTGGGGAGCACAAAACTGGACAGAGTATTCCAGGGCAGAGTAGAGGGGGAGAAGAACTTCCCTAGACCTGCTGGATACACTTTTCTTGATGCACCCCAGGATCCCACTGGCCACAAGGGCACATTATTGTTCCATGCGGAACTTGCTGTCCCCTAACACTCCAAGGTCTTTCTTCATGGAGCTGTTCTCTAGCAGGGCAGTTCCTAACCTGTACTGGTGCCTGTTGCTATTTCTCCCCAGGTGCAGGTCTCTGCACTTGTCCTTATTGAACTTCATGAGGTTTGCCTGCACTCAGCTCTCAGCCCTTCCAGATCTCACCAGATGGCAGCACAGCCTGACAGGTGTCAGTCACACCACACACACACACACAGAGGTTTGTATCATCAGGGAATTTACTGAGGGTACTCTCAATCCCCTCAGCCAGGTCATTGATAAAGATATTGAACAAAACTGGACCCAGTGCTGATCCCTGGAAAACACCACTGGCCACAGGCCTCCAAGTTGACTCTGTGCCAATGATGACAACCCTCTGAACTCTGTTGTCGAGCCAGTTTGCAATCCACCTCACTGACCAGCACTCTGTGCCACGTGTCCTGAGCTTTTCTATGAGGATGTTATGGGAGACAGTATCAAAGCCTTACTGGAGTCAAGATATATGACATTCACTGCTTTTCCTTTGTCTACCCATTTGGGTCATGGTTTTATAGAAGGCTGTCAGATTAGTCAGGCAGGATCTCTCCTTGGTAAATCCATGCTGGCTACTCCTGATAAACGTCTTGTCTTCCATGTAGTTAGAGATGACCTCCAGGATGAGCTGCTCCATCATTTCTCCAGGGATGGAAGTGAGGCTGATTGTTCTGTAGTTACCTGGGTCCTCCTTCTTGCCTTTTTTGAAGGCTGGAGTGACATTTGCTTTCATTCAGCCATCAGGCACCTCTCCTGTTCTCCATGACTTTTCAAAGATGATGAATAGAGGCTTGGTCACAGTATCAGCAGCTCTGTCAGCACACATGGATGCGCCCCTTTGGGGCCCATGGGTTTGTGTGTCTTCAGATGGTACAAGTGATCTCTAACACATTCCTGACTGACCAGAGGAGTGTCCTCTTCCCTCCAGTTCTGCTCCCTCGCTTCCAGAGACTGAGGTTCTTGAGGGTAAGTCTTAGGAGTAAAGACTGAGGCAAAAAAGACATTCAGCAACTGTGCCAGCTCTGAATCTTCAGTTATGTGGTGGGTTAACGTCCTTTCTGAGAACAAAGCAAGCAAAGCAGGGGGGAGGGCTTGCAGGTACTTTATCCTCCCTGCAGGGTGTTTCTCCCCTGGGAAGCTGAGTCTATTCCACTCCCCCCTCCCTGCCCAGCTAGGGTATAAAAAGCAGGACATCGTAGCTGTTAGCCCCTTTTGGCTCCTGCCTCTGCTGGATGAGAGCTACTGCAGCTGCCCTCCTGCTCCTCTGCCACGTGGTCAGACCTGATCCTTCTCCCTGCTGCCTCTGCGCCTCCTCAGAGAGAAACTGGGTTTGTATTAGTCTCTTGTTTTTTGTCCCACTTCCATCCATCCTTGTTCCTTGCCCTTGTGAACCTTTTCCTGTTATTGTTATATATATATATATATATATTGTTTAAAGACAACTCTTTACCTCTCTACTTCTAAGCCGACTCCAAATTATTGTTTGGTGGATTTGCTCCTTCCTTTTCTCCCCTCTCTGTTGGGAGGGAGGAGGGGGGGAGGGGAGGAGAGATTCTCAGCCTCGCCCCCACCTGAGCTCTTAACTTCCAGTTAAGGCTCAAACCACCACAATTTTCTGTATCTTCCATATCATTCAGCAGTGGACCCACCTTTTCCCTGCTCTTCCTTTTGTCATGGATGCATTTGAAAAAGCTCTTGTTTTCTTTCAGCTCCCTGGCAAGGCTCAGTTCCAAGAGGGCCTTGGCCTTTCTTGTCGTGTGCCTACATTGTCTAGCAATATTTCTATAATCCTCCCCATTGACCAGACCTTTTTCCCACATATTGTAAGCCTCTTTTTCCTCCTGGAGTTCTCCTAAGAGCTCCTTGCTTCTTCAAGCAGGTCTTCTGTCTCCCTTACTTGATTTTTATCTATTTTTTTTAATAAGGGAATACATTTTTTTCTTGAGCTTGGAGGAGGTAATGCTTGAATATTAACCAGCTCTCTTGGGCCCCCTTTCTTTCGAGAGCCTTAGCCTACTGCATACGTCTAAGTAGAGTTTTGAAGAGCACAAAGTTAGCCCTCTCTGCCAGCTGCATTGGTAGTGCTTACACCAGGCAACTATTTGGCTCAGCAAGAAACAGCAGTCATGCTCTGAGGAGCGCAGGATTCCTTGGGAGTTCCTTAGCTCACCCACTGAGCTAATGCTGCAGCAGCATTAGGACTCAGCATGGCTGGAAGTCTCAGGTTATGAGAAAAACATGGCACGATATGCTCTACTGTGTGCGTCTTCTAAAGGCTGGGTGAATGAACCAAGCTCAAGCTGTCTTGTTGTTAAACAGGCTGGGATCAGAGTGGCTGTGTGGCCAGGCAGAGAGGGACCTGGGAGTACTGGTCGATGGTAGGATGAACATGAGCCTGCAGTGTGCCCAGGAGGCCAAGAAGGCCAATGGCATCCTGGCCTGCATCAGGAACAGTGTGGCCAGCAGGAGCAGGGAGGTCATTCTGCCCCTGTACACAGCACTGGTTAGGCCGCACCTTGAGTCCTGTGTCCAGTTCGGGGCCCCTCAGTTTAGGAAAGATGTTGAGTTGCTGGAAGGTGTCCAGAGAAGGGCAACAAAGCTGAGGAGGGGTCTGGAGCACAGCCCTGTGAGGAGAGGCTGAGGGAGCTGGGGTTGCTTAGCCTGCAGAAGAGGAGGCTCAGGGCAGACCATATTGCTCTCTACAATTCCCTGAAGGGAGGTTGTAGCCAGGTGGGGCTAGTCTCTTTTCCCAGGCAACCTGTGACAGAACAAGAGGACACAGTCCTAAGCTGCACCAGGGAAGGTTTAGGCTGGATGTTAGAAAGAAATTCTTCACAGAAAGAGAGAATGGCCTTTGGAATGTGCTGCCCAGGGAGGTGGTGGAGTCACCATTACTCAAGTGTTTAAAAAGAGACTGGATGACGCACTTGGTGCCAGGATTTAGTTGATGAGATGGTGTTGGGGGATAGGTTGGACTTGATGATCTTGGAAGGGCTTTTCCAACCTGGTTAAGTCTGTATTCTGCATTTAGTTTCAGGTGATCAAAGGCTAAATATGGGCAGAGCTTGAGGGTACTCAGGGAGAGTGTCCTGTCCAAAACTATCCACTAACCACCTGCAAAATACGCTTCCTTTTCCTCACTGGTGCACAAAGATGCTTCTCCCATCTCTTTGGATCAGTCTCTCTGTCTTCTTCAGAGTCTGTGTGCACTGAGAGTTGAGAGAAAGTGAACAACTTTTCTAGAATGAATTTGGCCATACAAACCAACCATTCTGATATCAGAAGGTTTTGAGCTATAGATTTTTTTTCTTCTTTTATATTTGGATACCCAGATCACATGAGCTGGCTCCCCACTGTGACACTAGCCCTACACACTCTTCCTCTAAATCGCACAGTAAGATTTACATGGCACCCTGGCGTTCACAAATGCCAGCTTAATGTAAATAGACATTCCTGCATGCCCATGAAAGCACACTGCAGTGACATCCAGAGCTGGTTTAAAAATAATTATCTGCATTAGTCATGGGGTTGGGCAGGGAAAGCTTTTATAAAAGCAGAGTTGTCAACCTCCATCCACACGCAGCAGAGTGTGGGGAGCTGCAGGCAGAGATCTAATCTATTATACCAGTTGATAAATACCTTACACCACTCAGCATGAAAAATTAAGCTGTGAACTGCACAACATATGTGAATTATCTTCTAATTTTATCAGGCAGGAGCTCACAGGGCAGTGCTCCTGAGAAGGCAGTAAGGCTTGGGTTGCAGCTCTCAAGAAGTCAGACCCTTTGCTGCACTACGTAGCAAGGGAAGTCAGCGCCTAGTGTCAGTAGCACAGGGCTTCATGGGATAGCTGCAATTTGTTTCATAAAGAATGGAATAGAATAGAAGAATAGAATAGAATAGAATAGAATAGAATAGAATAGAATAGAATAGAATAGAATAGAATAGAATAGAATAGAATAGAGCAGGTTGGAAGAGACCTTCAAGATCATTGTGTCCAACCTATCATCCAACACCACCTAATCATAGTATCAGTCAGGGTTGGAAGGGACCACAAGGATCATCCAGTTCCAACACCCTGCCATGGGCAGGGACACCCCACACTAGATCAGGCTGGCCAGAGCCTCATCCAGCCTGGGCTTAAACACTTCCAGGGATGGGGCCTCAACCACCTCCCTGGACAACCCATTCCAGGGCTTCACCACTCTCATGGGGAAGAACTTCCTCCTCACCTCCAGCCTGAATCTCCCCACCTCCAGCTTCATTCCATTCCCCCTAGTCCTATCACTACCTGACAGCCTGAGAAGTCCCTCCTCAGCCTTCTTGGAGGCCCCCTTCAGATACTGGAAGGCCACAATGAGGTCACCTCGGAGCCTTCTCTTCTCCAGACTGAACAGCCCCAACTCCCTCAGTCTGTCCTCACAGGAGAGGTGCTCCAGCCCTCTGCTCATCCTCGTGGCCCTTCTCTGGACACCTTCCAGCACCTCCAGATCCCTCTTCTAATAGGGGCTCCAGAACTGGAGGCAGTACTCCAGGTGGGGTCTCACCAGAGCTGAGTAGAGAGGGAGAATCACCTCCCTTGCCCTGCTGGCCACACTTCTCCTGATGCAGCCCAGGATCTGATTGGCCTTCTGGGCTGCAAGTGCACACTGAGAGCTCCTGTTGAGCTTCTCGTCCACCAGCACCCCCAAGTCTCTCTCCTCAGGGCTGCTCTCCAGCAGGTCCCTGCCCAGCCTGGATTTGTGCCTGGGATTGCCTTAATCAACTAAACCATGGCACCAAGCACCCCATCAAGTCTCCTCCTGAACACCTCCAATGATGGCGACTCCACCACCTCCCCAGGCAGCCCATTCCAATGGGCAATCACTCTCTCTGTGTAGAACTTCCTCCTAACCTCCAGCCTAAACCTCCCCTGGCACAGCCTGAGACTGTGTCTTATGCTGGTGCTGGTTGCCTGGGAGAAGAGACCAGCCTCTGCCTGTCTACAACTTCCCTTAAGGTAGTTGTACAATAATAATAATAATAATAATAATAATAATAATAATAATAATAGTAACCATCATCATCATCATCATCAAAATAATTATAATAAAAAATAAAATAATATATAATAGTATTATATACTATATTATATTACATATAATATTATAAATAATGGTAATATAATAAATATAATAAATAATAATATTTAATAATACTAATTAAGAAAAAAACACAACAAAAAATGTTTACAAGTTGTTAGATATGAATGCTTTCAAGATCTTCACTTGGAGATTAAATTCTCCTCAGATAGAAATCATATCCACCACAAATGAAGCACTGAAAAGAAAAAAAGAGGGGGGAAAAAAAGTACTTTTATCAAGATATTAATTTTGACTAGAGAAAAAATATCATGAAAAATCTACATTCAACCAACCACTGATGCCTGTCCTAAAGGAAAACCATTAGTACAGATTAATTGGATGGGATCTAATGGGACACATCCAAAATGCCTCAAAACCCAACAGAGGACCACAAATCCTGGGGGCTGCTGTGGCCTACAGCAGGTCATCAGTGGCCACAGGGAGATTTGCAGCGATTGTCCTCAATGTGTCCTTTGCATCCTCTTTAAATCACTCCCTCATGGAGAAGACAGTTATGAAGGACATACACACCACCCCTTTGGGCAGGGAATAAGCAGTCACTATGCCAGGGGGTGGTGAAGAGCTGCTGTACTGTGTCCAGTTCTGGGCCCCTCAGTTTAAGAAGGACATTGAGACTCTTGAACGTGTCCAGAGAAGGGCAACGAGGCTGGGGAGAGGCCTCGAGCACAGCCCTGCAAGGAGAGGCTGAGGGAGCGGGGGTGGTTTAGCCTGGAGAAGAGGAGGCTCAGGGGAGACCTTATTGCCATCTACAACTACCAGAAGGGAGGTTGTAGCCAGGTGGGGGTTGTCTCTTCTCCCAGGCAACCAGCACCAGAACAAGAGGACACAATCTCAGACTGTGCCAGGGGAGGTTTAGGCTCAAGGTGAGGAGAAAGCTCTTCCCAGAGAGAGAGCTGTTAGCCATTGGAATGTGCTGCCCAGGGAGGTGGTGGAGTCACCATCCCTGGAGGTGTTCACAATAGGATTGGATGTGGCACTTGGTGCCATGGTTTAATAGTCATGAGGTGTTGGGTGACAGGTTGGACTTGAAGATCTTGGAGGTCTTTTCCAACCTTATTGATTCTATGATTCTATGAGCACTGTAGCTGCCTGAGGAAGAATGAGTGGGCCTGGGGAAGTTTAGATGAAAAGTAGGTGGCTGAGGAGCTTTGGGTATCCATGGGAGAAGAAACCTGCTTACAGGCTGAGGTATTTGGTATCATAGGCACAGCACACCACCCCTTTGGGCAGGGACTAAACAGTCACTATGCCAGGGGCTGGTGAAGAGCTGCTGAGCACTGCAGCTGCCTGAGGAAGAATGAGTGGGCCTGGGGAAGTTTAGGTGAAAAGTAGGAGGCTGAGGAGCTTTGGGTATCCATGGGAGAAGAAATCTGCTTGCAGGCTGAGGTATCAGGATGAGCAAGTGAGCTGTGAGTTGCAAATGACCAAGGCAAGTGGTCTTCAATGGAATAAGTGATGGGGACACAACAGAGGAAGATAAGAACACCTGGAGGTTACAGTCTGTGGTCCTGAAATTTGGTGACTAGCAATTTACAAAGAGACAGAAAAGAATCATTTAGATTCATCTCCAATTAACCATCTCAGTCATGTTACCTTGGCCCAACGTACCAAGTGCCTCTCATTTAAATAAACCAACTGACAGCCACTGGCCACTGAAGAAACCCCAATGAGCTGACCTCAGCTTTGTACCTGTTCCATCCCCAATAAATGAGAGAAAACTACCAAACCTTTGCAACAAAAAACCTCTCTCCCGTTTCCCTTTAGCAACCACCTACAACACATGCACATAACTGGTGGCTGCATTGCAGACACCATCTGTTCCAGCACAGCAGCAGCTCACCCACTTCTACCCACTCGGCAGGACCAGAATGTAGCGCTGCACGATGTGTGTGCAGGGGAGGCACATGTGTGACGGAGGAGAACAGACTAGGATAAGGCCTAGTGTGGCCTTCCAGCCCTGAAGAAAAGGACCTGGGGGTGCTGGGGGATGAGAAGCTCAACATGAGCCAGCAGTGTGCACGTGAAGCCCAGAAAGCCAACCAGATCCTGGGCTGCGTCAAGAAAAGCGTAGCCAGCAGGTCAAGGGAAGTGATTCTCCTCTACTCCACTCTGGTGAGACCCCACCTGGAGTACTGTGTCCAGCTCTTAAGCCCTTATTACAGAAAGGATCTGGAGGTGCTGGAACATGTCCAGAGAAGGGCCACGAGGATGATCAGAGGGCTGGAGCTTCTCTCCTATGAGGACAGACTGGGAGATTTGAGGCTGTTCAGTCTGGAGAAAACAAGGCTCCAAGGAGACCTTATTGTGGCCTTCCAGTATCTGAAGAGGGCTACAAGAAAGCTGGGGAGGGACATTTTAGGGTGTCAGGGAATGATAGGACCAGGGGGAATGGAAGAAATCTAGAAGTGGGTGGATTCAGATTGGATGTTAGGAAGCAGTTCTTCCCTGTGAGGGTGGTGAGACACTGGAACAGGTTGCTCAGGAAGGTGGTGGAAGCCTCATCCCTGGAGGTTTTGAGGGCCAGGCTGGATGTGGCTGTGAGCAACCTGCTGTAGCGTGAGGTGTCCCTGCCCATGGCAAGGGGGTTGGAACTAGATGATCCTTGAGGTCCCTTCCAACCCTAACAATTCTATGATAAGGAAGGGACACTGCTGGAGGGCGAGCCAAGTGTAGCTGAGATGAACCCTTCTCTTCGGAAGGATGCTGAGCTGGCTCAACTGCGGTAGTTTTAGGCTGTGGCTTTAAAAATTTTCCACAGATCTTGAACAGAAAGTGGTAAAATGTAAATGAATCACGTTTGGGTGTAAAAAGGAAAGCAATTATAGTTCCCAACAATCCCATTGGAAAGATAATGGACTTAAACTACTCTAAATCTCTCTCTTTTCACTTCTTTGGCTCTGGCTGATGCTTCTCCTGGCTTTACTGACCTTGACTGCATCGCTTTTGTTGTGACTGGTATTAACAACTTCTCTGCGCTTTCTTTTCTCGTGTGCTTTTGTGCACAGCGGGGTAGGAAAGGAGGCAGGAAAGGAAGAAGCTATTAGCTTCCCTGGTCCTTGGCCAGGGTGGTCCTTGTGCTGTTTATCAATTGTAAATATCTGTAAATATTGTGTTTTACACATACTCATTGTGTTCCATTGTAGATCGTAGTTTTGCTTGTAAATACAGCTTTCATTTGCTTCCAACGGAGCTAGTCTAGCAAATCTAATGTTGGGGGGAAATTTTCAACCCACCACATCAACTCAACAGGGAACAGGACAGGGGAAAATTAATGCTAGGAGAACCAAATATTTCACTGTCTTGTAAACTCCTTACTTCCGATGCAGCCTCTCAACCCTTTTGCTACCTTACCACCAGCTGCAGACAGCAGTACAATTCATTTTATCCCGAAACCTCGCTCAGCTTCACAGATTGTTTTCCACAAGCAGGCATCCCACGAAACACAAGCAAATCATTCTGGCAGCTGGCATCATCTCTGGCATGGGCAGAGGACCGCAATTTAGCCTTTTAAGTTCAGTTTTCTGCTCCGACAGTTTTACTCCGTGGCTGTAAGCGCCACATAGTGGCTGTAGCTAGCCTTCCCCATTCAGGTACCATTAACAGCCCCTCACGGAATACCAAAGCAGGCTTTGTTTGGCTGAAAGACACATGATGTTCACAGTACCTTGCCTGGTGGAGGCTGTTAAAAAAATATATTACATGTATTCTGTTCTGCAGAGTTTCAGCTATTGCTACCTTCCCTCCCCTCCTCCCCAAAGAGGGAATACAAGAAAGTCAGAGAGATCCTTGCATTAGAAAAGTAGATTTTTAGTTTTCCAAATTAAATGTTTATGTTTTTGGTACGAGTTTTCTAAACAACTCATGCACTTCCATCAAGATAGTACCAGACTGAGAATAATATTGTTTTGTGGGGTTTTTTTGGCCCTGGGTTTCAATTCTCTTTCTAGAAAGGGCTTTGCAGTGTGTGGGCTTCCTCTCAAGGCTTCTTCCCTGCTTGCTTATACTTCAATAGGCCAGGCTCCAGACAATGTTGTTCCCTTTGCACTTGGACACTTCATAAACTCAGCTCCTATGGCTCAACTTCTGCTCAAGTTATTTGTAGCACTGCTGTTTAATATCTTCATTGATGATCTGGATGAGGGGGTTGAGTCAGTCATCAATAAATTTGCAGATGACACCAAGTTGGGAGCAGGAGTTGATCAGTTGGAGGGTAGAAGGGCTCTGCAGAGTGATCTTGCCAGGCTGGACAGATGGGAAGGGTCCAACATGATGACATTCAACAAGTCCAAATGCTGGGTGCTGCACTTCAGCCACAACAACCCCATGCAGTGCTACAAGCTTGAGCTGGAGCAGCTGGAGAGCAGCCAAACAGAAAGGGACTTGGGGGTACTGATTGACAGCCACCTAAACATGAGCCAGCAGTGTGCCCAGGTGGTCAAGAAGTCCAATGGCATCCTGGCCTGCATCAAGAATAGTGTGGCCAGCAGGAGCAGCAGGGAAGTCATTGAACCTCTGTACTCAGCACTGGTTAGGCCACACCTCGAGTCCTGTGTCCAGTTCTGGGCCCCTCAATTTAAGAAGGACATTGAGACTCCTGAACATGTCCAGTGGAGGGCAACAAGGCTGGGGAGAAGCCTCGAGCACAGCCCTATGAGGAGAGGCTGAGGGAGCTGGGGTTGTTTAGCCTGGAGAAGAGGAGGCTCAGGGGAGACCTTATTGCTGTGTGCAACTCCCTGAAGGGAGGTTGTAACCTGGAGGGGTTGGTCTCTTCTCCCAGGCAACCAGCACCAGAACAAGAGGACACAGTCTCAAGCTGTGCCAGGAGAAGTTTACGCTGGAGGTCAGGAGAAAGTTCTTCACAGAGAGAATTGCTCGCCATTGGAATGTGCTGCCCAGGGAGGTGGTGGAGTTGCTGTCCCTGGAGGTGTTCAAGAGGGGATTGGATGTGGCACTTGGTGCTATGGTTTAGTAGTCATAAGGTCTGTGGTGACAGGTTGGACTCAATGACCTTTGAGGTCTTTTCCAACTGTATTGATTCTATGATTGCTATTGAGCAGTTATTAAAACAGAGTACATTTACTTGTTTCCATACTTAGCCTGACTAGAAGAAGAATGTCACACACCTACTTCTTTATATACCACTGTTTGCTTCATTATACATGTCTAAATCGTTTTGTCCCTGCTCTGAAGTAGTTTGAATGCCCTTTGGTAGTAGGATTGCATTTGATAGTTAATTTGCACATCATCAAGTGCCCTAATTGCACCAGATTATAAACATTAACAATAACTGATTTGCTCAGGGACACGAAACATGACATGCAAGTCAGTCCCGTTAAATATATGCTAAATGCAATCCTGGCTACATGTTCTCTGCCATCAAAACTCCCTTAAAAGGAAATTGCTTTCCTAAGTCATTAGCCTTAAAAAAACGTCCTCAGTCTACATAACCTTGTAATGGCAAATAAGGAAACAGTTTACACAGTAACAAAGCAAGCACAATTCAGTGTTAATTGAACAAGTAAATCTATGCATGTATTACAGCTATCTGCAAAGCTAAACACTGTGCTTGTAAGTAATGAATCCAGTTTATATACATTTTCCCCCCAATATTTTCAATCAAGTTTTTACTATAGTACTGTAGGGAAAAAACCCACTCCTTATTTATACATGATTTATATTACCTATATTACTGTCTTCATTTCAGACTACCCCTCTTTTAATTCTGTTTACATCAAACTGGGTTTATGCCTTCTCTGCTCTTTTTGGAGCTACTTTTGTGATTAGTTTACATGTTCTGTTTTATACACACAGACACACACACACACACCCCTCTCTCTCTCTCTCCACCCCCTTCATAGAGAGTCAGTATTTAAAAGCAATGCCATTTAAGCAAGTCTTTAAGACTCCTCTTGCAATAGCAGTTGTTCAAGTGGGGTTTCTTAGTTACATAGCTCAGGATCTCCAAACTATTTTCCCTGTCTTCAGGCAGGCTGCTCACTGATGTAATTAATTGAGACAATCACTTTGTACAGTTGTCCCTCAGTTTAGGAGGGATGTTTGACTTGCTGGAAGGTGTCCAGAGAAGGGCAACAAAGTTGGTGAGGGGTTTGGAACACAAGCCCTATGAGGAGAGGCTGAGGGAGCTGGGGTTGCTTAGCCTGGAGAAGAGGAGGCTAGGCTCAGGTGAGACCTTATTGCTCTCTACAACTACCTGAAGGGAGGTTGTAGCCAGGCAGAGGTTGGTCTCTTCTCCCAGGCAGCCAGCACCAGAACAAGAGGACACAGTCTCAGGCTGCACCAGGGGAGGTTTAGGCTGGAGGTTAGGAAGAAGTTCTACACAGAAAGATTGATTGCCCATTGGAATGGGCTGCCCAGGGGGTTGGTGGAGTCACCTTCATTGGAGGTGTTCAGGAGGAGACTTGATGGGGTGCTTGGTGCCATGGTTTAGTTGATTGGGTTGGATTGGTTGATGGGTTGGACGCAATGATCTTGAAGGTCTCTTCCAACCTGGTTTATTCTATTCTCTTCTATATAAACTGCTGCAAGTCAAATATTCCCAAGACTCTGTGGGTTACGTGGCTGCTTTACTTCTTCAGCAGGCTATTTATGACAGAATTATCCACTGTGCTTATACAGAGCAGACACATTCCATACGTGTTTGCTTAGATAAAATTTAAGCTGCAGCCATGTGTGATAAAAAGGAATAAAAAGGGACAGTAACTTCCTTATGCAATTCTTATTCTCTTATTGAAAAAAGCCACAGTAAAACCATATGGCCAAAAATGCTTTATTTCACCATCAGTCATGTAACAAATAAACATTAAATGGTGGCTGTGGTATTTTTGTTCAAAACAGTTCCAAAATCCAAGATATCTATACTTAAGACATTGACCAATACTTTACTCCTATAAAATAATAATAGTAATAAAAAAGATACATTCAAGAGGTGTCTACATTTTCAAACATTAAATTAAGCTTTATCACCATCAATTTACATTCCAAAAGATATTAGAAGTACAGCTTAGGATGCAAAATAAACTCTTTCCTTACCTTCTGAATACATCAGATTCATTCTTTAACTTCTGTGATGCACTGGCACCTGAGACCTCAGAAGGAACTGCAGAGTGCTACAGAAGCCAGAGTCACTGAACAGCTACTGTCTTCCAAGCTTCTTGTACGTTGCTGACAAAACCACTAGCTGAATGTATATGAAATCACAAACTTAGTGACTCAAATGCTGGACTCTTTTGCAAAGCCTACAAAATAACACCCAGACTTTGGGTTTCCCAACTGTTATGCAATTTATTCCTGTAGTATTAAGCACATTCCTGTATTGATTACAGTGGTCAGTTTGAATCAGTCATTGCTTCTTATGGACGTCTGGTGGATTTTCGAAGCTTCTATAGGACTGTCCCTATTATTTATCTTGTACTTCCTTATTAAGAATAGAATGGAATGGAATGGAATGGAATGGAATGGAATGGAATGGAATGGAATGGAATGGAATAGACCAGGTTGGAAGAAACCTTCAAGATCATCGTGTCCAACCTATCAACCAATCCAACCCGCCTAAACAACTAAACCATGGCACCAAGCACCCCATCAAGTCTCCTCCTGAATACCTCCAATGATGGTGACTCCACCACCTCCCCGGGCAGCCCATTCCAATGGGCAATCACTCTCTCTGTATAGAACTTCTTCCTAACATCCAGTCTAAACCTGCCCTGACACAGCCTGAGACTGTGTCCTCTTGTTCTGGTGCTGGCTGCCTGGCAGAAGAGACCAACCTCTGCCTGGCTACAACCTCCCTTCAGGTAGTTGTAGAGAGCAAGAAGGTCACCCCTGAAGTCTCCTCTTCTCCAGGCTAAGCAACCCCAGCTCCCTCAGCCTCTCCTCATAGGGCTTGTGTTCCAAACCCCTCACCAACTTTGTTGCTCTTCTCTGGACACCTTCCAGCAAGTCAACATCTTTCCTAAACTGAGGGGCCCAGAACTGGACACAGGACTTGAGGTGTGGCCTAACCAGTGCAGTGTACAGGGGCAGAATGACCTCCCTGCTTCTGCTGGCCACACTCTTTCTGATGCAGGCCAGGATGCCATTGGCCTTCTTGGCTGCCTGGGCACACTGCAGGCTCATGTTCAACCTCCCATCAACCAGTACCCCCAGGTCCCTCTCTGCCTGGCCGCTCTCCAGCCACTCTGACCCCAGCCTGTAGCACTGCATGGGGTTGCTGTGGCCAATGTGCAGCACCCGGCACTTGGATGTGTTCAATCTCCTGCCCTTGGACTCTGCCCATCTGTCCAGCCTGTCGAGGTCCCTCTGCAAAGCCTCTCTGCCCTCCAGCAGATCAACTCCTGACCCCAGCTTGGTGTCGTCCGCAAATTTACACAGTGTCACACAGAGACATGTGTAAACCTGAATAAATCACATTCAGTGATCATTGGAATATGAACACTGGTACCTCTAATTTGTTTTGCAAAATCTCAGGCAGCCAAGAAGGCCAATGGCATCCTGGCCTGCATCAGAAACAGTGTGGCCAGCAGGAGCAGGGAGGTCATTCTGCCCCTGTACACTGCACTGGTTAGGCCGCACCTTGTGTCCTGTGTCCAGTTCTGGGCCCCTCAGTTTAGGAAAGATGTTGAGTTGCTGGAAGGTGTCCAGAGAAGGGCAACAAAGTTGGTGAGGGGTTTGGAACACAAGCCCTATGAGGAGAGGCTGAGGGAGCTGGGGTTGCTTAGCCTGGAGAGGAGGAGACTCAGGGGTGACCTTCTTGCTCTCTACAACTACCTGAAGGGAGGTTGTAGCCAGGCAGAGGTTGGTCTCTTCTCCCAGGCAGCCAGCACCAGAACAAGAGGACACAGTCTCAGGCTGCGCCAGGGCAGGTTTAGACTGGATGTTAGGAAGAAGTTCTATACCGAGAAAGTGATTGCCCACTGGAATCAGCTGCCTGTGGAAGTGGTGGAGTCACCAGGGAAGGGAAGGGAAGGTTCGGGAAGGGAAGGTTCGGGAAGGGAAGGGAAGGGAAGGTAAGTGAAGGGAGAGGAGAGGAGAGGAGACTCAAGGAGACTCAAGGAGAGGAGACTCAAGGAGAGGAGACTCAAGGAGACTCAAGGAGAGGAGACTCAAGGAGAGGAGACTCAAGGAGACTCGAGGAGAGGAGACTCGAGGAGAGGAGACTCGAGGAGAGGAGAGGAGACTCGAGGAGAGGAGACTCGAGGAGAGGAGACTCGAGGAGAGGAGAGGAGACTCGAGGAGAGGAGAGGAGACTCGAGGAGAGGAGAGGAGAGGAGACTCGAGGAGAGGAGACTCGAGGAGAGGAGAGGAGAGGAGAGGAGAGGAGAGGAGAGGAGAGGAGAGGAGAGGAGAGGAGAGGAGAGGAGAGGAGAGGAGAGGGGAGGGGAGGAGAGGGGAGGGGAGGGGAGGAGAGGAAAGGAGAGGAAAGGAGAGGAAAGGAGAGGAAAGGAGAGGAGAGGGGAGGGGAGGGGAGGGGAGGGGAAGGGAGGGGAGGGGAGGGGAAGGGAGGGGAGGGGAGGGGAGGGGAGAGGAAAGGAGGAGAGGAGGAAGTAGGAATTAACCAGGTTGGAAAAGACCTTTGAGATAATCTAGTGGAATGAATAGATCTAGAAAAACAACTGTTTCTTCTTAACCTCCATGGCAACCTCCTTACCTACTCAGCCACCTTTAGGTTCCATTTACATCTCAGAAAGAGACACCAAAGGTAAATGGCCCAAAACAATTTTAGAAAGGAATGATGGTGGGTTTGTTTAACGTTAGTTAAAAGCACAAAGCAGTAAATGAGGAAAAAAAGTGCAACTTAAAATTATTTTCTATGTCATATTGACAAAAAATTAAATCCCACTAACAGTAGGGCTCTTTATTAAGGAAATTGCTCCAAGAGAAATCATGCATCCAAGACACAGAACAATGTTCCACAAAGTGAAAAAACCCTTGCATTTCCTACCCATACCTTGTTTGTTAAAACCATTTTCATGCTTTTCTTGAATAAAGCCCAGATCTTATCTGCTCTCAACAAGACACTTCCTACATGCTTTTGCAAAATATCTGTATACATTTTACCACTGCCAACAGCACTGTTTAAATTCCTCAGACAGCAGCTCAGTTCAGGCCACTCTGAACACCACATTGCATCCTCAGCAGGTACAAGTAACATCTTGTCCTAAGCATTACTACATGACTTGTCCTGTTTATCACAAAGCCAGTTTTACAGCTGTGGGAAACCTCAGTGTTTTAACAAGGTAAACTGATGACAGCTCAGGAAAAGCCATCATGAAAGAAAACAGAAGTTTAGCAACTAACAGTAACCTGAATTGCATCACTGTGGTGGGGTGAGAAAGTTCCCTCCCCACACACAAAGAAAGAAACCACAGCTAGCTCAGTCGGAAAAGCAGATGAAAGCTCTATTTACAGGCATCAATGGACTACAATGGATATGTACACAAATATACAATATTTTACAATATATACAGAAATACACAGCAATGAACGCAATGCAGAAAAGCCTTTTCCCTCCAGCCGGCCAGGGGGGTTCCCCTGAACCCCCCTCTCTCCCTCCCTACCTCCCCTTTTTCCCAAAAAGGGTTAGAGAGAGAGAGAAAGGCAATTAAGGAAGAAAAATTCTGTTAGCTAAAAGGCACATGCAAAATTAGTTCTCTTATCTGGTTAGCTGTTAACTCAAGGCCGTTCCTGCTTCAGAAAGAGAGAAGCCGTCCAGCCCACAGGACAGAGAAGCACAGACTGCACCCAGCCTGAACCCAGACCAGACTGAACTAACAGAACCCGAACTTAAAATTGCATTCTACAATCTACCAATGAAATTAGTTTAGACTATCTTGTTTTTGTTTAAACATCAAAAACATTCAGCCAGAGTGTTCAGCCACTGTCTCTTTCTTAAAGGCATAGCCTCAACCGGTCACAATCACTAATGACTACAGCAATCCATACTTTAATATGCTAAATAAGAATTGCATTTGAGTTTCAAAAATCTGAGCACAGCTCAAAACACCACATAATCTAAGACTCTTCTTCAAGTCACCTATCCCATATGGTGTGCAAGAACATTAGAAGTGTCAATAAAGGCACATTCTAGTCTCAATTCCCAAAGTTACCTCTTAGGATGAATTGGTCTTAAAATAGCTATTAGTTTCCTAACTGCTATTAGTTTCCTAACTGCAGCCAAAACTAGACGGTGTCACGAGTCCACACAATTTGCTTTTCCCATGATATTCCTGGTCCTCAACATGTTCTTTATATCAGTGGTCAAGCCAGATCACTACTGTCACAGGGTTCTTAGTGAGAGCTGAGAAAAGGGTAACTCTATGAATGTCATGCAGTGCTCCTTCCTTGCCATTCGTTGAAACTTACTTATTTTTAATATGACAAATTTCTGTGGTTCTGAATACTACTGTTTGAAGCTTGTACAGCTGCTGAACAACTGGTACATTAAATATGCTAAAGTACACTAAAATTAAACCATATTGCATTAAATAAATCTAAACCATTAACATAATGCTATTGTTAAAACAGACAGCTGAGATGGCTTAACACTATCAGTGTCAGAACTTAAACGCAACAGAATCCATTAATCAAAACATTATGCTTTATATAATGAATTAATCACTCACCTGGCTTTCAACTGCCTTTGAACAAAGTATGCCATGACACAACTTTACTTACTGTGTAGTTGAAATTAATAAAATGCTTTTAACCAAGTAGACTAATTGCAGATTACCCACTGGAATACAAACATTCCTCCGAGCGTGTTCCTTCTCAAGAGGGCTTTCTGTCAGCGTGTAAAATAAACTTGCACTTGAATGCTGCATTTCAGTATAGAACAACAAAGTCATTATCAGTGAAATAACTATGCTTACATCTTAACTGACTGAATATGAACCATGTGTACCTGTTTTCAGCATTTCCAATCAGTGGGACACTAATGCATTGAATCTGACACAGAAGAGCACTATCTACAGGGAAGAAATATTTGCTGTAAACCAGTATCATATTATGCTTGCAATGAAGCAAATGTATAGTTTATTAGATAGTTCAGAACTACAGTTTCTCTGAAATACAAATTTAACAACACTATTGCATAGTAGGAAAAAAAATAAGGAGGGGGGGTGGGAAGAGAAACAACTGTTAAAAAATTGAATGTATACAAAGAATTATTGCTGAATTCTTAGGTACAGTTTGCATATAGCTTAGTACCAAACCCCCCAAGGCAGGATTATTGAAAGTAAACCCCACGACTGCATTGTGTTTTGTGGTGTTTTGGGTTGGTTTTGTGTGTGTGTGTTTTGGGGGGGTTTGTGTGTTTTTTTTAAAGCATCACCACTATTCCAGGCTTGGTTGCATTTTAATTATTCACATTTCATACATCCTTTCACACAAAAGGCATCCATAGTTTATGGCACCGTTTTTCCCATTTCCAATCGTGGTAAGATCTGTTGCTCCCACGTTCGCCTCAGAAGTGCATCCCCTGTGATATCGCTGAAGACATTCTGAGCAGGCATTTCGGTTATTTCCATATCAAATATAATGACACTTGGTAAGAAACTGTGTAATTCTGAAGAATAAATGTTAGTTTATTTCACAGTGATTTCAAAGGCTTATTACTCCCTCTTTATCCATTTCCATGCTAGAAATTTTGGAGGCTGATTGTCATGATTATGGAAGGACAGGGAAACTGCTGAAGATTATACAGAATCTCGACTTCACAGCACTTTCTGCTATTTGCCAATTGCTTGACAGCTAAAACGTTTTGCGTTAAGAGTTTGAACTTCTTCCCCCCCCAAAAATAAAATGAACATAATAATAAAAGAAGAATAATAATACTCAACTCTGTTTCCTTTTTATTTCCAAAGTCTTGTGGAAATAAAAGCCAGGATTAAGAAGTTGTTTTCATAATCATGCTTTCATTTCAAGATCAGATCTAAGGCATACATCATTCAGTGCAAAGTCACCCCACAATAGAGAGAGAAGACAAAACCCCCTTCATTCTCCTCTGTGGACCCTACAGGTACATGTGCAAAACCCAGCAAGACTGAAATAAAGATGGACACAGCGTACAAGGTACTTGTGCAGTTAATAATTTCTTCTAACATTTTACCAAACCCCAAAAGTTTTTAAACAAAAAAAAAATCAAATCTTACACAGATGACTATTTTTGTAGCTCTGAGTAGTGTCCCAGTGGCCAGCAATCTTAAAGAAGTTATTAAAATCCAGAAAGAGTTCACAAATAATGTTTCTGAAACCATCTACGTTTCCCAGAACAAGAGCAGCATTTGTTGTCACAATATGGCCATTAGCATTTACACACATATGTAAGTCAAGCCCATATTGTGTGTCTGGAGACTGACCTTATAGAAGGAATAAAATTACAGTGTTTTGCTAAGTATATATTCAACATGAAGAAACATAAATAGTGATAGGAATACAGCTATAACCTTGACCACAAATAAACCATAAATTCAATCAAGTACTTCCATGCAAGAAATAGATGTCACAAGAGATGCTCTACATATTTTTACTGTTTATTTTCTTGCTTTTTTTCCCTCCTTGCCAACTGCAAGGGATAACTTTGAGACCTGGGCACAACAAAATGTAAGAAAAAAAAAAAAGAAATAAAAATGGAACCAAAAGGCACATAACACATAACAAAAGGGATTCTTTTGTTAACCACCCAGTAGGCAACAGATTCTTTAGTGCTCACTACTTCTGCACTTGCAAAACACTTTTCCACCCGCATTTTTCAAAACAAGCTTCCTGAGCAACATGTGCATGTCCAGTATCAATTTTGCACATGGAGTGACAGACAGGTTGAGTGTCCCAATGCAGTTCAGAGCGAGCTAAAGTTAGTCTTGCCTTCCAAACGGTGCCAAATTAAGCAATTAAGGATAATGATCCAACACACTACAAAAACTTCAGAAATCTGGAATGCAGCATATGAGTGAGCACAACAACCTATTAACCCCTCAACTTGACAAAGCCAAGAAGTTTTCCATGTTGCCAATTACTTTCTGTGTTCCAGTTAAAACTTTTCCGATGAATAAATAGAGTAGGCATCCTCTTTGCCTACAACTAGTAATGTACTCTTGAAGAAAGGACCAAGCCTACAGAAGACAAGAGTCAGCAATTTAGCACACCCTACATTCAGCTGTCTCCTGGAGAACGAACATAGCCTTCTGGTAACGTGAGAGATGTATATTGTACAGATGTGGCAGTTTCCACAATGAAACTCCAGATACACTTGATAATATGCATCATAAAAACCATAATTCTAAAATATATCTGAATACATGTGTGTCTGTGTATATATATATATACACACACACATACACACATGTATATATATATACAAGGAAATTATCTCATCCTTTGTACAGCTATAAACATCTGGCTGACATGGTCCATACATTTTTTTTCTCCTCTTTAGGACTAATCTTTTAAATAACAGAGTTTTAAAAAGTCCCTTAGGTTTTATTCCCCCCCCAAAACTCTATTCAAAACTGAAGAACTATACAAATCATCATACAAATGTGGTTATATGAATAGTTCAGAAAGTCCAATCCTCCCATTTGAAATGAAATGGAGACCAGTGTACCTCAGGGTAAGTAATTCATCAACATACAAATTCATTTTCTCTTTCCATGTAAATCTTCACATGAATTTATCTGCGTTTCCACAGAGCAACAAATACACTAAATTTGCAAGACTCTTGCAAAAGGGAGTTGCATTTCACTGGGTAAGGGTGATTTCTGCTGAAGAGCAGCAAGTCAACACTGGCAATGTCTGTGCCCTTGTAAGCTTCACACCTTGAATTAGCAGCAGCATATTTGATGGGTTCAGTAGTAATTTTTCTTCCAGTATTGGATTACACTACTTTGCATACACAGTAAGTCAAAAGTGTAGTACTTGTGCGCAGTATTAATCCACATTTACGCCTGAAGACTCATAAATACACTTGGAAATGAAGGTGACAGAGAATCAGATCTCATTTTAAGTTAAAACCTCTTCAGTCCACGTATAGAACAGCAGTGAAAAACAGGTATTAAAGGGATGGACAGCAGAAAATGAACGAGTACAGTAAGTAAAGCTGTAAGAAGCAGGCCACTGTTAAAAGGGCAAGTAGTAACTGCAATAGGTCAACAAAAGGTGTAGGTAGACTGCACAAACTGCATTAATGCTTAAATGCAGCATAGTTTTGCACATCCCATACAACAGATGTGACTTCGTTAAGAATCCTATTAGAGCAGCTGGTAAACACACTAATAGACAAATGGCAAATGAATATGCACTTTCTCCAGCTTTTAAAGTACAGTAGTTATGGATTAGCTGTTTAAAGCTCTTCATCAGACTTTTAGAAGCCAAGGTTACATTTCCATGAGAAATGTACGTTTCTGAATAAGAATGTTACAAATATTCACCTTCCATCAACTGTCATCTATACCTTCTGAAGCTGAATCCTTTCAGTACTAGGAGTTTCCTTTTCTGCTATTTCAAAGGAAACACAAGGACCTCTGTAACTTCCAAAGTGAAGGGTGTTTTAAGGCAGTAAAAGATATGTGTTAGAAGTTTCCATGACTCTTTATAGTTGTCTATGTGAATAAAGCATATTACACACAACTGCTCTCATACATTTATGTGACTGTTACACTGTACAGGATTTAACAATCTTGAGAAGTTTAAAGTGCCACAGTTCCAATGTGCTTATCTGTCTTTTCATGGGCTTCCAGTCCATTTCAGGTGCTTTCACAAACAAGCCCTTGCTTTATTTAAAGAGCAGTCTTCATAAGGGGATAAAATCCATCCTCCACCGTTGTGCTAACTGGAATCCAGGGGTCGAACCAATTCTTCTTTGTAAACACGAAGAATAGCTTCACAAACAAATTTGTATTGACTCTGTATAACAAAAACAAACAAACAAAGTCTTACGGATGACTATTAGCTCAAACTCCTGGTTATATTGCAGTATGGAATAGGACTAACACTGCTCCCTTTTCTCCTGGAAAGGAGACACTGAGGTCGAAGGAGAAAATCCAAGTCTCTGGCTGCATTCACAGTAAACAAAAGGAACATTTACTCTTCTTTGAAGGACAAGCATTACAGATCACACACATTTACTCTTCTTTGAAGGACAAGCATTACAGATCACACACCACGGAAAACACGTTCCCTAAATTTAGAAGAACACATAGGAATAGGAAATAGGAAATTTGTATGAGACTTTTGACTACCTTTAACTAGTTTTTTACATTCTTTATCATCTCATCTATTTATTTTTTATAAGATATCTGATTACTAGAAGTATTCTAACCTTGCCAGTTCTGCAGTTACATTTTATTTGGTCTGTTTTAAGTTACGTCACCATAACTAGGTTTAAAGTTACCATATAGGATATATAGGTCCAACTGCCTTGCTAAAGCCCTTTCGGTTTTCTTAAACCACCTACAGTACTGCAGAACATGGATTCACTTTCTTTTCAATTTATGATCAGGCCACACACCTCCTTTTGTAACAGAAAGGGATCAAGAGCTTTGGAATGAGTATTTCGGAAGAGCAGCAGCCACATTAATTCTTCTGCCACCCAGCATTCTGTGCTCCTTTAGTTCATACAAAGTCTTCAGAAATTAGATTAGTGTTCCTTTTCTGAACTATACTATTGCAAAGCCTATTTCTTTCATGATCTTGTGATGTACCTATCTGTGAAAAGCAGTTAGCTTGTGAGCCTGTTTTGAAAAGTGATACAAGGAGACATTAGCAATAGGACTAGTGCAGAATGAAAAATCCATGTATGCTGAATGAACTTTTATGACTAACAATCTCAGGACCACAAGAAGATGGAAGGGTAAAAGAACTTACAAAGCTCACAGCATAATTCTCCTCTTCTTCAAAAGTACTTATCACTATTGTCAAAACCCACAAATTAACTAGAATAGAATGGAATGGAATGGAATGGATTGGAATAGAATAGAATAGAATAGAATAGAATAGAATAGAATAGAATAGAATAGAATAGAATAGAATTAACCAGGTTGGAAAACACCTTTGAGATCATCGAGTCCAACCTATTACCCAACACCATCTAATCAACTAAACCATGGCACCAAGCACCCCATCCAGTCTCTTCCTAAACACCTCCAGTGATGGTGACTCCACCACCTCCCTGGGCAGCACATTCCAATGGCAAATCTCTCTTTCTATGAAGAACTTCTTCCTAACATCCAGCCTAAACCTCCCCTGGCACAGCTTGAGCATTATCCAAAGCTCTGTGTCATATACTCATAGAAGTGCAGCTTCACTTTTTCTAAATTCCTTTTTACATCTTTGAATTGTTCTCCCAGCTCCCCCTGTATGCCAGCTCTCCTCAACTCTCTGCGAGCACCTGGAAACACTCTCCAATATCCAAAATGACAGCCATAAAAAAAACCACTTGAACTGTGAAAGACCTTAGGTTGCATTTAGAAAACTGCAGATAGGAATGCTACCCTTGTCCATAACTTGAAATACATTTTCTCTTAAGTACAGAAAGTCTTAAGGGAAACTGGAAATTAATCTTCTGCATATCTATTTTCCTGCCTTTTCTTTCAACCTTTCAGTCAATTACTCCCACCTTCAGTATCACTCTTTGTCCCTATTTCTTAATTACCTTGACTTTTCATTGTTATTGTCACTGGCATGTTTCTACTGCCTGAAAAAGCCAAATGTGATGCTCAGTTCTCTGTTCAATACTTCTGTTCCCTTGTGTGATCAAGCTGCTGAACAAATAAGAATGAGCACTTCAGAGCTCCTTCCTCTGACTCAGACTACTTGTTTTCTTTGCTCTTATCTGTTGCATGTATTCTTACTGCTCTCTCAGCTGATAACTAATTCTATTATGTAAGTCCTAAAGCATGGCTTTATGCATTGTTTAGCATCTCTAATTTCTCCTCAATGGAACATAATGGTTTAGTTTAGGTTTTTTTTCCCAACAAAATGAAAGGCCATACAGTTACACAACTTTGTTGTAGCTTCATTACTTGGGTTGAAACTTTTGTTTTCTTGCTCATGGTGACCAAATTACAGGCCTTTTGAGAAACTCCAGCTTTTATGGGATTAGCTGCAGACACTAAACTGACCAGTTAATAACTCCGATGAGTCTGTTCGTACTTAAGGAGTAGGCCCTGTCTGATAGCAGCTCACAACATCCATCTGGTGTATGCATCATCTTAGAATTGGAGTACACACAATTCCCACAGGGCAGCTGAACAAGCTTCAGGCAAGGCTATTACAACTGAACAATGCCTAATGACTTATCCCAGAAGCCCTAAGCTGAACAGCAAATATCAGCAGCAGGGCTAGCTGGAATACAGGCACGAGAATGTGATAGAGCACTCAGAATATATCAAAATGCTATCATGCAGCTTTTTTGGTGTTCTGGTTTCTCACAACTGAGTGCTTGCTTCTGTGTCTCATTTAAAGCACAGTTCTGCTTACTGGCTTTTCACAAGGGTGTCTGCATGCTTTGGAAATAACAAGTGAACTAAGTTTCAAAGTATTGCCGCTACAGATCATCCCTCTCCTGACTGTGCTGATAGAAAGCTGTGGAACACAGGAAGCAAGG
Source organism: Colaptes auratus (assembly GCA_015227895.2). Lineage (NCBI taxonomy): Eukaryota > Metazoa > Chordata > Aves > Piciformes > Picidae > Colaptes > Colaptes auratus. The sequence goes on from CM037636.1 coordinate 8,431,112, forward strand.
TAAGGAATCCTATTTTACATAGTCAGTTTGCTATACCTGGGGGTTGATTGTCAGTGTATTTTTTGCCACTAGCCATATTCTTCAGTTACATCAAAGTGCAGAGTGCAAGGACAACTCCTGCTGATTTGCATTTTAACAGGAGGGAAACAGCCTCCTGGCAAGCTGAAGTTTACTTCAGGCTTTCATGTCTGGTTCTTGAGGATGACCACCTCTAGAAACTTTAAGCCTGGAACTGCTTGCTTCATTTTAGAAACTAAGGGGCATAGACAAGTACAACTCCCAAAATCAGCATTCATATTTCTCATCTCATGACATCCTTTCTCATAAGCTCAGCTTCCATTGCTGTGAGAAACAGGCAGGGGACTATTCAGACAACTCCCTCCTCAATCATACAGTTTAATGCAGTTCCAGAGACTGCACTTACACAGCAGTAAACATCAGTCCCAGCAATATGCTTGACAGAGCAGTAATGTTATATAAGCAACCATAATTCCTGATACTTTCATACCCTTTCATAAAGCAAGAGTTCTCCCCAGTCTAGTAAATTATAATGCAGTCATTAACCTGAGTCATTAACCTGTTAGCAAACAGAATTTGTCTTCTCAAGCTTCATTCTTTCTTCCCTTGGTCAAATGGAAATCAAGGCATTTTCTTTTGAAGATGAGAGAAAAGTCCAACTTAACTGTTGACTTTGTAGATCTAAACCCTTTTACTTCCATTTTTACTGAACATTTAGTTCTCTGAGATAATGTATACTGAATACTCTGTCATGTAGCCTTTACTCAAGAAAGCAAAGCCTCCCAAGCCCTCATCCTTGGTCTGTAACGTCTTCAAAGCTGACACAAAATTGCTCTCATGATCTCAAATTGTCTTTGAACAACTTTGATCTTAAAATCACCTTCTACTTCCATATTCTAGTTATTGGTAACAGTTAACCTTTCCTGAATTTACCTCCTGCTCTTTGCTTTCCCAGATTGGAGTAGTGACACGATTAAGCAAAATACAAATATTGTTCCCATTGAATTTCCCTTCCTAAAGTGTCCTCTGGTTAATCCTATCCTATCCTATCCTATCCTATCCTATCCTATCCTATCCTATCCTATCCTATCCTATCCTATCCTATCCTATCCTACTCTATTCTGTTCTATTCTACTCTATTCTAATCTATTCTGTTCTATTCTACTCCTATCCTATTCTATTCTATTCTATCCTATCCTATCCTATTCTATTCTATTCTATGCTATTGAAAAAACACTTCCCATCTTCAAATGATACCACAAAAGTTTAATAACTTCTCATAAGGTTCCCTGCTAGAATGAAAAGCAAAAAATAATTCTTGCTTCTTGCAGAGAATTTAGGCCAAGGGCCATGGTTTGTGTAAGTTGGCCTGCAATGCATAGAAATAAAATAAAGGTAAGAAATATTTACAAAAAAATTAAATACCTATCTAATAGACAAAGCAGCCTTTGCTACCACACTGTGTTATGCTAAATGTAGGAAGCATGAAATATAATGGCAATTGCAAAGGCAATGCTATGGGCTGCTTTCTTGGTAAGGAGATTAGCCTCCCTATGAGGAGAGGCTGAGAGCCCTGGGGCTGTTTAGTCTGGAGAAGAGAAGACTGAGAGGGGATTTAATAAATGTCTATGAATATCTGAGGGCTGAGTGTCAAGAGGGAGGGGACAGGCTCTGCTCACTTGTGTCCTGGGATAGGACAAGGGGCAATGGATAGAAACTACAGCACAGGAGGTTCCACTTCAACATGAGGAGGAAAATCTTCACTGTGAGGGTCACAGAGCACTGGAACAGGCTGCCCAGATTGGTTGGGAAGTCTCCTTCTCTGGAGACTTTCCAGACCCATCTGGATGTGTTCCTGTGTGACCTGTGCTGGATTCTATGGTCCTGCTCTGGCAGGGGGCTTGGACCTGATGATCTTTGAATGTCCCTTCCAATCCCTAACATCCACTGATCCTGTGAACTGAAGACTCGTACAATTAGATAATTTTACAAGATATAAAATCCTGGATCTTTCCTAAAACTAGGCAAGTGCAGTACACATACAGAAAATGAGGCTTCCCCTCCATCACTTACCGATGTTTGCACCATCATAGCCCGCTGGTCTCGCATTTTCCGTACAACATCCAGAGGATACACAGGTTGGTTGTTTTCAATCAAGCACATGGCTGTCTCCATAGTGACCAACACACCGGTGCGACCGATGCCTGCGCTGTGCAACGGGACAGCAAAACAGGCTTTACATGCTGTGTTCACAGGGCACCACGTTCGTATCACAAGCTTAACACGCGAATGCTCAATAGCCTTAAGACCTTAGTAAAATTAGAACTTTGTGTGAAGCGCATTTTGAAAGCAAATTCAAGAATATTTCCTGACAACTAAAGCCTTCGACACGGTCCTGCACCACATCCTGGTCTCCAAACTGGTGACACATGGGTTTGATGGGTGGACCACTAGATGGATACAGAACTGGCTTGATGGCCACACCCAAAGAGTGGCTGTCAATGGGTCCATGTCCCAGTGGAGGCCAGGGACAAGCAGAGTCCCTCAGGGATCAGTCCTGGGACCAGGCTTGTTCAACATCTTTGTGGGTGCCATGGACAGTGGCATTGAGTGCACCCCTCAGCAAGTTTGCTGATGACACCAAGCTGTGTGGTGCAGCAGACAGGCTGGAGGGAAGGGATGCCATCCAGAGGGACCTGGACAGGCTGGAGAGGTGGGCACAAGCCAACCTCATGAGCTTCAACAAGACCAAGTGCAGGGTCCTGCATCTGTGTTGAGGCAATCCCAGGCACAAATCCAGGCTGGGCAGGGACTGGCTGGGGAGCAGCCCCTGAGGAGAGAGACTTGGGGGTGCTGGTGGATGAGAAGCTCAACAGGAGCTCTCAGTGTGCACTTGCATCCTGGAAAGCCAATCAGATCCTGGGCTGCATCAAGAGAAGTGTGGCCAGCAGGTCAAGGGAGGTGATTCTCCCCCTCTACTCAGCCCTGGTGAGACCCCACCTGGAGTACTGCGTCCAGTTCTGGAGCCCCTATTCCAAGAGGGATCTGGAGGTGCTGGAACATGTCCAAAGAAGGGCCATGAGGATGATCAGAGGGCTGGAGCACCTCTCCTATGAGGACAGACTGAAGGAGTTGGGGCTGTTCAGTCTGGAGAAGAGAAGGCTCCAAGGTGACCTCATTGTGGCCTTCCAGTATCTGAAGGAGGCCTACAAGAAGGCTGGAAAGGGACTTCTCAGGCTGTCAGGTAGTGATAGGACTAGGGGGAATGGAATGAAGCTGGAGGTGGGGAGATTCAGGCTGGACATGAGAAGGAAGTTCTTCCCCATGAGAGTGGTGAAGCACTGGAATGGGTTATCTGGGGAGGTGGTTGAGGCCCCATCCCTGGAAGTGTTTAAGCCCAGGCTGGATGAGGCTCTGGCCAGCCTGATCTAGTGTGGGGTGTCCCTGCCCATGGCAGGGGGGTTGGAACTAGATGATCCTTGTGGTCCCTTCCAACCCTGACTGATACTATGATAACTGTTATTTTTTTCTTTGTTTAATTGAAAAAAATCCTAAAATATCACTTAAAGTAAAGGGATTTTTAACAGTTAGGACTGATTACAAATCTAAATGCACTGGTTTAGTATTTTTGACTAAAAAAAGGCAAGAGCTAATTGCCTGCTTTTTACAGGCACTTGAACAGCAGGGAAAAAAAAAACCCACCCCTTTGCGGTGCCACTCAAAATGAAGTTACAACAGTGGCAGAGGATAAAAATGGAGAACAACTTATATTGCAAATTATCACCTCTGTAATAATTACATGACTAAGCCATTTCACCAAAAGGTTGCAGGAGAAAGGGAAAGAAAAGAAACCCATCGTTTATACACAACACCAGGCTTCTGCTTTCCACAGCGGATTCTGGTATGGCACAGCTTAACATTTCTATGTCATGCAAGGAATCAAGCAAATGTTCATCCTAAGGATAAAGCAAATCTATAATAATAAAAAAAAAAACAACCAAAACATATGTACCTGCAGTGAACAAGGACTGGCTCATTCTCTACTCTCTTTGGTCTCATACTTGTCACAAAGTCCAAGAAGTCCATGGAGTCATCAGGAACACCATGATCTGGCCAAGCGACATACTGGAGATGGGAGACGGTGTGCTGCTGCCCTGTCTAAAATACAGAAAAGTTTTGGAAAAGTGTTCAGTGTTATGGCTCCTGCATTGATGTGCACTAGATACCAGCCATGCTTTGCACACCAAGTGCACTCTGCAGATACAGCATAAGGAATTAAGCAGGTTGGAAAAGAACTTCGAGATCATCGAGCCCAACCTATCACCCAACACCATCTAATCAACTAAACCATGGTGCTAAGTGTCTCATCCAGTCTCTTCTTAAACACCTCCAGTGATGGTGACTCTGCCACCTCCCTGGGCAGCACATTCCAATGGTCAATCTCTCTTTCTGTGAAGAATTTCTTCCTAACCTCCAGCCTAAACCTCCCCTGGTGCAGCTTGAGACTGTGTCCTCTTGTTCTGGTGCTACTTGCCTGGGAGAAGAGACCAACCCCCACCTGGCTACAACCTCCCTTCAGGGAGTTGTAGAGAGCAATAAGGTCTGCCCTGAGCCTCCTCTTCTCCAGGCTAAGACCCCATGGTAACTGGGATCTCCACAAAATAATCTTTTTCTGCTCATCTTTGCTACCATTATGTAGTTGAGCTTTACCAAATGATTGCACTTTGTTTCTGAAATGCCATAGATTGAAAAAAATACAAAATCATGACTAGAAACTGGCATTAAAAAAGTCCTCTTTGGCAAATCTGTGTGTGCTTAACCAGAACCTCTTCAAAAGAAATGAGATAATGTAGCAATTATATGCAACAGTTTGAACTGATTCTCCCAAACCAGAAACATCTGAATGACAGCATTCAGGTGAAACAAAGACTTGATTCATTCTAAAATTATCTGAGTATCCAGTCACCTTCCATGTGTGTCAAGAACTTCAAGCCATGCATAGCAGCTAAGTGCCAGCAGCACAACCAAGGATCCCCAACAGTGATATGTACCATCAAAAGCCGTTTTTACAAGCTCCCTGCCCATGGCAGGGGGGTTGGAACTAGATGATCCTTGTGGTCCCTTCCAACCCTAACTGAAACTATGAAACTAAGCTCAGAAGAGTTAAGTTTTACTTACTAGTAATTTGGGCTCAAAATTAGCAAGTTGCATAGTTTTGGGTTGTTTTATAACAGTTCATAGACATTAAGCGTAACAAGCATGTTACATAAGACTTACTCAAGGGAAGAATGCACTGTAAGACCATGCATTTAGTCCTCAGCTGCTGTTTCTCATGTGATTGTCTTAATTTTCTGCTACGTGCCCTATTAATCCCTAGAGACCAATAGATTTGTGAATTGTCACAAGTATCATAGAATCAATAAGGTTGGAAGAGATCTCAAAGATCATCAAGTCCAACCTGTCATCCAACACCTCATGACTACTAAACCATGGCACCAAGTGCCACGTTCAATCCCCTCTTGAACACCTCCAGGGACAGCGACTCCACCACCTCCCTGGGCAGCACATTCCAATGGCTAACAACTCTCTCAGTGAAGAACTTTCTCTTCACCTCCAGCCTAAACTTCCCCTGGTGCAGCTTGAGACTGTGTATGAGGTATGCCTAAAGTGTCAGTATATTTTGCTAGTTATTTATGTTTTGACCAAATAATTTTTCATTCTTTTTGTTGAGCTCCAAGTTGATTCTTTTTGGTCCAAACTGACCATTACATCACTTGCTTTTCAAAATGCAAAGTATCTGGGGTCAGAGGGGCTGGAGAGTGGCCAGGAGGAAAGGGACCTGGGGGTACTGGTTGATAATAGGCTGAACATGAGCCTGCAGTGTGCCCAGGTGGACAAGGCATCCAATGGCATCCTGGCCTGTATCAGGAAGAGTGTGGCCAGCAGGAGCAGGGAAGTCATTGTGCCCCTGTACTCAGCACTGGTTAGGCCACACCTTGAGTACTGTGTCCAGTTCTGGGCCCCTCAGTTTACGAAAGATGTTGAGTTGCTGGAACGTGTCCAGAGAAGGGCAACGAAGTTGGTGAGGGGTTTGGAGCACATCCCTGTGAGGAGAGGCTGAGGGAGCTGTGGTTGTTTAGCCTGGAGAAGAAGAGGCTCAGGGGAGACCTAATTGCTGTCTACAACTACCTGAAGGGAGGCTATAGCCAGGTGGGGGTCAGTTTCTTCTCCCAGGCAACCTGTGACAGAACAAGAGGACGCAGTCTCAAGCTGCACCAGGGGAGGTTTAGGCTGGATGTTAGGAAGAAATTCTTCCCAGAAGGAGAGATTGGCCATTGGAATGGGCTGCCCAGGGAGGTGGTTGAGTCACCATCACTGGAGGTGTTTAGGAAGAGACTGGATGGGGTGCTTGGTGCCATGTTGATTAGATGGTGTTGGATGATAGGTTGGACTCGATGATCTCAAAGGTCTTTTCCAACCTGGTCTGGTCTATTCTATTCTATTCTATTCTATTCTATTCTATTCTATTCTATTCTATTCCATTCCATTCCATTCCATTCCATTCCACTCTACTCTACTCTACATGCCTCTTATTGATTAATATAAGAATCATGTGTTCATCAGAAAAACAGCACATGCAGCTTACTATGGTAATACCCATATAGAAAGCAGGAAATTTAGGCTAGAAAGGTCAATATTATTTTTGACTTTTCTCACAATCCAAACAATTAATTTTGCATTTCACCTTTTCATTTAATGTTGGTTTTGGTCTTGATTATAATACAATCTTCAATCAAAAGGAAAAAAAAAAAAAAGAAGAAAATAAATGTCACCACATGGAATTACATTAATGCTGAAATGGTCCTATAAGATGTATCTTCTAAAGCAAGAAAAGGTATGCTCTTTGTTAATGAGCTTCACAAATAAAACCTTGAAAGCTGAAACTCAGTGATCCATGTTAAAGCCTAGTTTCTGAACAGTAGTCTTGTCAGTGCCATTTGGCATCTCTTTGGACCACTGTTTTCACTTCATTATGCTTTGTACATCCTTGCCATAATGCTTTTCATCTACTTTTATTCCTCAGCTCTTTACTATTCAGAAGTAATTTGTTTTCCTCTACCATAAGTATTTGACAGAACAGAACATCTTCAGTGCAGACACATTTCAGAGAAGCTTTTAAAATACTTCTGCAGTGTGGCAGGTTGAAGACACTTTAAACAGTCAAATTTATATAGATTTCTTTGGAGAGAGAAAATACAAGTTGTCCTTAATGTGCAGAAGCAAAAGTTACAGTGAACCAATCTAAGAATCCTTAACATGAGCAAACTCAATATTTCCCCTCACAAACTGTTGTATGACATGTATTTGGCAAGGAAGACAGATGGTGTGGAAAGCCTCAGCCCAAACAATTCAGATGTTTAAAAAATACAGAGAGTCTAATTTCTGTTTGTAGCAGAAAGTGTTGGCAGTACACTCATTTGCGTTGCTGCCTTTGTTTTAGCTAAGATCAGTTTAACAGTCTCTAGAAGGCCTTACATGCTGGCCATTCATAAACAGAAAAGACACCAGTCATTGGAGGAGTTTAGGAGGAGACTTGATGGGGTGCTTGGTGCCATGGTTTAGTTGATTAGATGGTGTTGGATGATGGGTTGGATGCGATGATCTTGAAGGTCTCTTCCAACCTGGTCTATTCTATTCTATTCTATTCTATTCTATTCTATTCTATCCTATCCTATCCTATCCTATCCTATCCTATCCTATCCTATCCTATCCTATCCTATCCTATCCTATCCTATCCTGTATCTTGCAATTTTACCTCCTCTCTTCAGCGAAGGGCAATATTCTCCCTTTGCAAAATGAATTCAAGCTTTGAATTCCTGCATAAATTGATTTTTTTCTCTCTTCAAACCACCCCTTCTTCCATCACTAAGACATTGAGGTGCTGGAGTGGTTCCATGGTTCCAGAGCAGGGCAACAAAACTTTTGAAGGGCATAGAGAACAAGTCTTATGAGGAGGGCCTGAAAGAACAGTGATTGTTTAGTCTGCAGAAGAGGAGGCTGAGGGGAGACCTCATTGCTCACTACAAATACCTGAAAGAAGGTTGGAGTGATGTGGGAGTTGGTCTCTTCTCAGGTGATAGAACAAGATAAATGGCCTGCAATTGTGCCAGGGAAGGTTTAGATTGGATATTAGGAAAACTTCCTTTGCTGCAGGAGTGGTCAGGCATTGGAATAGGCTGCTCAGGGAGGTGGTGGAACCACCATCCCTGGATGTATTCAAGAAACATGCGGACATGGCAATTCAGAACACAGTTTAATGCCCGTGGTGAGACCACCATGGATTGATGGTTGGACTCCATCTTTGAGATCTCTTCCAACTGAAACAATTCTATTAGTCTATGATCATTGTAACATCCATGGAAAGAGATTGCTTTTAAATTGAAAAGTAGCTTATCTCCCCAAATCGCTCTATTGGCATGGCATGTCTGCACAATTGTGCAGACAACAGTCCACATTATGGCACAAGTACTCACCTCAATTACCTTGTCCTGGGAGCAGCTCTCCTATGAGGAGAGGCTGAAAGAATTTTGTCTCTTCAACATAGAGAAGAGAAGGCTCTGGGGAGACCTTATAGCTACATTTCAATGAGCAAAGGGGACCTACAGGAAAGCTGAGGGAAGACAGTTTAGAAGGGCATGTAAGTGACAGGACAAGAGGCAATGGTTTGAAACTGGAGCAGGACAGATTTGGGTTGGACATGAGGAAATTCTTTACAATGAGAGTGGTGAAATACTGGAACAGGTTCCCAAGGATGGGTTTGAGGCCCTGTCCCTAGAGACATTCAAGATCAGACTCAATGTGGCCCTGGGCAGCCTGATCTAGTTGGAGGTGTCCCTGCTCACTGCAGGGGGGTTGGACAAAATGATCGTTGAGGGTCCTTCCAACCCGATGTAATCTGAGAATCTGTCCATTTTGCACTCACACTACACAATTTTTTCCTTGGTCTGTTTGTTCTGGTCCCTAAAGTGTTCTGAAGTACAACAACCCCATGCAGTGCTACAGGCTGGGGTCAGAGGGGCTGGAGGGCTGCCAAACAGAAAGGGACCTGGGGATACTGATTGACAGCTAGCTGAACATGAGCCAGCAGTGTGCCCAGGTGGCCAAGAAGGCCAATGGCATCCTGGCCTGTATCACGAATGGTGTGGCCAGCAGGAGAAGGGAAGTCATTGTGCCCCTGTACTCAGCACGGTTGGGCTACACCTTGAGCACTGTGTCCAGTTCTGGGCCCGTCAATTTCAGAAGGACATTGAGACTCTTGAACATGTCGAGAGAAGGACAACAAGGCTGGGGAGAGGCCTCGAGCACAAGGCCCATGAGGAGAGGCTGAGGGAGCTGGGGTTGTTTAGCCTGGAGAAGAGGAGGCTCAGGGAAGACCTTATTGCTGTCTACAACTCCTGGTTGTAGCCAGGAGGGGGTTGGTCTCTTCTCCAAGGCACCCAGCACCAGAACAAGAGGGCACAGTCTCAAGATGCACCAGGGGAAGTTTAGGCTCAAGGTGAGGAGCAAGTTCTTCCCAGAGAGAGTTGTTAGGCATTGGAATGTGCTGCCCAGGAAGGTGGTGGAGTCCCCATCCCTGGAGGTGTTCAAGAGGGGATTGGATGTGGCACTTGGTGCCATGGTCTAGTAGTCATGAGGTGTTGGGTGACAGGTTGGACTTGATGATCTTTGGGGTCTTTTCCAACCTGGTTGATTCTATGATTCTAAATATGAAAAAAACCTTACTCCTTGACCCCAAACCCCCCAAACTTATTTGATTTTCTTTCATTTTGCTGCAAGACAGCATTCAGTCTTGGTCTTGGTGGGAAAAAAAAAGGCAGGAAATGAATCCTTATTTCATTTCATGAAGCTTAGAAATGTTATAAATATTTCACACAGTTGCAGTGATTCGATTATTTTCAGTCACAGGTAAAGAAGCATTGAGTTAAAAAGCATCAGAAAAATCTTGACAAGTTTCTTGTTCCTCAAATGCTCTGATCTTATATGAACAAAAGGCCAGGAGCACCATTTCATAAACTGCTCTTTTGAGCTATTTCCCCTAAAGGCAGACTTGAAATCTGTGCAACTTAATTCACAGGATACTCTTCCACAAATATGTTTTTTTCCAACAGAGATCAAATCTCTTGTGAGTTTGGAAGATATATCCACCTTACTACTAAAAGACACTTGTCTTCAAAAAGACCAGTCCAGTGAAGCTCACAATTAGTTCAAGGAATTAATGAAAACCTGTTTGGAACTCAAATTACTTTTTAGGCATTCTTCAAAGAACACAATAGTATCTGGGAGAGGCACTGAGTGTTTCAGAGAGGAGTTCTGCTGTGTTTTAACAAGCTATAAAGGTTTGCATTTCCATCTGAAATTTCAAATGCACATGTCATTTTTCCTGTATGAACAGCTCAATGTTGAGTCATCTTTTGACTAGTCACTTCAAGTGTATGATTAAATTTGACTGTAGTTAAACTTGCCCTTAATTAAAAATCAATCCAACAAAAAACTAACAAACAAAAACACCATCAAAAAAACAACCAAAAACCCACACAAAAACCCCACAAACCCAAAACTCCTGAAAGTAATCTTGACCTCACCACAACAAACACACATCCATATAGAACTACCTCTACCATGCTTTTCTCCAACCTAGATGAAATCTATGCAAGTACACACCTTTACATTATCAGTGATGTTCTCCTCTGAGAGCTATCACAAGACAATTTACATAGTTGAAGATCCTTTGACATCTGTTAAGATGCCCATAAAGGCACCCTACATTCTCACAATATGTGCATCAAAAAAATTAACAACTGACCCATTTTCATTAGGATTTTGACTTACTAAATGGTAGCAAATAGACATCCAAAGTGGAAAGTCACTGAACACTGTCAGCAGTGAATTTACTCAAAAACATGCAGCAGTTTGGTAAGTACTAAGCAATAACAAGTATTTGAACAGAGTAAATTAATATTTACATGAATCATTAGCTAACCAAAGTTAATTGGCAATCAAGTAATCTGAGTGACAGGCACTAGAATTTGTTTACATATACTCAGCAGAACTGTTTTAATGAGGTTAAGTTTTTCTCTGCTGACATTCAAGTTCACCATCTGACTTAACTGGCTGAAAAACAGAAGCAGAAATCATGCTGCACATTGACTGGATAGTTTCCCCAACCTGTACACCATCTTAACTGAAATACTTAAGTACTGGCCTCTCACATGTTTATCACAGTATCATAGTATCAGTCAGGGTTGGAAGGGACCACAAGGATCATCTAGTTCCAACCCCCCTGCCATGTCCAGGGACACCCCACACTAGATCAGGCTGGCCAGAGCCTCATCCAGCCTGGGCTCAAACACTTCCAGGGATGGGGCCTCAACCACCTCCCTGGACAACCCATCCCAGGGCTTCACCACTCTCATGGTGAAGAACCTCCTCCTCACCTCCAGCCTGAATCTCCCCACCTCCAGCTTCATTCCATTCCCCCTAGTCCTATCACTACCTGATACCCTGAGAAGTCCCTCCCCAGCCTTCTTGTAGCCCTCTTCAGATACTGGAAGGCCAAAATGAGGTCACCTCGGAGCCTTTTCTTCAGACTGAACAGCCCCAACTCCTTCAGTCTGTCCTCATAGGAGAGGTGCTCCAGCCCTCTGATCATCCTTGTGGCCCTATGACTACAAAGGAAATCTTAACCATGTAAAATACATCTGGAGGCAATGTCAAGTGCTAGATTCAGTTACAAATTTATGAGACTATAGGATTAGTCACGTTGCTGTAAAAACATCAATTAAATGTTAGATTTTTAACCAGGTTATTTATTTTTTCTTACTACTAGCAATTCTAGTAACAGTAAAATCTCCTTAACTATATAGAAGTTTAAAAGATTGACCAGTACTGGAACTGTGGAACTGTAAATTAGCATTTGGTCAGTACAAAGTGATTTCTTACACACACGTTTTATGATATCTTAAACCCTTTATCTTTTCAGAAAGTACTTATGACCATAGAATTTTGGGAAAGAGTTGAAGACAGAAATGTATAAGAAATGTGAGACAACTTACAAGCAAAAACCAAACTTCATGCCCTGTGTTCAGGCTGTGGAAAGTCTAGATGTGATCTGAACACACGCTTCACAACAAGCTGATATGCAAGAAGCTCTCCATCTATTTACAGCACAATTTATTACAGAACTTCAAAAAGTATGGTTTTTTGAACAACTCTAAAGAAATAATCATACTATGTGCCACACCTTGAGTACTGTTTCAGTTCTGGGCCCCTCAGTTTAGGAAAGATGTTGAGTTGCTTGAATGTGTCCAGAGAAGGGCAACAAAGCTGGGGAGGGGTTTGGAGCACAAGTCCTGTGAGGAGAGGATGAGGGAGCTGGGGTTGCTTAGCCTGGAGAAGAAGAGGCTCAGGGGAGGCCTTATGGCTGTCTACAACTCCCTGAAGGGAGGTTGTAGCCAGGTGGGGGTTGGTCTCTTCTCCCAGGCAATCAGCACCAGAACAAGAAGACACAGTCTCAAGCTGTGTCAGGGGAGGTTTAGGCTGGATGTTAGGAAGAAATTCTTCCCAGAAAGAGAGACTGGCCATTGGAATGGGCTGCCCTGGGAGGTAGTGGAGTCACTATCACGGGAAGTGTTTAAAAAGCGACTGGATGAGGCACTTAGTGTCATGGTTTAGTTGATTAGATGGTGTTGGGTGGACTGGATGATCTCAAAGGTCTTTTCCAATCTGGTTTATTCTGTATATAATATATACACATTCTTTTACAAAACATGTGTGTATAAATATACACATACATGTGTATACTGACAGAGATGTGCATGCTCAGCTACAGAGTCTGTACCTACCTATCTCTACATGTATTAATTCAGCTTGTTTGGGGTTAACTAAAGATAACAGACATTTACCTCAACATTTGTAATCACCATTTCTCTAACAACATAAGCAATTGTGCAATCTTCAGAGTGGCATCTGACACGAAATCTGCCATATTCCATTGCATCTGGTGGATCAGGCCAATACTGATGGCATTTGGTCTGCAAAGAAAAATCAGCACACATCAAGACCATATACAAGCACTATTATAGCCAAGCCACTATTATAGCCAATCTCTCCTCCTAGAGTTCAGGGAATTCAAGGAGTGATATAAAAATCTGTTCTGGTTTGTCAGTGAGGTGTTTATATCTGAATTTGAAAATGGCATAACCAAGTATGCTAAATTCCCTATAAACTTTTGCTTTAGTAATTTATAATAGGAATTCAAGTAAATTGGATGCAAGATGCTTTCTGTCTTGTACTTATCTGCAATTGCTAAAATGACTTCTCAAGGCACAATGTAGGAGGAGGAATGGATGGGTTTATTCCACTTTAAGAAAAGTGTAGGGGGCAAATTTATAGCTAAATTCAGCCACCTAATAGCTGATTATAGTGAAGACAGAGCCACACTTTTCTTCAAAGTGAACAACAAAAGAACATGAGGCAACTGAAAAGATGATGCAAAAAGGGAAAACAATTCTGTGAGGATGGCCTAGCACAGAAATGACATGCCTAGGAGACGGTGGAATCTGCATGGAAATTATCAAAGCTTAAATGATGTTACACTGTGCAATCTGCATGAGGTTCAAAGCTCTCACTGCTTTGAGCATAGAGGAGTTGACCAGTTGTCTCCACAGGTGCCTTCAAACTTGACTTATTCTTAGATCCTAAAGCTAGATCATGCTGTAATGCAAAAATTATTGCAAACCAGCCTATCCCCCCCTATTCCAGCACTGTAGTCTCATGGCAGAGAGAAGGAACAAGGCAGGCTCCATTTCTGAAGACCCGAAGAGTTAACTCATTTCTGCACAGAGAGAGGGAGCAGGAAAAGGAATACTCAATACCACTTTCACCCCTTAACACACATCCTCCAGAAGTTCAGTGTGCCTGATACTTGTCTGGCTGCTTCCATAAGAATGGCTCCTCTCCTCTTCCTGAAAGCAAGTGGTAAAAGTAATGAAGTCACCCTAGCAATTTTCTAAAGATTGGTCCCCTAACTTAGATATTTTTTTTGGCCACTAAGAACAATGTGTCATTTTAGTTTTAGACAGGAGTTCACTGAATGGAAAAAAAAGTTTGTATTTTCCCATTTGATCATATTTTGTGTTCCAAGATAAACCTATTTTAAAACCACAGAGTAATGCTTACAAGTATTAGTAGCAAGAACAGGCTACAGAAAGTTATTGCAGGTTCAATTATCCACAGTAATTTGGTCACACTGTGAAAGTTGCCCTTCAAACTTGTAAGGGAAAACTAAGCTCAGAAACTGGAAGAACTTAAGAATAACTTTAGTTCATGACATGTCATTTGTCAAAAAGATATACACTCCTTTTCTATGTCAGATGTAAGAGTGAAGACAGAGACATTCACTTAAATGACTAATGCTATCTAAATGCTGAAGTTATAAAAAGCCCAGAAACATATTTATTGATGCAGGAGAATAGAATTTGCCCTCTGCCTCAGCCAGGTTTCATGTAAGGCCATAATGGCAAATTTCTATGTGCATGTGAGCATACTTGGTGTCCTTTACGTGTACCTTGATGTTCATGCAGTTTGAGGTAAACCAAAATACAAGTGAGAGCTGAAGTGGAATTCAACCTTAAAATTATACCCATGAAATATCCCAAAATAAAATATGTTAATCAATTCTGCATAAAACCATGAGGAACCATTTTCCCTCCTGCATTCTGTTGCTGATAGTGAAAGGCTGATCTCCAGATCTCTACCACTGTGCTGCTAAAATCATAGTCTTCCTTTTTCTGGTTCACCTCGAGGCAGGTAAGAGAGGCATATCTAACATGTAATTACTATAGAAACAATCCTCATGCAAATATCTATTCCTCATTTTAAAAAAGCTAAGCTGAGAGCAGTGCTGATGACAGAAAATTTGCCACCTCATTTCCAAACTAAGCAAAGGCTGAAATGTTGTGAAATAGACTGAGCTTGAGAAACTGTTCCAGTGAGAAACGAGATCAGTGAAATCTTTGCCCACTGCAGGCAGCTCAAGCTTGCCCATCAATATAAAGGTTTCAATGTTCCATGATTCCCACCTTCCACTTCTGCAGCTTGATCTTGGAGTCAAATTGCCTTAATATAACCAATATAAACCAAGTAGTTTCCACATACAAGTCCACTGCACTTACAAGAAAGTAATACTAAAGTCCAGCTGAGGGATAGGTATATTCAAGGGATTTGCAAAAACCCAACTTAACAAAAGTCACCAGACACTGTACTGAAACTATAGTGTGTGTGGTCAAAACAGCTGAGCTGTAATGGTTCTCTTTACTGGCTATAGATTTTAATAATTATTATTATTGCTAGCTCCAAAAGAAATCCAACAAATTGACATTCCCAACACATTTACATTTCAGCCTTAGTTAATTTGCATTGTCTATCAACTTGTGATCATTGCCTGTGTCATCTATAACTATTTGTTTTTAACAACTTCTTTTAAGACTATTACAGAGTGGAAAGAGCTGGAAATGTTGATAGGTTAAAATGGCATAATTCTGGGGGTGTTTAGGGTTGAATTTTCAGTGGCTTGAAAATAACCATTATGCACAGAATTGTTGCTGTACTAGTTTACCCAAAATACTCTCCTCTTTAAGCAAAAATAATGCATCCACTTACACAAAAAGGACATTACTGGAGGGGGAGAAAAAAATATCCTAGAATACAAATCTTAACCCCACAGAAAAGAGATATTCTAGAAGGTAAAATTTCCAGGGTTTGTGAAAAGGTTTGGCATGTGCCAATGGGGATATTCTGCTTTGAACAT
The DNA here is from genome assembly GCA_015227895.2 of Colaptes auratus. Lineage (NCBI taxonomy): Eukaryota > Metazoa > Chordata > Aves > Piciformes > Picidae > Colaptes > Colaptes auratus. The sequence continues at coordinate 8,446,998 of CM037636.1, forward strand.
ACATCTTCTTCTGCCTCAGAAAATTCACCCACAAACTGCAGGAGTTTTGTTTACCTTGCAAGCAAACAAAACTGAGAAAGCATTTGGTGTATAAAGGCACCAGTAGGATGGTTAGAAGTTCATGACAAATTGCCTTAAAGGTTCCAACTCACTGGGCCAAGAAGAGACTAGTACTAATCTGCATTTCTCAATACAAAGAAAAGAAAGCAGTAAATTGACTGCAGATGTGCAATAACATCTGTCTCCACGAGCACCTTATGTAACCTAACCATGGTTAAAATCAGTTGCTTTCAGCTTTCATATATTTCAATCAGGAATTACACTGATGCTTAACTATCTTCACATACCAATCATCATGGTGTTTAGGATCTCAGTGCCAGACAAATTTGCTAATGTAGGACAGATCACATAGGAAATAAGGGCTACACTGAAGACATGCAAGAGCAATCATCTTTCCCACTTCTTAAAAAAAATCCCAACTGTTCAAATTTCAGCTTCTAAAACTTCAAAACCAATCCCTTTATGTACATCAGTAATGTAAAAACTTCATGTTTAAAACCACAAAGGATACACTAAATCTAAGTACATTAAAAATACACCAGATATTCCTTTAATTTTCACTGTGCTATTCTGAAATGAATAGGGTCCTATGATTAAAAAAGAATTGTCAGAGAAATTCTATGAAAGAATCCAAACCATAAATAAAATATAAATAAAAAGTAAGCAAGATAATTTCTGACCACCAGACAGCTGGATTGTTTTCAAAGGAGTAGAACAAAAAAGAAAGTTGTAGAGTATCTGCTCCTCTTAGTTATACACAAATCTTAGCATTCGGAGAAATGAGTCAACAGAATAATCTGGACTATTTTCGTCTTACTTAATCATAACAGTAGGGGGAAAATGTTTAAAGGCACAGTACCTTTCTACAGCATAGAAAGAACCTGAACACTTACTCGTCCTCGTTCAGTGAGAGTTGTTAACATGATGATCAGTGACAACTTGTGATCCCAGACTACTTGCCAGAACTGTGCACACGTGTGTGGAAGAGGCCCCTGAGTTGCAATGTACCTGTTCACAATGCCCACAGAAGGAATTTCCATCTATAAAGAGAAAAGTCTGCTTTCACTACTCAAGTACTATTTTAATTCAGCATCTCATTCAAACAATTGGTTATATGAAAAATATGTTATTTAAACAGGATGTATACTAGAGATTCTATCATCCTGAACTAGGAAAACATAGAATCACAGAATGGTCTAGGTTGGAAGAGACCTCCAAACAGCATCTAGTCCAACCCTCTCTGCACTCAGCAGGGGCATCCTCAACTAGATCAGTGTGGTAGTTTGAGCCTTAACTTGAGCTTAAGAGCTCAGATGGGGACAAGGCTGAGAATCCCTCCCCCACTCCCTCCCTCCTCTTTCCCAATAGAGAGAAAAAAAAAGGAAGGGAGCAAATCTACCAATAAATAATTTGGGTTCGGCTTGGAATTAAAGAGGTAAGGCATTTTCTTTAAACAGTATATATATATATATATATTTATGTAACAATGACAGGCAGGGTTCACAAGGGTAAGGAACAAGGATGGATGGGAAAGGGAAAGAAATATGAAATACAGAACCAGTCCTTTGCAAAGTATCCAACGGCATGAGATTGAACACATCCAAGTGCCGGGTTCTGCACATTGGCCACAGCAACCCCATGCAGTGCTACAGGCTGGGGTCAGAGTGGCTGGAGAGCAGCCAGGCAGAGAGGGACCTGGGGGTACTGGTTGATGGGAGGCTGAACATGAGCCTGCAGTGTGCCCAGGCAGCCAAGAGGGCCAATGGCATCCTGGCCTGCATCAGGAAGAGTGTGGCCAGCAGGAGCAGGGAGGTCATCCTGCCCCTGTACACAGCACTGGTTAGGCCACACCTTGAGTCCTGTGTCCGGTTCTGGGCCCCTCAGTTTAGGAAGGATGTTGACTTGCTGGAGCGTGTCCAGAGAAGGGCAACAAAGTTGGGGAGGGGTTTGGAACACAAGCCCTATGAGGAGAGGCTGAGGGAGCTGGGGCTGCTTAGCCTGGAGAAGAGGAGACTGAGGGGTGACCTTATTGCTCTCTACAACTACCTGAAGGGAGGTTGTAGACAGGCAGAGGTTGGTCTCTTTTCCCAGGCAGGCAACACCAGAACAAGAGGACACAGTCTCAGGCTGCACCAGGGGAGGTTTAGACTGGATGTTAGGAGGAAGTTCTATACAGAGAGAGTGATTGCCCATTGGAATGGTCTGCCCAGGGAGGTGGTGGAGTCACCATCATTGGAGGTATTCAGGAGGAGACTTGATGGGGTGCTTGGTGCCATGATTTAGTTGTTTAGGTGGGTTGGATTGGTTGATAGGTTGGACATGATGATCTTGAAGGTCTCTTCCAACCTGGATTTATTGTATTGTATTGTGTGAAAGCAGCACAGGGAGGACCACGTGGCAGGGGAGCAGCAAGCCAGCAGCAACTCTCGTCCCCGTGAAGCAGAAGGAAGAGAGCAATGGCTACAAGGTCCTCCCTTTTATACCCCTTCTGGAGAAGGCCGGGGGGGGGGGGGGGGGGGTGGAACAGACCAAGTCAGTTTCCCAGGTGGAGAGCACCCTCCAGGGAGGGCAAAAACTCTCACAAGCCCTCCCCCACTGTTTTCAGGATGGGCACAGCCCACCAGAATCAGGTTTCCCAGAGCCCTGTCAAGCCTCACTTTGAATATCTCCAGGGATGGGGCCCCAGCCATCTTCCTGGGCAACCTGTTCCAGTGTTCCATCACCCTCATAGTAAAGAACTTGTTCCTAATATGAAATCTACATCTGCTCTTTTCTAGTTTGAAGCCATTGCCCCTCAATCTATCAGTGCAGGCTGTTGTAAGCAGTCAGCCTCAGCATTTGCAGGATATGGAAAGGTAAACAATTTTCACTGGTTAAAAAAACCTGCACATATCACAGTATATACCACACGCTTGCATTTCTTGTGCATCAGGATGGTCAATTGTTTCACATGAGACACTTCATCTTTTACATTCACTAATCCCCAAAATATAAAAATGAAAATCTCCTTATTCCTCAAAAATGATGCATTTTGCCTGCTATTGTAATACAGAAAGTGAACAAATGCAACATTTTTTATCACTTACGTTCACGTAATTTGCATTAATGTAATCTTCATCTCCACGCAGTATTACCCTTGTTGCATCATCTGCACAAACACACACAAAAGGGAATAAAATTAGCAATTAATGGGCATGTTTCCCTTTTATTCAGTTAAAAAAAAAAAAAGGTGTTATAGAATCATAGAATCAGTGAGGTCAGAAAAGACCTCAAAGATTGTCAAGTCCAACCTGTCATCCAACACCTCATGACTACTAGACCGTGGCACCAAGTACTACTTCCAATCCCCTCTTGAACACCTCCAGTGATGGTGATTCCACCACCTTCCTTGGCAGCACATTCCAATGGCCAATTACTCTTTCTGTGAACAACCTTCTCCTCACCTCAAGCCTAAACCTCCCCCAGTGCAGCTTGAGACCAACCCCCTCCTGGCCACAGGTCTCCCCTGAGCCTCCTATTCTCCAGGCTAAACAACCTCAGCTCCCTCAGCCTCTCTTTGTAGGGCTGTGCTCAAGGCCTCTCCCCAGCCTCATTGCCCTTCTCTGGACAAGTTCAAGTGTCTCAATGTCCTTCTTAAACTGAGGGGCCCCGAACTGGACACAGGACTCAAGGGGTGGCCTAACCAGTGCAGAGTACAGGGGTACAATGACTTCCCTACTCCTGCTGGCCTGATACAGGCCAGGATGCCATTGGCCTTCTTAGCCACCTGGGCACACTGCTGGCTCATGTTCAGCCAGCTGGCAATCAGACCCCCAGGTCCCTTTCTGTCTGGGAGCTCTCCAGCCACTCCGACCCCAGCCTGTAGCTCTGCATAGGGTTGTTGTGGCCAAAGTGCAGCACCTGGCACTTGGACTTGTTGAATGCCATCATGTTGGACTCTGCCCATCTGTCCAGCCTGGCAAGGTCCCTCTGCAGAGCCCTTCTGCCCTCTGACTAACACCTGCTCCCAACTTGGTGTCATCTGCAAATTTGCTGATGACTGTGTCAATCCTGTCATCCAGATCATCAATGAAGATATTGAGCAGGATGTGACCCAGAATTGATCCCTGGGGGACACCACTAATGCCTGGCTGCCAGCTGGATGTAGCACCATTCACCACCACTCTCTGGGCTCGGCTCTCCAGCCAGTTCCTAACCCAGCCCAGAGTGCTGCTGTCCAAGCCATGAGCTGACAGCTTGGCCAGGAGTTTGCTGTGGGGGACAGTGCCAAAGGCCTTGCTGAAGTCCAGGTAGACTACACCAACAGATGCACAAACAGCACAATACAAACAAAAATAGATTACATTTTAGAAAATAAACCATACAGTTTTATTACACAGTAATATATAATTATATAACACATAGAATACATAACATATATGTTATCTATTTATTATATATATATTATACATTTTATCAAACATACAACTGTTATACAGTTATAAAAAAAAAAGGAAGAAACTGTACTTTATACTTACAGGGTAGAACATCCTTATATCTATTCTTGTCCATATTATGAGGTAACTTTGCAAATGTAACAGCCAACCCTGGTTTCTTCCTATAAAGTTGCTGCAAAACAGAATGAACAATGGAAGGATTTTGAGGGATGTGATTATGCTATACACACAAAATAGATTCATATGAAAATAGCTCTTTCTTTAATATTTTTCTTACCTATCTGCAAAATTAACCTGAGAGATTTTTCTATTCCATTTAGCAAGAATTGCTGTTATTGCTAATCTATCATCATCCTTAGATTAATTTCTAGGGAAAAAAAGCCAACCAGGAAGTGTGAGTCATTGATAGAAACCACTTCCCTGCAAAGCTGCCTTTTTGTTACAAACCTGTAGATCAGAGGGAATACAGAGCTGAGGATGGAAGAAGTGAGCAGTAAGAGACATGAGAAGAAAGAAATAGTTGCAGACTGGTATTTTAAAGAATCAGCTGTAACACAAAAACATTTCAGACAACTTTTCATTTTCTGAACTAGACCCACCACATTTAATCCCACAAGTAACTGAAAAAAAGCAAAGCTTCAAAGTATCACAATCACTTCACATGTGACTCTCTTTCTGCTGCTCAGGGAGGTGGTGGAGTCACCATCACTGGAGGTGTTTAGGAAGAGACTGGATGGGGTGCTTGGTGCCATGGTTTAGCTGATTAGATAGTGTTGGATGATGGGTTGGACTTGATTATCTGAAAGGTCTTTTCCAACCTGGTCAATTCAATTCAATTCAATTCAATTCAATTCAATTCAATTCAATTCAATTCAATTCAATTCCAATTCCATTAAATTCAATTCTATCCTATCCTATCCTCCTATCCTATCCTATCCTATCCTATCCTATCCTATCCTATCCTATCCTAATCTTGCAAACTTCATCTGGAGTATAAGAAGGCATATGAGTGTATAGCCAAAATTTTAAGGTCACAATGCATTAAATGCATCTTGCAAGAGACAATAAGAGGTATAGAGAGGGAAAAACCAACAACACTTAAGAAATGTAATTATACAATTACATTTTTTTTCTGTATTACATATACATGAAAGCAACTTATTACTGAGCTACCAACTTGGTTGTGCCAATGTTAATATACTTCATTGAACACTTGTCAAAGACCTTATTCTATTTTACATGCTTAATAAAGACTTAGACTATGGGTCCATACATAAAGTGGAATGAAACAAATACAAGGCTAGAATCCCCTATGTTGTTTGAGAGAAAAAGAACACCAGAAGTTTATTCTGCTGTGAGATTTACTGAGTCTTAAGACTCTGTATCAAAGCTCATGATGTTTTTCAGCCATAAACAAGCCATGTGAGTACTTGATAACACATGCAACTGAACAGCCTGAATCACTTATAATTCAAGTTCCATTTTACTAAAGCCAAGATGCAATTTCTGCTTTTTATGGGAGACAGGAATTTAATGTTAAGGAACAATTCTGGAGCTTCATTATTGTTGCCTGCCTCCACGGCAGCACATTCCAATGGCAAACAACTCTCTCGGTGAAGAACAATCTCCTCACCTCGAGCCTAAACTTCCCCTGGCGCAGCCTGAGACTGTGTCCTCTTGTTCTGGTGCTGGTTGCTAGAGAGAAGTTGCCAACCCTTCCTGGCAACAGCCTCCCTTCAGGTAGTTGTAGACAGCAATGAGATCACCCCTGAGCCTCCTCTTCTCCAGGCTAAACAACCTCAGCTCCCTCAGCCTCTCCTCATAGGGCTTGTGCTCAAGGCCTCTCCCCAGCCTTGTTGCCCTTCTCTGGACACGTTCAAGTGTCTTGATGTCCTTCCTAAACTGAGGGGCCCAGAACTGGACACAGGATTCAAGGTGTGGCCTAACCAAAGCAGAGTACAGGGGCACAATGACCTCCCTGCTCCTGCTATTCCTAATGCAGGCCAGGATGCCGTTGGCCTTCTTGGCCACCTGGGCACACTGCTGGCTCATGTTCAGGCAGCTGTCGATCAGCATGCCCAGGTCCCTCTCTGTTTGGCAGCTCTCCAGCCACTCTGACCCAGCCTGTAGCTCTGCATGGGGTGTTTAGGAAGAGACTGGATGGGGCTCTTGGTGCCATGGTTTAGTTGATTAGTTGGTGTTGGATGATATGTTGGACTCGATGATCTCAAAGGTCTCTTCCAACCTGTTTAATTATATTCTATTCAGTTTAATTCTAAGTCATATTTTTGCTTTCTTTTGTAAGACTGAAGAGGAGCAATGAGCTTCCAATTAACTAAGCCCTTACATTACTGGCTGGTCACAGCTACTGGTCTACATTAACCACATTTGAGAGCGGAGTATTACTTACCTCAAACTGAATTAGGACAGTCCCACTTTCCAGTCCTCTCCTTAGCTGCTCCATAGACTCCTCCAGTGTATCACCACCATACTCAGCATAGATAGGAAGAATAGATTCTGAGAGATTGTGAGAATCGACTTCATCTTCTAATTTAGGCTCCACAAATTGTTTAACTACTGAAAGATCCATTGAAATTAAAAAATACATTACAAGCAGCATTAATGCATTTGCAGCACATTAAAATTCACCAACTTGCAAGAACAACAGAATCTGCAAAGACAAGGCCTCAAGAAAGCAAAGAGCAAAAAATTTAACTGCTTTTCTTTATGTACTGTAGAAGCTGCAAAGAGCAAAATGTCCTTATAGTCTCTCAGAAAATGAAACCCCCCAAAGAATCTACGATGGCAAAGAACTTGACTTTCAAGTACAAAGGTGTTTTGGTCTATAACTCTTATCTCTCAGAATGAACTGCTGAATAGGGTAATGAATCACAACATCCACCATGACAAAAATCAAAGGAATTTGAACTAAAAGCATCCAGAGAATTATTAATAGAGTATCTCTTTAAGAGATTTATAGGAGCTTGGACCTTCAACAGCAAAACACTCAAAGTTTGTTTAGTCCCTTGCCATTAGCAAAGCAAGTGAATAAGCTTTTGCAACTGCTTATGCTAACACTGAAGGAACTAACTTAATAAAGTAATTAAAAAATTACTAGTTTTTGACATTCCTTGCTAACATATTAAAAACCATGACAAACATTGAGCTAATCCACATAGCAGTTCTGTTCCTATGAAAGCCTTTGTATCACCAAATGTGTTCAGCTGTGGTTATTCTCTGCAGTGATCAGAATGACTTATACATGCCACGAAAACGGGGAGCTGTTCAGACTCATACCTATACAACAATTGACATGGGGTCACAGGTTATCTTTAGCTAAGAGTAGACTTCTCTATCTGGAAATAGGAAAGGGACAAGAAATGTTAACAAAAGACACAGTCTCCAGCTGTGCCAGGAGAAGTTTAGGCTGGAGGTGAGGAGAAGTTCTTTACTGAGAGAGTGGTTAGCCATTGGAATGTGCTGCCCGGGGAGGTGGTGGAGTCACCATCCCTGGAGGTGTTCAAGAGGGGACTGGATGTGGCACTTGGTGCCATGGTTTAGTCATGGGGTCTGTGGTGACAGGTTGGACTCGATGATCTTTGAGGTCTCTTCCAACCTTGGTGATCTGTGATTCTGTAAATACTGCTGAGAGCCAGTGGGAAGTCCTACAGTAATAGGAACAGGACTGTTATTGGAAAAACAAGACCAAGATCCCATCTCTCTTCCTAAAAAACCAAGAAATTTTAAACAAATTATATGCTACAGGAGAACATGTAATTTAAGTAGTTTTATTCCCTCCTGTTTCACAGAGATTCCTTCAGATTTTTAAGTCTGAATGTTCAAAAAGGCGTTCAAAAATGGATTTGACGTGGCACTTGAAGCCATGGTTTAGTTAGTCATGAGTTGTTGGGTGATAGGCTGGACTTGCTGATCTCTGAGGTCTTTTCCAACCTTATTGATTCTATGATTCTATGAATTCTAATCAGAAACTCTGTCCAATACCCTTCCATAATCGTGTGTGTTAAAAGTCTTACCATAGCTGTTAAGGAAAGCAAGTAACAAACTTAAAGTTTCCCGTCATCTGACAGCTCTTTGGATCTGCTCGTGTTTAAACACAGAGCAAGTAAAACTAAGATGGACAGCTTTCCCATATTTTAAATATACAGGCTTAAGGCCCTGCACACTTCAGAGATTGTCTCCTGTCTGCTGGCAGGAGATTAGCAAGTAGCCAGCACAGGTCATAAAATGTCTACTGTAAGAATGGAAAGAAAGGGAAAAAATCCATCAACAACAAGGCAGCTTCTTTGATTTGTTTCATTGTACAACTTAATGGTGCTCCTGTACTCAGCACTGGTTAGGCCACACCTTGTGTGTCCAGTTCTGGGCCTCTCAGTTTAGGAAAGATGCTGAGTTGCTGGAAAGTGTCCAGAGAAGGGTAACAAGGCGGAGGAGATGCCTCGAACAGAGCCCTATGAGGAGAGGCTGAGGGAGCTGGGGTTGTTTAGCCTGGAGAAGAGGAGGCTCAGGAGAGCTTCTTGCTCTCTATAACTACCTGAAAGGAGGTTGTAGCCAGGTGGGGGTTGGTCTCTTCTCCCAGGCAGCCAGCACCAGAACAAGAGGACACAGTCTCAAGCTGTGTCAGGGGAAGTTTAGGCTGGAGCTGAGGAGAAAGTTCTTCCCCGAAAGAGTAATTGGCCATTGGAATGTGCTACCCAGGGAGGTGGTGGAGTCACCATCCCTGGAGGTGTTCAAAAAGGGATTGGATGTGTCACTTGAAGCCATGGTTTAGTAGTCATGAGGTGTGGGGTGGCAGGTTGGACTTGACGATCTTTGAGGTCTTTTCCAACCTTTTTGATTCTATGATTCTATGAATAGCCCATTGGTATTCACGTACCTGCAACTGGGGATTTGTCAAATTAGGCTACGTTTAAAAAGAACCCCATGAAACCACAACCAAGAAACAAAAACCATTTGTAAGGGACTTCTTTTTTCTCACAGATTTTTAGGCTTAAATAATAAGACTATTTGTACTAATTCATCTGCTTTTTAGCACAGACCTATTCCCAGCGCACCGAGCGCACATTTATGTAAGCAGGAGAGGGAATGCCACCAAGCTGAAGAGCAACAGTCTTAAAAACATTAAAAGTTAACAAAATTAGCCCAGTTACCTTTCCGCCTGACCAAAAGTGCGAGCTCTCTTGTGTGAGATTCTCTGCTGGCTTTTATGAACATGACCACCTGGTCATGCGTGTGCTCTGAGATATCCCGGCCATTTATTAATACAATCTGATCACCTTCATTCAGTTTTGGAATGCATTTATCAGCCTGTGATCAAGACCAAAGAAACACATTAATATCATTGCATCCAGTCATGTAAGCAGGAACACATCGGGATATTAAGTTCATCATGCAAGCCAAGTCTTCAGAGCCTTCCTGACAAAGTCTCATCTGCTGTAACAGACGTTCCATCAAAGGATTCAGATCTAAAGCTATCTTTCTTGCTCCAAAGCATCTCAACCAAGATGAAAAGCAGTACAAAAAGTGTACTGGTAGCTATAAAATGATTTTGTATTTATCAAACAGCCATCATCAAATTGTTCTTGAAGATGTAAATTTTAGACACCAAGCCTCAGCAAGGACTGGTGATAGCTTTTGAAAACCAATTTCTGGGGAAAGGGTTTTGGGCACACACTTCAGCTTTCATGCAGTGAATACTGAACAGTCAAAACATCATTTTGATGAACATAATTTAAATAATATGACAGATATTATCCAGGCATATACTTTTTAAAATGTAAAGAAATCTATGCAGTTTTCATCTCTCTGTTATCTAGCAGATTCTGTTTGGTGGATACCAGCACCCCCAAGTCTCTGGGCTGGCTGGAAAGCAGCCCGGAGGAGAAAGACTTGGGGGTGCTGGTGGATGAGAAGCTCAACAGGAGCTCCCAGTGTGCACTTGCAGCCTGGAAAGCCAATCAGAGCCTGGGCTGCATCAAGAGAAGCACAGCCAGCAGGCCAAGGGAGGTGATTCTCCCTCTCTACTCAGCTCTGGTGAGACCCCACCTGGAGTACACCATCCAGTTCTGGAGCCCCTATTACAAGAGGGAACTGGAGGTGCTGGAAGGTGTCCAGAGAAGGGCCACAAGGATGATCAGAGGGCTGGAGCACCTCTCCTGTGAGGACAGACTGAAGGAGTTGGGGCTGTTCAGTCTGGAGAAGAGAAGGCTCCGAGGTGACCTAATTGTGGCCTTCCTGTATCTGAAGGGGGCCTCCAAGAAGGCTGGGAAGGGACTTCTCAGGACATCAGGTAGTGATAGGACTAGGGGGGAATGGAATGAAGCTGGAGGTGGGGAGATTCAGGCTGGATGTGAGGAGGAGGTTCTTCATCATGAGAGTGGTGAAGCCCTGGAATGGGTTGTCCAGGGAGGTGGTTGGGGCCCCTGGAGGACCAGGCTGGATGAGGCTCTGGCCAGCCTGATCTAGTGTAGGGTGTCCCTGCCTATGGCAGGGGGGTTGGAACTAGATGATCCTCGTGGTCCCTTCCAATCCTGACTGATACTATGATACTATGATATGTAATGATGTCTACATATAGAGAACATTTTTTTCCTCACTTTGTTCACTGAAGTTTTAACAAGAAGATGCAGTTAAGTAGCCTGCATTTGTGACAAATCCTTTTCTACCTGTGCTGCAGTGAAGACTAAAGCAAGGGTTTCTCCATCTCAAATGAAGTCTTACATCTTCCCATGGATATGGCAGTTTATATTAACTGTTGAACACTACAGTTTGGCTTTTTTCTGCCATACTTCCTAGTATGCTTAGTTCTAAGTTCAGTGCAAAGCAATTCAAGCTCTGGCCAGAATATGATGATGATACTATGCAGATAATTAAGGGACTAGAGCATCTGTCATATGAAGAAAGGCTGAGAAATATGGGAGTGTTTAGTGCTTCAGGGGTGATCTTGTCAATAGGGAAAGGAAAGTGCAGATAAGATGGAGCCAAACTCTCTTCAGTAGCACTTAGTGACAGGACAAGAGACAATAAGCATAAGCACAGGAGGCTTCATTTGAACATCAAGAAACACCTTTTCACCATGAGGATGAATGAGTACTGGAGCAGGCAGCCTGAAGACACTGTGGAATCTCCCACCTTGATGTATTCCAATGTCATGGTCCTGGACAACTGGCTCTAGATGATCCCTGAGCAGTGGAGGTTGGACAAGATGACCTGTAGGCCTCTTCCAACTTCCTGTGATCACTAATATGAATGTGCAGGACTCTACAACCTTTGAGTCTTGAGTAGCATAAAAATTTATTTTCATTTGTATCTCTTTTTTTTTTTTCCTTTCATTTTTTTTTAGATTTTACTTGTTATATAAATGAGACCTAGACCTTTACTGCTATTCTCTTTTCATAGTTCTCTGTATTTCCTACAGGCCAGTGCAGGTTCCTTTACCATCACGAATCCCACAACTGGGAACAAGTTGTTCTAATTATACCTGATCCTGATTACACCTTGCCTGGCTTCCAAAGTAAGTTTATCTATGGTGTACTACATTACCATGCAGCAGACTGGAAGAGATGGACAGGAGAAGTGAGAATGAAAAAATTCAACAAGAAAGTAAATCAATAATAAAGAAATAAAAACAGAGGCAAGGATAATAAAGGGGGGAAAATCGGGAGCCACTTGTGTCAGAGAATAAAAGAATGAAAATTTAAGACATGTATGAGTGCTACAACAATGAAAGATGTATACAAAAGGACAAAAATGCCACACAGAAAAGCTGCTTTAAAACTTTTTTAAAGCAGCTTCTTCCCCCAGCTTTTTTCCTAAGAAATAAGGAATGAAAATAACGAAGGATAAGGAAGACTGACAATGGATAGTCAGGGATAAGGATTAGGAACAGCCATGATTTTTGTTTCAACACTGATTTAACTAGGTGTTCACAGCATCCTGAATACTCCCTTGCCATATGTTGTACAATTTCCAAAGGCAAGATTGAAGAATGCAACTATGAATGACTGATTGATGGATTCAATTGCTTGAGATACTCTGAAATATAATTATTTGAAAAGGTAAGTGATATAGAACCACATCAGGTCAGTTTAGGAGAGTTAAGACACAAGAACAAGGAGGAAATAGTTTCTCATCTCCTATATTTGCCTATAATTTAGATTTCTTGGCTGGTTGCTGCCTATTATTCTATATCACAGAAGGAGATTAATATCTTTGCTTAAAGAAACTTCATTAATCATGTGACATGTTCATGCCTCAGCTCTGTTACTTGAATCATCTGAAATATAAAATGCATCTTGAAGGAGATTGATTTCCTTCCATGTAAGCATAATTGGCAGATTTTTCAGCTACTGAGTTTTACCACACAATTAATTGTGTCAAAGGCTTCCTATCCAATTGACAGTCCCAATGTTTCATCTTCTGCCAATCTCCTTGTTACCACTCCAAGAAGCATGCATACTGTTTTCCAATGAGAAGGTCTCTATTAAATAAAACCATCATGACTTCTTCTGCACCACAGGACATTAAATAGTTAACTTTTGTAGGAATGGGGAAAAAAAAGAGTGACCTAATGTAATGGGTTGAGGCAGACCCCCTCTCCACTACGGGTGGAAATAACGACTCAGACAAACGGATTGCAAAAGTGATGGAAAGTTTCAATGGAAAGCGGTGAGTGTGTACAGAGAGCCAGAAGCACAGTGACAAAAGAGATCCCAAAACAGACCCAGAAGCATCCCATCCCCACCTGGGGGTACATCCAAGACCCTCAGGGCTCCTTCTTCCCTCCCCACTGCTAGGCTAGTCTTAGCTGGCCAGATCTGAGACTGCCTTATTGCTCTCTACAACTACCTGAAGGGAGGTTGTAGCCAGGCGGAGGTTGGTCTCTTCTCCCAGGCAGCCAGTACCAGAACAAGAGGACACAGTCTCAGGCTGCGCCAGGCAGGTTTAGACTTGAAGTTAGGAAGAAGTTCTATACTGAGAGAGTGATTGCCCACTGGAATCAGCTGCCTGTGGAAGTGGTGGAGTCACCTTCATTGGAGGTATTCAAGAAGAGGCTTGATGGGGTGCTTGGTGCCAGGGTTTAGTTTTTTAGTTGTTTAGGTGGGTTGTATTGTACTGTATTGTACTGTATTGTACTCTTTTGTACTGTATTGTACTGTATGGTACTGTATTGTATTTTAGGTGGGTTGGATTGGTTGATGGGTTGGACGTGATGATCTTGAAGGTCTCTTCCAACCTGTTGTATTGTATTATTGTATTATTGTATTATTGCCCATCCCCCCGTGGCCTTGGGCCTAGCCAGGCCCATGGCAGGGAGACGTCGCCTCCAGTTACCATGTGACAGCGAGGAAGAAAGAGGAAGTGCCAGACCCCACGCTGGATTTTATAGTGGTGCAAAGAATTATGGTATGAAATACCTAATTTCCTGTGTCCACCCCTCTGGGCTGGACTTCTGGACACAAGAAGTAAACACAGCAGAGGGCACCCAGCCCAAACTGCTACACCTACAAACCTGAGAACTGATCTTAGCAAAAATAGTACAAAACACCAAGGGCAATTCACAGGGTTGTGAGTGAATCTGGAACAGGTTACAATAGCAAATACAATGAAGGAAAGGCATCATTGAGCTAAAATAATGTAAAAATGCACTCCATGGATAGCTTAAATTGAACTTCCAAACATCAGCTACACTTCATTAAACAATCAAGAATAGGCAAAACTGAGTTTAAGGGAAACAATATAATCATTGTTAATAAGCTATACTAAAAAAATAGCCATTTTTTTTTCCTTTTGCTGTACCATGATGCAATTTCTATAATACTGCTGTTGAGTATATCACTGATTTATTCCCTGACCCCTGATAACATGTTTGTTTGAAGGCTTAGCAGGCTAGAAGGCTAATTGGTCACTTGCATCAATGTCTACACCACTAACTGGAGACGTGAAATGTGTAAGGTAGAAGTCCCATCCTTTCCAATCAAAGAAAAGGAAAAAAAAAAAACAAACAGAGCAGCAGATTCCAAAATCAATCTGAATCCGCCAGAAGAAATCACTGCCTCTGGAGAAGCACCAGTTCTGGGCCCCTCAGTTTAAGAAGGACATTGAGACTCTTAAACGTGTCCAGAGAAGGGCAACAAGGCTGGGGAGAGGCCTTGAGCACAGCCCTGTGAAGAGAGGCTGAGGGAGCTGGGGTTGTTTAGCCTGGAGAAGAGGAGGCTCAGGGGCAACCTCATTGCTGTCTACAACTACCTGAACGGTGGTTGTAGCCAGGAAGGGGTTGGCCTCTTCTCTCTAGCAACCAGCACCAGAACAAGGGGACACAGTCTCAAGCTGCACCAGGGGAAGTTTAGGCTTGAGGTGAGGAGGAAGTTCTTCACCTAGAGAGTGATTCGCCATTGGAATGTGCTGCCTGGGGAGGTGGTGGAGTCACCATCCCCTGGAGGTGTTCAAGAGGGGATTGGATGTGGCACTTGGTGCCATGGTCTAGTCATGGGGTCTGTGGTGACAGGTTGGATTCGATGATCTTTGAGGTCTCTTCCAACCTTGGTGATACTGT
Organism: Colaptes auratus; assembly: GCA_015227895.2. Taxonomy (NCBI): domain Eukaryota; kingdom Metazoa; phylum Chordata; class Aves; order Piciformes; family Picidae; genus Colaptes; species Colaptes auratus. The sequence continues at coordinate 8,462,067 of CM037636.1, forward strand.
GATACCTTTCATTCCCTGATTGTAGAATGAGCCTCTTTCCCTGCATTAACTTTGATATATCATTCATAAGAAGTTTGCTTGGTTGACCATGAAATACTGTAAAGACTCTGGTTTTCACTTTGTGGATTTAAGTTATAATGATAATTTCCTACTACCCATTTATTCACATAAGTTTTGCAGTTCATAAAAGAGTGCTAAATACTGCACATAGGCCAAGCCACAAATCATGACTGTGCCAAAAAACAGCCCCTCAAATAATCTCTCTTGTCTTGTGACTGCTTTCAAAAGTTTCAAAAGCCTACAGGATGTAAAGTACATGAGATTTTTAGGTTTAACTCACCAATATTTGCTGCCAAATTGTCACTGAAATTATGTTATGAGAGTTGGGAAATATTTTGGAAGAAGGTGAGTGAAAAAAAGTGAGATATTATAACAGAAATTCTCACATATCTATGTATTAACCACTCAGAAGGTTATCAAGATGTTATGTTACTATTTCACAACTCAATAAGAGAATCCAGCAGTTGTGCTCATTTTGATGCATGTTCCACACAGTATATAACCATTTCCAGAAGCAAAAATCCATGGCAAAATAAGAACAGAGGAAACATTCTGTGCCCCCTTTCCCCTGTCAAGTATTCTCCCATCCTATAAAATATTTTTAACCCTAAGGATTTCCTCAGCCTGTTGTGGTTTGCCTATTCAGTAACTGTCAGCAGGTTTTTCTCCCAAGTATTTGTCCTCTCATGACCACCCACACAATTATTTTAACTACACCATCCTTTGTCAAAGACTTTTACAGGTTTACCATCTTATGCATGAAGAACGACTGCACTAAATACAAAGAACCTGATTTCAGTAACCAAACTTGTAGCCTGTAGTTGTTCTGCTGGAATTCTTTGCTAATCTTACATATCCACACTATGTCTCCTTTGGTTTTAGTTTTTTCTTTGGTAGGCTGCAGGGCCTAGACTACTCCTTTAATGTTCATTTTCTTCAGTCACTGCTCCTACCCCTTATCAAATAATTTCCAGTTCAAATGCACTTTTTGAGGTAACAGGTGAAACAAACATGCTTTCTACTGATATCTTACTTGCTTAGTGCTTCCATATTTTTTAATCTGTGGTTTGAGAGACTGCTGGTCAAATTAATTCCTAAAGAGAACAGCTCAGCTACTATCTAATACTGGTTATGGGTATCTAAATTTCTACATGTACGCTACCTCTGAGTGGTGGAGGCAGTAGAAAGGAAGAAATTAAAAGTTTTAAGAATTTACTTACAGGTGATCCTGGAGTTATTCTTGATACCACTAATGGCATTTTTTGATCTACACCACCCTAGAGGAATGTCAAATAAAAACCACAAATATACCATTAAATATAAACACAATTTAAAACAAGTAATCACTTATTTGTGTTTGTATATAAACGTAATGCTCTGTCATTATAGGCAGAGCTGTAAAGACTGAATTTCATTAGTAAATGTCAGGGGAAGGGTATGGTGTCTTTAACAATTTCCAGTAAATGAGATTGAGTGTCTTTGCTTGGCTATGTTATTTTATAGGAGGCAATAACCAGATCAAATGCAGCACTTATTCTAATCCAACCCTTCCAACTAGCTTAATTCAACACTTGAACTTGCAAGGTGGACAGTATTCTTACATGTTGTGATGAACCTGCAAGAGATCAGGTAGGATCAGAGCCTCAGACAACTGTACTCCCATATTATTTTTATATGACCTTCTGTCACTGCCCCTCGAATAAATGCCCAAGCTGAAAGGATCACACTCTACCTCAATTTTGTAATTGTGGCTGCTTTATTTTATCTGATTAAATGGAATTTCAGTGAGGGAACACAAAAAAATTCCCAATAGTCTACTATCAACAGTAGTTCCCCTTTTTCTTCATAAATCAACTTTTGTTTTTACAGTATGACTTCTTAACTCATATATTCAATTGGATAGCACAAACTTGCTTTATAATAGAGGTCTAATTTTTGAAGAGTTGATGCCTTTAATCAGAATTCCAAGTTTTTATTTAAGCAAACAGGCAGCCTGCTTTGGAAACATGCCATGCCCATAGTATATGCAACTAAATAGCACAGAACTAGTAGAGACTTATTTCTGTAATTGTTGCTTTAGCATTTAAGGATTAGGCTGCCACTTCTAAAAGCTCTCGATGCATAAGAAACTCCTGTCGAACATACTGCTTTCTCCACAGCAGTATATTAAATATGAAAAACAATCATAAAGCCTCTAGAAAGCATTTAAAAATAATCACTAAAAGATTGTTTTACCTTTAGATTAAATCCAAACTTCCCATCTTCATCTGGTATGATATGTACTAAAAGTAAATCTCCCTCAATTAGGTCATTCTGGAATAGGCAGAGAAAAAAACAACAACAACAACAACAACAACAACAAGACCAAGCACTAGTTTGTTCAAGAAAATAGTAGCACATTAGAAAGCAGTGCTTCCAAACATAAACAGGCTGAACAAGAACATGTAAATCCACATTTAAAATGAGAATGTGTTAACATTACAGAATACAGTTACACCTTTTAGATTATAAAAGCAGCAACATGTATAACAGTAAATACATCGTCTGTCTGCTCAGTCCTAAGGCTCCAACTCTCCTCTCATCTTCCCCAGGTGATAGCTCCTATTAAAATTTTCAATGTGTAGTCTTTAATAAAGGAAATTATTAGGTTCAACACATGTGAAGCAAGCCTACTTTAAAGATTATGATTCTTCTTGTCCCAATTTTGTCCTGTAATGGATGCATTAGTACCTTCTGCAAGAGATATACAAAGACAGAAGGATTAAATGTTGGCAGCAAATACTGGACAGGCAGGCTAGGAAGCTGTTCAGCACCCCTCCAGAACAGGCTGGAGGAAGGGGAGGAATGATCCCCAACTGTAATGCTAGCAGGGAGCAGCTGCTCTATAGTCAGTGCAGAATTTAAAGGATGATTTTTAGCCACCCTGAAGAGGTGCCTGGGATAAAGCAGAGTTGTGCCTGCTATCAAGACACAGAGCAGCTTGAGTTATTTAATCTTTCTCCTCGGAGGAAACAGGATTTAATCACTTAAGGATTCCCATTCCGCTAGGAACTTGCCCTGCAGATGCTTCTTGAAGCCCAGACACCATGGAAATCAATACAGTTGGCAGGTTTGCCTATCACTGTGCACACAACCTTGGAGACATTTAAGTAGCAAGACAAGATTTGGTCTTACAACTGCATAAAATATGCTCATGTGATCACAATTTTGGTGCCCTCTTAATCTCTATTTCAAAGTTACTTTTGGTACTAGTTTTGACTTTATGAACATGCAATTGAACATACCTTATCGCAGTAGTATTGACTGGAATCTTCTGTTGAGCTACTTTTTGTAACGTTGTCATATGTTTCTAAGAACTGCTTATCCTCTCCTTCCAGTGGGGTAGAGCCAGAGTTGTTACTGACTCCATTGGGAGATGGAGCCAAGGCTTTAGGTGAGACAGGGGTCAGAGTGCTCTGTGCTGGACTGTTTCCCAATACAATCCTTCATTTGAAATGGATAAATAAACATTAAGAGGTATAGTTTTCCAGATTTTCATATTAAATAGTAAAACTTGTTAAACAGCAAAATAGTAAGACATATTAAAAAGTAAAACATGTTAAATAGTAAAACATGTTATATAGTAAAACATGTTAAATAGTAAAATATGTTAAATAGTAAAACATGCCCTGTTAAAAGAGCAAGCAAACTCTGTACTTGGATTTGACTTGAGTTCTTGAGGTACTGGGTAGCATGACTGCAGTATGATCTAAACCTATCACTTGATCACTGGACATCCAGAAGAATGACAAAACAAGACTACAGTAGCCAAAAAAAAAAAGGCAAAATATTTCCATGTTAGCAGTGAAAGCCAGTGTTGAGGTAGTACAGGAAATCACAGCAGCATGAGAGCTGAAGCCCAGGGGAAAGGCACTTCAGTTACCAATCCCACCCATCAAAACCTTGCTGTGATTCCACTGTCATTCTTACAAGGATTTTTTTTCCCATTCCTCCCACTTACAAGTGCCATCTCAATCTTGTGCCTCTGGGATCACAAAAGCCGTGGTAAATTGCCAGAGAAATAGGAAAGTAAGTGACAAAGGTTTATTTAGAGTTAATATACTCTTTCACTGATGTAGTTTTAACCCTGTAGAAGCACTCAGAACTGAAGTGCAAGCCTGGCCTAGTGATTCAAGAACCCTAAACTTCAAGGACAACAAAAGTTTGCAATTAATAATTGTCTGAGGTGCCTGGTGGTGCTCCAAGACCTTTAGCTACATTCTCTCTTAGGAAAAGGATGAAATGCAGGCCTCTAACACAACTAAAATAATTCTTCAATTGGATAAAACTCAGAGCAACCACACGAACTAACTGCTCTGTCTTTATAAAAACCACATCACAATTTGAAAAAACATCTGTGTCCAGGAGAAAACTCAGTTTCCTGTTACTAACAGCACTGTGAATGGCAAAAACTGCGTCTTAGCCACTTCTACTACCCCACTGCAGAGAGACCTTTCACGTACATGATAGAACATCATGGTCTGTGACAGTGCATTTTGCAAAACCAGTCTGCACTGCTATTGAAAGCCCAGCACTGCAATGAAGCATACTTGATTCTTGGAAGTACACAGTTATTACAGTTTATCCATACAAGCAACATGAAATCCTCACAGGGCTGAAGTAGCAGAAGCATGTGCAAGTAAACCCTGGCATTAATAGTTGTAAATTCAAAATTAATTTCTGCTCTGATAGCAGTTAAACTACATATGTGAGCTTTTTTAAACCATCAAAAACATTTCCAGCAGCCACTGCTAGCTGTGAAGAAGTAATACTGCACTATAGAGGAACATAGTGTAATTAGGCTCGAGGTGAGGAGAAAGTTCTTCTTGCCATTGGAATCATAGAATCAATAATGTTGGAAAAGACCTCAAAGATCATCAAGTCCAACATGTCACCCACAACCTCATGACTAACTAAACCATGGTACCAAGTGCCACGTCCAATCCCCTCTTAAACATCTCCAGGGATGGCAACTCCACCACCTCCCTGGGCAGCACATTCCAATGGGTAACAACTCTTTCTGTGAAGAATGTGCTGCCCAGGGAGGTGGTGGAGTCACTGTCCCTGGAGGTGTTCAAAAAAGGATTGCATGCGGAACTTGAAGCCACGGTTTAGTTGTCAGGAGGTGTTAGGTATTACGTAATAGGTTGGACTTGATAATCTCTGAGATCTTTTCCAACCTGGTTGATTCTGTGATTCTATGAACATAGCTTAGACTTTTAACATACAGGACATGTCCTGCAGCAAAATTTAATATTGAAAATGCTCATTTCTTGGCTTATGGAAATCTGTCTGCAACATTTTGAAAGGTGCCATTAAGCAAATGTTTTCTTGCCATAATATTTCTGATGCTTAGTTCTACCATGTGCACTTGGAGATGGGAATGAAGAGCTTTGTGCAACATTTGCAGAACTTTCAGTTATCACAGGAAGCATTTTTTCAGTATTTTGGAGCTATTATTTATTTGGCACTTTGAGCAATTTCAAAATACTCTGTCTGTACTGGGTTAGGAACTGGCTGGAGGGCCAAGCCCAGAGAGTGGTGGTGAATGGTGCCACATCCCGCTGGAGGCCAGTCACTAGTGGCATCCACCAGGGATCAGTGCTAGGCCCCATCCTCTTTAATATCTTCATTGATGATCTGGATGAGGGGATTGAGACAGTCATCAGCAAATTTGCAGATAACACCAAGTTGGGAGCAGGCGTTAGTCAGTTAGAAGGAAGAAGGGCTCTGCAGAGGGACCTTGACAGGCTGGACAGATGGGCGGAGTCCAAACAGGATGGCATTCAACAAGTCCAAGTGCTGGGTGCTGCACTTTGGCCACAACAACCCCATGCAGAGCTACAGGCTGGGGTCGGAGTGGCTGGAGAGCTGCCAACCTGGGGGTGCTGGTTGACAGCCGCCTGAACATGAGCCAGCAGTGTGCCCAGGTGGCCAAGAAGCCAATGGCATCCTGGCCTGCATTAGGAATGGTGTGGCCAGCAGGAGTAGGGAAGTCATTGTGCCCCTGTACTCTGCTTTGGTTAGGCCACACCTTGAGTACTGTGTCCAGTTCTGGGCCCCTCAGTTTAAGAAGGACATTGAGACACTTGAACGTGTCCAGAGAAGGGCAACAAGGCTGGGGAGAGGCATTGAGCACAAGCCCTGTGAGGAGAGGCTGAGGGAGCTGGGATTGTTTAGCCTGGAGAAGAGGATGCTCAGGGGTGACCTCATTGCTCTCTACAACTACCTGAAGGGTGGTTGTAGCCAGGAAGAGGTTGGTCTCTTCTCTCTAGCAACCAGCACCACAACAAAGGGACACAGTCTCAAGCTGTGCCAGGGGAAGTTTAGACTCGAGGTGAGGAGGAAGTTCTTCACCAAGAGAGTCATTCGTCATTGGAATGTGCTGCCCAGGGAGGTGGTGGAGTCACTGTCCCTGGAGGTATTCAAGAGGGGACTGGACATGGCACTTGATGCCATGGTCTAGTCATGAGGTCTGTGGTGACAGGTTGGACTCGATGATCTTTGAGGTCTCTTCCAACCTTGGTGATACTGTGATACTGTGAATACTGTAATGAACTGTAAAGGAATTACACTTTCTAAAGGAATTACACTTCCACAATTGTGGTTTTATCTGATAGCTTCCAGGACTTTTCATGAATTCAGTAAGGTCAGTGATATAAAAGGAGGAACACTGTATATCTAAATGCATCCTAATAAGCTTTTTTATGAACACAGTAATTGTAAAACCCCAAAACTTAAAAACTGAGATTAGAGATTGTAATGATTTTTTGGTTTAGAAAAAAAAAACATTAAAAAAGCCAGCAGCACCAATAAAATATGACAAATTATTTCAGTTAATGCTTTCTGGCACCATACAAGGAGTTGTGAGATAAAATTACCAATGGATTTTCGCATCATTAAACTTTTACGACCAACTTTTTTGTTAATAGTGATGAGGGGTGTGATAGGACTTAGGACTTCCCACATCTTGATCCAAACAATCTTTTTTTTCACTGACCTTTACCATATTTTGAATCTTTTAATCTTTACTCTTTATTTGCTGACACAGTTATAGAATAGAACAGAATAGCATAGAGCAGAGTAGAGTAGAGTAGAGTAGAGTAGAATAAAATAGAATAGAATTAAGTAGGATGAGATCATCGACTCCATCCTATCATCCAACACCATCTAATCAACTAAACCATGGCACCAAGTACCTCATCCAGTCTCTTCCTAAACACCTCCAGTGATGGTGACTCCACCACCTCCCCTGGCACAGCCCATTCCATTTCTATGACGAAATTCTTCCTAACATCTGGCCTAAACTTCCCCTAGTGTAGCTTGAGACTGTGTCCTCTTGTTCTGTCACAGGTTGTCTGGGAGAAGAGACCAACCCCCACCTGGCTACAACCTCCCTTCAGGTACTTGTAGACAGCAATAAGGTGCCCCCTGAGCCTCCTCTTCTCCAGGCTAAGCAACCCCAGCTCCCTCAGCCTCTCCTTAGAGGGCATGTGCTCCAAATCCCTCACCAGCCTCGTTGCCCTTCTCTGGACACCTTCCAGCAACTCAACATATTTCCTAAACTGAGGGGCCCAGAACTGGACACAGTCCTCAAGGTGTGGCCTAACCAGTGCTGAATACAGGGAAGAATGAATTCCTTACTCCTGCTGGCCACACTGTTCCTGATACAGGCCAGGATGCCATTGGCCTTCTTGGCAACCTGGGCACAGTGCTGGCTCGTGTTCAGCCTACTGTCAACCAGTATCCCCAGGTCCCTTTCTGCCTGGCTGCTCTCCAGCCACTCTGACCCCAGCCTGTAGCACTGCATGGGGTTGTTGTGGCCACTGTGTAGAACCTGGCACTTATATGTGTTAAATCTCATGCCCTTGGTCTCTGCCCATCTGTCCATTCTGTCAAGGTCCCTCTGCAGAGCTCTCCTACCCTCTAACATATCAACAACTGCCCCCAGCTTGGTGTCCTCTGCAAACTCAGTTATGATGGACTCAATCCCCTCATCCAGATCATCAATAAAGATTTTAAAGGTATTATTTGTATCTTTGAACCACAGAAGACCTCTACTTCGAAAAATGATGTATTTTTTTACATGTCTTACAACTAGAGATTCTATAGCAGAAAGTTCAAAGTGTACTCACTTTGGTGATTCTTGTTCAGATGACCTGTTAAAAAAAAACAAAAACCAATAAGGAAAGAACATAAGTTAAATCTTCAGGAAATCAAGAACTACACTCTAGTAAATGAAGAAACAAAAAGCCTCCATAAAAGGAAAAAGGTATGCTCCCAGTAAATTAAAGAATACTTAATCCTACATTGAAAGTCTGAATTGGACAGGTGTGGAGTTTATGAAACACTCAACAAAAACCCCAGGGCAGCTGTAAGAATTTTACAACAAAGTAAAACTGAAGCAATTACACAGATGATGACAATCTAGCATAGAGAAGAAATCACAGTTTGCAGTACATAGCATTCCCCAAAGCATCCAGTTAACTTCATCAGAAATCATCTGAAACAGTGAGGTAGCTGATATTACATCAATTAAAACAATATCTGAGGTGCATTTGGAAGTAAAAGTTACAAAAGAGTTGCTTGCAAAGCAAAGTAACTTTCAGGCAAATGGAATAGCTTTACAAATTTAATTAAGTAGTGACCGAAAAACCTGGAGAGAGATAAATCCATGCTGGAAAAACACAAGCATGAAGTAGTTTGGTTTGAATGGAGGGTTGCTGAATTGTCAGGGAGGAGGCAATTCACAGCATACAATTAAATTATCAATTATTGTTCTCTAAAACATCAATACTTAGAATTGTGCACCATGCTTCATCAATACTACAGTAAAAGTAGCAGCAGTATCAGTCTAAGTTTCCTTACATATATTCTACAATATGAACAAATTCTTTCTTGAGAGGCAGAGATGGTGAAGCTTCATGCAGTCATGACCATCTTCTGAACCCACTGTCATCCATCCCACCTCCCACAGACACTTCTGGTTATCTTTGTTTCCAATCTCACTGTATTTTTACCCCTGGAGTGCCAGCAGTGCACTAGATCCTTTGGGCATGTCCACACACTTGCTGCCTTACCAGCCTACATGTAAATGGAATGGACAAACATTGAACTCATGCTGTAACTGCTTAGTAAGAGCAGAATGTTGATTTAGGGATGTTTGGGGTGTTTGTCTGTTTGGTTTTTCTGCCAGTAACTGCTAGTAACTGACCATTGTCACTAATCTTGCAGAAAACTTTGTGTCTTTGAAAATTTGACTCCTACATTAGATTTGACTGCAATTGTCCAAGTGTTTTCTAGTGGGAACAGAGGGAAATGGGCAGTGCAATGACATAAGCCTTATTTCCTTAGGAAGTCATGCTAAAAATAAAGAAATGGGGGTGGGGATTTTTTGTTTGGTTGTTGGGGTTTTTTTAGCTAATTGATTTCCTCCTGAGACCACAACAATGAATCTGTACATCTTTCCTATGTTTTGCCACAGCTGAGTTACAATTCTGCTACCAAATTCTGTGTAGAATTCAAGTTTTGCTAGAAGTTAACCCTTTCAAAAGCCTTCACCAAAAATGTACATCCATAGAATTGTGATGCAAATTGATGAAAGGTCTCTATTTTACTGTGATATCTCTCCTCTTTCTTTCCAATAGAGTAAGGTAGTTTGAGAGAGAGAGAGAAAACCAGCTTGGGCTTCCATTCATATACTGTGTATAAACACACAGCAAATTCTTCATTATCTCAGCAATACATTTGGAGACTTAGGTGAGGGACATGAATTCCCACTAATATTTGCTGAAGGTTTATCTGTTGAATTACTGCACTTTAAATGGAACATATCTGCTCTGAAAGTTAATGTACCATTCTGTAAGCTTTTAAAGTGAAAAAAGGGTTACCAAAATGTTGATCCAGGTGACAAAACACAAAGCTTAAAAGAATTCATTAGGGACAATGCAAGCTGTGTCTTTCTGAAGCCTGCAGTAGCTTAGCATGCTAGAGATGCAGGACTTTGCACTGCTACTCACTGAAACAGTATTTCTAGCATCAGTGTGATAAAGTACCTTGCACATGAATAACTAGATGACCTTCTCTAGCCATACAATATTTCACATTTTACTACCCTATCTTCCTCATTTCAGAACACATGACAAGTACCCTATTTTAAGTCAGTAAAAGACAACACTCACCAGAGCAGCCATTCAACTTTTTCATCAAGAAGAAGAGCCATTCTTTGCAGGGAGATTAAACTTTCCATTAGAGCAGCTACCAAGCAAATACTTTAAAAGTGCAGGTATTTCCTTTTCCTTACTACACAATATATCGCAAATCTTCAATCTTCTACTCACTATGGATTGCTCTGTTCATGGCTATCTTTACAAAAAGTCCGCTTTGCCCTAGAAAGACTAACTCTCCTCTCCTGTAAGGAGAAGAGAAAGGAAAGGCCCTAAGGAAAGAACCCTCCTTCACATTTTCATGTGCCCTACCAGGAGATTCTGCTATTTCGAGAGCTGAGGATGATGAACTATAGCAGAGTAAAACCCCAAGAGAAAAGGGACAACCGAAACAATAGCACTGTAGCAAAATTCCCCCTTCACAAACAACTGAAGGAAACATCTGTAGGCTTTGCCCTTGCGCTGCTCTTCAAGTTCTTAAAGCTCCTTTTATTGTAACACCTGCAGGGCTGGCAAAACTGACTGTGCCAGCACTTCCATTATCACCTCTTTTCTGAGAGCCATTAAAAATTGGGATTCGTAAGCCAAAATAAGTGAAAGACATTTGCAGCGAGACTTTTTTCTGCATTTTAAAGGACATTATACAGAACATATACAGAATATTTTGCATTTTTATGAACAGAAGGCCATGTGGATTCTTTGTGCTGCCTGTTCAAGAGCACTACTAAGGAAATCTTGAGGACATCACGGTGATTTTTGATAAATTCCAAACATTCACGTTTGTAAGTGGCTGCTGCCATCACCTATATAAGGATACTTTCAGTTACTCTGCATTGCCTTTACAGACCATGTTCCAGTTTACTGAACGCAGCAGATTTGGTAAGAACAAGGAACTTACCATGTCTGTGTATGATTTAAAACTCAGAATTAATAAAATTTAATTTTTTTAATTAATTGCCATTTTTTACCAAGAAAGTAGTTACCAGGACCTGGCTGAACACGGCTGAAGGGTACTTTCATCAGCAGTTACACTTTAAAACCCTTGTTCACAAAAGGAATTATATTTGAGTGAAAACAATGACGTGTTCCCACAGTACATTCACCAAAGCTCGCTATGTAGGTGCAGTTCATTGTCTGTCAAAATGGAAAGCCGAAAGAATTGAACAAATGCAACATACGTTCAGGAAATCTATTTTCAGCGCAATACCTTCACCAGATGATGCATCACACTTAAACCAGGAGCGTATGTGAACTTCCAGAAATTCACAGCACAGTGCAAGTGAATTTCCTTTTTCTATACTAGTTCATCATTTCATTTCCTTCCCCTCCAACGCTGGGACTGTACATATTATTCCATATCACCAGCAAGAATACAAGTTTAAAAAGGTTTATAGCTCTGCAAGTCTGTTTACCTTTAAAGACAAAAGCCTGTGCAGGAATATGTTGCATTTGCACTTGAGAGAAAGGAAAGGAGCATACAGAGAAAATCTCCTTGAGTACTACTTGGCTAAACATCTTTGTTTTAATGGCAAATCTTGGGCCTTGGTATTTTAAACTGACCTTGATATTTTTTAAGTTTAAATGTTTTTTGTTTACAGAAACATTTGAAACTACAGGTTTTTTAATTTGCAACAAATAATTGAATATAAAGATACAAGCAGACTCATTCTAGTTGCTTGTTTCTTCACTTATTTACCTGAAGATGAAGGATAAGCTCTTTTCTTTTTGGTCCTTTCCTGGTTTTGTAACAGTTCATCACTGAACAGTGTGGCCAGCAGGAGCAGGGAGATCATTGTGCTCCTGTACACTGCACAGGTTAGGCCACACCTAGAGTACTGTGTCCAGTTCTGGGGCCCTCAGTTTAGGAGGGATGTTGACTTGCTGGAACGTGTCCAGAGAAAGGCAATGAAGTTTGTGAGGGGTTTGGAACACAGCCCTGTGAGGAGAGGCTGAGGGAGCTGGGGTTGCTTAGCCTAGAAAAGAGGAGACTTGGGGGAGGAGACCTTATTGCCCTCTACAACTACCTGCAGGGAGGTTGTAGACAGGCAGAGGTTGGTCTCTTCTCCCAGGCAGCCAGAACCAGAACAAGAGGACACAGTCTCAAGCTGTGCCAGGGGAGGTTTAGGCTGGAGGTTAGGAAGAAATTCTACACAGAGTGAGTGATTACCCATTGGAATGGGCTGCCTGGGGAGATGGTGGAGTCACCACCATTGGAGGTGTTTAGGAGGAGACTTGACAGGGTGCTTGGTTGCATGGTTTAGTTGATTAGGTGGTGTTGGATGATAGGTTGGATGCGATGATCTTGAAGGTCTCTTCCAACATGGTCTATTCTATTCTATTCTATTCTATTCTATTCTATTCTATTCTACACATGAACTTCTGGGTGTGATCAAAAGAACTTGCACTGGGGATGGACAGTGCAGTTCTGCAGCCTTTCAAGACAAAACCTAACAACTGCAACTAAAAATCAGCATCTTACATCTGCTTGCTAGTAGCTTTCCAAAAATATTTCAGACTGTTTTCAGAGCAAAGCTGTTAATTAGTTATAATCAGCATTAACTAATACCTTTTTGGATAGTCTTAGACAGCAGGCTAGGCAGTAAAAAAAGAGCCCTCTGAAGAAAATGTATATTGACAGTGTATATTAACAATGTGTATGACAAGTGACTCTTGGCTTTCCTCCAAAGAAAAAGAAATGTTGGACTTGCAAATCTATGCTTTCCCCCCCCCCAAAAGTTTCAACGATGTCAATTTAATTCTACTAAAGATCAGCATGGCAAAAATGGGTAAGTTTGCTCTAAAACACTTACTAATACACTGTAAGGTGTTTTATGGTTAACATCTAGCTATTCCTGAAGCGTGGCAGAAGACTAGGACAAGGTCCCATATTTTACACTAAGGATACACAAGTTACACTTTTTTATTATAAATAAGCTTTAACTGAGAGGGTAAAATTCCCTCTTTCAATGAAGCCTTCAGGGAAAGAAAGATTTTACTACACATGGAATGTGGACTAACATAAACTGATGAAAACTTCAGTGTAGAGAAAAAAATGAAACAATTTTATGTGTATGGTTACTGCATATTTTACCTCAATTGATAAAAATGAGAGTATTAATGAGCATTTTGCTTGTTGAAAGTCTAATAGTCAAGAAAGGATTATTCATTCTGCACATTACAGGATCACAGGATGTCAGGGGTTGGAAGGGATCCAAAGAGATCATCGAGTCCAACCCCCCTGCCAGAGCAGGACCATGGAATGCATCCAGGTGGGCCTTGAAAGTCTCCAGAGAGGGAGAGTCCACAACCCCTCTGGGGAGCCTTGCAGTAAAGAAGTTCCCCCCTGTGTTTAGGTGGAACCTCCTGTAGATTCTCTAAAACACTCAGTTATCTGCTTAATATCAAATATTATAAACACACCCAAGAATGCATTGGAGATAACACATATGGAAAATGTGATTTATGTGAGGCAGCAACAGCAATTTCCACGGTGAGTAATATTATTCAGATACTGCATAGTCATTCAGTGCTTAGAGAAATAAATATGTGTGCTATTTTCCAATTTAGAACATCTTTTTTTTACTCTCTGGGAAACAACACAAAAGCAGGTTTTCCCACTGCATTCTCAGTAAGCAGAGGATAGATGAAACAGGAAGTAAAGGGGGGGGGGGGAACTATAGGGGAAAAAAGAAGATATAAGAAAAAACCCAACAACATACTAACTGGGAGGACACAATCCACCAGTCAAGGAACACAGCCTGGCAACTTAGTCTGCTGTCTACAGCTTCTATGCTCATCATCTCCTTTCATGGACTGCCTCTCATTATTTTTACTCCTCTAGAAAATACTTCTAGAAGTCTATATTCTGCAAATGTTAAAACACAGGAAAGTCATGGCTTCCTATGTATGACTATTCACAACATCTAGAGGTACCAATTTTATATATTATCATAGCTATCATTAACATCACTAGTTGAATACAGAATTAACCAGGTTGGAAAAAACCTTTGAGATCCAACCTATCACCCAACACCATCTGATGAACTAAACCATGGCACTACGTGCCTCATCCAGTCTCTTTTTAAACAGTGATGGTGACTCCACCACCTCCCTGGGCAGCACATTCCAATGGCCAATCACTCCTTCTGTGAAGGATTTCTTCCTAACATCCAGCCTAAACCTCCCCTGGCACAGCTTGAGACTGTGTCCTCTTGTTCTGCCACAGGTTGTACTAATGTTCATCTGTCTTCCAGTCAGAAAAATATAAAAGGAATTTAAAACACCAGTGACCAAATCCAAATATGTATACATGGTTTTTTAACCCCTCTTTCATAGAAATACCTCTGCTGTAATGGAGTAAAAATATCGTTGTATCAAAATTTGAAGGAAACACTTTAAATCCCAACACTTAAATCACCATCCCTGGAATGTGCTGCCCAGGGCGGTGGTGGAGTCACCGTCCCAGGAGGTGTTCAAGAGGGGATTGGATGTGGCACTTGGTGCCATGGTCTAGTCATGAGGTCTGTGGTGACAGGCTGGACTCGATGATCTTTGAGGTCTCTTCCAACCTTAGTGATGCTGTGATACTGTGATACTGTAAATCCAGAATTTAAGGCTGCAGTTAGTAGCTGCACGCTATCACAGAGGTAGGTGAGTCCTACAAGCTTTCCTTAATATGCTGCTTCTCAAAATGCATCTTGCCTTAAAGTGGCTAGAGATCACTAGAGACCATTTTCCCTATGCAACATTACAAAGGTCCCTGCATTTTAATACAAAGTATTCTCCCCAGCTAAAAAGTTTTAGAGTAGCTGTCTGTTCCTTTTCAGACTGAGTCATGACTTTGGGTATTATTTCTGAAGTTAATATTGTGTTAATCTGAAGTCACTCATTAAGACATGCCTCTGTCACACGTAAAATGTAATAGATGAACAAATAATTGCACAAAGATAGGTGCTTCAAGCCTGAATCCAAATCTAGCAGTGGTTTAGACCACTGTGGGCAAGATCAAAATTGGTCCTCAAAGAATACCACAGAAATGCCTCCAGGCAAAAAGTAGAGACTGCCTTTAGACAAGTGAACTACAGTTCCTCTGAGTATGAATAATATGGAGGACTACAAGCATTATTATGCTCTTGTGTTTAGTTAAATGCAGTACCTCTTTCAAATGGCAATGCTATGTTGATGATGTGGAACATAAACTCTTCTAGAATTTAAGTAAGTCTTCCCCTCAAAAAAGAGGAAGAGTTTATACAAGGTAGGAAAGGGTCACAGGAGCTATTGGGAAACAAAATGTTACAGCTATGACCAGGTAGGCCTTAACAGCTTTGCTAGTTTTCTAAGAAATTAACTACAGAGAATTGCTTAGAGATGGAAAGTTGGTTTGCTCTGGGGTCGGAGTGGCTGGAGAGCTGCCAAACAGAGAGGGACCTGGGGGTGCTGATCGACAGCTGCCTGAACATGAGCCAGCAGTGTGCCCAGGTGGCCAAGAAGGCCAACAGCATCCTGGCCTGCATTAGGAATGGTGTGGTCAGCAGGAGCAGGGAGGTCATTGTGCCCCTGTACTCTGCATTGGTTAGGCCGCACCTTGAGTCCTGTGTCCAGTTCTGGGCCCCTCAGTTTAAGAAGGACATTGAGACACTTGAACGTTTCCAGAGAAGGGCAACAAGGCTGGTGCCGCGATTAAGAGACGGGACTCAGCCTGATGCAGGCTAGGTGTCCAGTTTATTACACAAAATCCTTTATAAAAGCTTATACAATACAAAAAAGCAACCTACTACTGGAGCAGGGACCCCGTTACAACCATCTGGCATGTCTCAAGTCTTACACACTCCAGTCATAACAACCATTCGTCATCAAATGTATGCCCTCCTCCAGCCACACTGCTGGACCGTAATTCACAAGCCATCAAGGCCAACACTATCCCCTCTTATCAGGCCAGCAGTGCTTGGAGCTCGGCTCTCCAAGATTTAACCCTTCAATTCCCCCTTCTGTTATATAACAAGAATCCCTTTAACAAAGCAATTAATCAAACTCTATAAGCATTACAATAAACAAGGCAAAAAAGGTAGCAAAAAGAATAAAGCAGTAAAACAATAAACAAGGCAAAAAAAGGCAGCAAAAAGAATAAAGCAATCAAAGCATACATAATCGTTCTAAGAAAACTACAAATCCGAAGAAAAAGTCCCCAATTACCAAGCAATTTAAAAGATGAAAGAACTAGCCACTTATCCAAAGACAGTCCTACTAAACAAGTAGAAAAAAGGGGTTCTCGGAAGATTGACCAGAAATCTGCAGGCGGTTCATGGCATTTGCAGTTTAGCAATTTGTCAAAATAAAGCAGATGTAAAAGCAAACCTGAACTCACTGTAATCTTAGAAGCAATGGTGACTGTTTTATACTAAACTTGCTTGGCTTTTGGTTATCCTTTTAAAAAAATCCCAAAACCAAAATGAGAAATAAGTTTTTTGCAGCAGTTCTTACCTCCTACGTGGACTACGGTTCTGAGAGAACTCTGAATCACTGTCCTTTGACGTTGGAGAGCCTTTATAAGTGTAAAACACATCCTCCGTTCCAGTAATGTAGCTGATCTCATTTGTAAGGTTATCTACAGACGAGTGTCGTGGTTTACAGATTTCATGACGTAGTCTAGGACTCCGCCTTAAAAGTAAGGAACACAAACACAAGTTGGAAAAGCAGATTAATAAAAAAACCCCATCTTTATCAGATAAATTGAAAATTCTACCCTAATGCACTCTATATCCCAAGTTCTTCATGACATGCCTCACAGGTCTCATTTTAAATAATATTTTTAAAACATTTTGCTTTGTGTGGTAGAAAATCAGATCCTGCTAAGTTCAGTACACTGAATTGATGGCCAGGGTGGTGGTGGAAGCCTCATCCCTGGAGGTTTTGACGGCCAGGCTGGATGTGGCTCTGAGCAACCTGCTGTAGTGTGAGGTGTCCCTGCCCACGCTGGGGCGGGGTTGGAACTAGATGATCCTCGAGGTCCCTTCCAACCCTAACAATTCTATGATTCTATGATTCATTTCCCCCCTCCAATACTAACTGTATTGTTAAAGTTCTAATCATAGGATAATTCAGTATTGGAAGGGACTTATGGAGGTCATCTAGTCCACCATCCTGCTCAAAGCAGGGTCAACTCAAAATCAGAACAGGCTGTTAAAGACTTTTTTTCAGTCAGTTCTCAAAAAACTTGAAGGATGGAGATTATGCAGCTTCTCTAAGCAACAACTGCTCAAATGTCCTTGCAGTGTAGCAGGTTTTTCATTATGGCCAGGAAGAGCCTCTCATTTCAGCATATACTTCCTGCCTCATCCTCCCACCATGCAACACTGAAGAACTTTGCCTCATTCTCTAGCTAACCTCCTCCTACTGCCAGGCTACTGTTAGGCATCTGGGAAACCCTTGATCCTCCAGGCTGAACAAGTATAGTTGTCTCAGCCTCTCCTCGTAGGTTAAGTGTTCCAGCCTCCTGACTACCCTGCCAGCTGGTGGCCTTTGCTTAGCTTGCTGCAGTGTGCATGTTTCTTGTATTTGTGGGCACAGAAGTGGGTGCAGCATTCTAATGAATGCTGAGCAAAACAGGGATAATAATTTCCTTTGATCTACCATCTCTGCTTGTTAATATTGTCATGCTGCTACCATGGCACACCACATAGCTTGTGTACAACTTGCTGCTGCTGAAGATTACCAGGTCCTTTTCCAGGGAACTGCATCACAGACAATACTGCTGCACTAGATTCTTCCTTTCCAGGACTTTGCACTTCAATGAATTTCATACAGATCCTATTGGCCAACTTATCCAGGCTATCAAAGTCCCTTTGGATTCTAGCCTTCCCCCGAAGCTTATTGACTCATCCTCCCAGTTTGGTGTTGCCTGCAAATTGTATGAGCAAGCACTCCATTGCCTTCTCCAGGCTATAAAAATGTTAAGCAGGACCATTACCAAGACAGTTCTCTACAGTTCTGAACTTATTTGCCACTAGGTAGACTAACATAGAATCATTTTGATTGGAAAAGTCCTTTAAGACCACCAAGTCCAACCACCTAACTCTACCAAGTTTGGTGCTAGACCATGTAGCATAGCACCTAATAGCATCTAATGCCTCTTTTAAACACCTCCATTGATGGGGATTCAAACATCTCCCTGGGGAGTCTTTTCTAGCATTTGATAACCTTTTCAGTAGTTTCTTCTAATATCAAATCTAAACCTTTGCTGGTGCAACTTCAGGCCATTTCCTCTCATCCTATCAATTACCATGAGAGAGAAGAGATCAATGCCCACCTTACTACAACCTCCTTTCAGGTAATTCTAGACAGCCATAAGGTCTTCAGTCTTTCCTCCAGACTAAAAACCTCCTGTTCCTTCAGCTGCTTCTCATAAGACATATACTCCAGACCCTTCCCCAGCTTCACTGCCCTTCTCCTGACGTGCTCCCTCACCTCAATGTCTTTCTTGTACTGTGTTCAGTTTTGAGGCCCTCTCTACTTGAGGTGTGGCTTTATCAGTGCTGAGTACAGGGGGACAATCACTTTCCTGGTCCTTCTTGTCACATTATTCCTGATACAGGTACCCCCATATCTTTCTCCACTGGTCAGGCCTGCAGCCATTCTTCCCCAGGCCTGTAGCATTGCATGAGTTTGTTATGACCCAAGTGCAGAACCTGGCATTTGGCCTTATTGAGTTACATACAACTGGCTTTGGCCCATCAATCCAGCCTGTCCAGGTCTCTCTGTAGAGTCTTCCCAATTTCAATCAGATCCACAGTCCCTCTCAACTTAGCATCATCTGCAAATGTACTGAGAGTGCACTCAATCCCCTTCTCCAGAACATTAATAAATATGTCAAAGAGAACTGGCCGGAGTTACTGGTGGGGAACACCACTTGTGACTGGCCACCAACTGGATTTAACTCCATTCACCACCACTCTTTGGGCCCAGTGATTCAGATGTTTTTTTACCCAGTGAAGTATTCGTCTACCCAAGCCATATGCAGCCAGTAACTTACCTCTGAGTCCAGTCATCCAATTTTTATGCCTCTTTATTTTTCTTCAAACCATCTCGCTGTCCACCACTCCAGAACATAATGTCTTAACTCAGGTATAATATTTTGGCAGACAGTATCAAAAGCCTTGCTAAAGTTAACATGACACCTACTGTTCTGTCACCACATGCAGCCTCAGAATAACGATGTTGAAATATATATGTACACACTAGATAATTATTCTGCTAGACTACATACAATTGGAAAAGGTGGGAGGCTGGAAGTTATGGGAAAGACTGAAATTTCATTTACCAATTAGGGGTAACAGGAGGTGATCGAGAAGGAAGGCTTTTGGTCTCCAGATGCTCGACAGATAAAGATCGTCTCATAGATGGGTTCCATACCATCCCACCTATCACTTTTCTGCAGTACTGGCTGTTTAGAGATCTGAAAAGAAATTTAAACCCAAAAAATGTACATGAATTATTTTCCACAGAAAATGTCAGCAAAGTAAAATGTGCTGGTGAAAGAAAATTTTGTTGTTATGTGTTCACCCCTCTGCACTTATGCATTTGTGTTCTTACAGAGCCATTTGGTGTCATAGAATCATAGAATCAATAAGGTTGGAAGAGACCTCAAAGATCATCAAGTCCAACCAGCCACCCAACACCTCATGACCACTAAACCATGGCACCAAGTGCCACATCCAATCCCCTTTTTGAATACCTCCAGGGACGGTGACTCCATCACCTCCCTGGGCAGCACATTCCATTTGCTAACAACTCTCTCTGTGAAGAACTTTCTCCTCACCTCGAGCCTAATAAAAATGTTTAACTCCTGCAACAATGCTAATCACAAGCGTAATTTTGTTTAAAAAGATGTAGGGGAAAACAGGGAATTCCACATGTCCTATTTGCACTGAACCAAGTACCTGACAAAACACATTTGAAAAACAGGCAACAGAGTCTAGAGGTTCCATGTTAAAACTCATAAAGGGGCAATAATTCACTAATGGCTTCACAGAGGACAAGGATTATGTTAACCATCTACCTGCTGCCTCAGCAAAAAAGAGCTCCACCAGACTGCTCTCTACTGCCATAAGAAACTCACATTTGAGTGAGATGCTACTTATAGGAATAAACCATTAGAGAAAGATCTAACATGGAAAGGGGATCTCCAAGTCTGGGTTGACTCTTTTGCCAAGAACCTGACAAGATGAGGGTTGTATCAGAACCTCAGCTAGGAAGACAATAAAACTATCTTACTAGTGGAATTGCACAGCATAAAGAAAAATTTAAAGTAGATCCAAATTGAGATAAACTACCCTCCATGCATCTTTTCACCCAGCATTCCACATGCCAAAGAGATAAGCTGCTCATCCTAGAATTTCTCACAGAAAAGCAGCAACTTCTGAGTTACAAAGAAGTCACCTTCTCCCAGTTTAACTTAAGAGGGAAAACTTAATTTGAAGCATCAACATAACAAAATCAGTTACCCGTGTGTGTCTTTAAGCTTAGCAAACACACAGTCCATGAGCTCAAGAGTAGCATTACCTGAACTATCCATATTTTTATTTTTAAGTCTTCTGAATACCAATGACAAGGCACCAGCTACCCTGGTTTTCTACAAGAACAAAGTTCTTTCAAAAAAGCCTTCCACAGGTAAAGTGGAGAGGGAGTACACAAAAAGTGGATGCATTGAGGAATTCCACATATTTTCCAGTAATCGGCTTTCCCCCATTACAAGTGCCTGTTCATGCATTTTTCCTGTGCAGTTTACTTCCAAGGTTAAAATAGGACACAGGGACATGACATGACAAGTCATGATGGAAGCCAGAGCCCTAACTCCAGAATCACTTTAACAAAATATTCTCTAGTTGTTTCGGTTGAGGTGCGTAACATAAAACAATCTCTTTGAGGTCTTTTCCAAACTTATTGATTCTATGATTCTATAGTGATTCTATGATGTCAAATGTGAAGATATTTCTCAGCAAACACAGTGAGAGACAGTCAATGTCTTTTCATCCTTTGCTGCTAGTTATGGCTGAGGTTATCCTTTGGGAAAAAATAGGTACATTTTTAGCTTTCAGCAAGGAACAAGAATGCACCTAGGGATGCGTATTCAGTCCAGAAATGTTTAATGAACTCTCAGTTCCAGAGATGTGATTCAGCCTGCCCTTAGAATAAGTCTTACACCTGCTTTATACAACTCAGCAGTCTACTTTAAATGAAATGCCACTAGTACTTTAGGTTAAGAGAATCCAGAAGGGCACAGAGACGTGTAAAGTATGAAATGGTATTGAAGGTTTGCAGGAGTTCAAGTATTTCACAGTATCACAGTATCACTAAGGTTGGAAGAGACCTCGAAGATCATCAAGTCCAACCTGTCACCACAGACCTCATGATTAGACCATGGCACCAAGTGCCATGTCCAGTCCCCTCTTGAACACCTCCAGGGACAGTGACTCCACACCTCCCTGGGCAGCACATTCCAATGGTGAATGACTCTCTCAGTGAAGAACTTTCTCCTCACCTCCAGCCTAAACATCCCCTGGCGCAGCTTGAGACTGTATCCTTTTGTTCTGGTGCTGGTTGCTAGAGAGAAGTGGCCAACCCCTTCCTGGCTACAACCACCATTCAGGTAGTGGTAGACAGCAATGAGCTCTCCCCTGAGCCTCCTCGTCTCCAGGCTAAACAATCCCAGCTCCCTCAGCCTCTCCTTACAGGGCTGTGCTCAAGGCCTCTCCCCAGCCTTGTTGCCCTTCTCTGGACACGTTCAAGTGTCTCAATGTCCTTCCTAAACTGAGGGGCCCAGAACTGGATACAGGACTCAAGGTGTGGCCTAACCAATGCAGAGTACAGGGGCACAATGACTTCCCTGCTCCTGCTGGCCACACTGTTCCTGATACAGGCCAGGATGCCATGGGCCCTCTTGTCCACCTGGGCACACTGCTGGCTCGTGTGCAGCCTACTATCAACCAGTACCCTTAGGTTTCTTTCTGCCTGGCTGCTCTCCAGCCAGAAAGGGCTGGGGCATGTATATATACAAACATCAGGATTTTGACTTTGTTTGCAAATTTGAGGGAAATAAAAGTACTCCAGGATGTGACTATCCTACAAAAAGATTTTTGAGAACATCACCTCCACAAAACCTTCACTATAGAAAGAACAATCACATTACTCCATGAAGGAGCTCATTCTCAAAATACTGATTTGTAAAATGTTAAAAATTACGGGTTACTATTGGGACAACTACTTGTTTTCCCTTATTTCAGCTATGACCTAGTATTAAGTGAAAATATATATAATTTCATTTCAGCAGAAAACATAAAGCATTTAATCAGTCTTCTAACTGTTGGACTGCCCTCATGGATTAACTGCTTCGTTTACAAGGAATACTAATCCACTTGGTACAAATCTTTGCAGTATCTAAAAGCAGGCCAGTTACCAAAGTTAGTCAAGCTCTTTGAAGTAAGATATTTAAAAGTTGAAGCTTATCCAAACAGGAAAGAGAGAATTATCCTAATAAATTAAATCTAAACTGTTAAGAGAACACAAACACCACCCACAAAAGAAAATACTTCACAGAATCAAACAGGTTGGAATAGACCTCAGAGATCATCAAGTCCAACCTATTACCTAAATCCTAACACCTCATGGCCACTAAACCATGGCACCAAGCACCACATCCAATCCTTTTTTGAACACCTCCAGGGATGGTGACTCCACCACCTCCCCGGGCAACACATTCCAATGGTTAACAACTCTCTCTCAGAAGAACTTTCTCCTCACCTCAAGCCTAAACTTCCCCTGATGCAGCCTGAGACTGTGTCCTCTTGCTCTGGTGCTGGTTGCCTGGGAGAAGAGACCAATCTCTGCCTGGCTACAACCTCCCTTCAGGTAGTTGTAGAGAGCAGTGAGGTCACCCCTGAGTCTCCTCCTCTCAGGCTAAGCAATCCCAGATCCCTCAGCTTCTCCTCACAGGGCTGGTGCTCCAAGGCCCTCACCAACCTTGTTGCCCTTCTCTGGACATGCTCCAACAAGTCAATACCCTTCCTAAACTGAGGGGCCCAGAACTGGACACAGGACTCTAGGTGTGGCCTAACCAGTGCTGTGTACAGGGGCAGAATGACCTCCCTGCTCCTGCTGGCCACACTCTTCCTGATACAGGCCAGGATGCCATTGGCCCTCTTGGCTGCCTGGGCACACTGCAGGCTCATCTTCAGCCTCCCATCAACCAGCACCCCCAAGTCCCTCTCTGCCTGGCCACTCTCCAGCCACTCTGACCCCAGCCTGTAGCACTGCATGGGGTTGTTGTGGCCAATGTGCAGAAGAGAGATAGCTATCAAAAAATATCTAAAAGCTTCTTCAGATGAAACAGCAGAACTACTTGAGTGTAACTTCCCACTTCAAACTAGTGATTTCATCTACTCAAGATTTCAAATGAAAAAAAGAGGCAAGTTGTCTGAAACCCATAAACTCCATAAGGAGCTAGGGAATAGGATCCTTGCTTGTAGGAATTACCTGTGCTCTTCTGACATAAGAAAGACTATGAACAAATGGTTTAGCTTCATGGTGAAATAAGATGAGCAGAGGAATCTTAAAGGGGTATCTGTGTAGGAATTTTCTGTTCAATATATTCAATCACTGTCTAGAGAAAAGATTGCACGCACTTTGCTCAAGATATTAATCACACAGGATGGCAACTTAAATGTCAGTTGTGAAGAAATTGAGAAGAGCATTGCAATGTCAAGCAACTAGACAACAACTGGCAGAAAAAGTTTAAAGAAGGCCCTCTTGGTGCATGTGGGAAAGACCAATTCTAAATTCATACAGCAAAATGACAGGCTCCGAAGTGTCCCTTCTGGGTTACTAGATTTTAGACAGCACTAAGGAACTACCAGCTCCACGACTAGTAGAACATGAGTTAAATAAAAGATCAGAAGTGTCACAAAAGTGGTAGCTAGAATAGAATGGAATGGAATGGAATGGAATGGAATGGAATGGAATGGAATGGAATGGAATGGAATACAATTAACCAGGTTGGAAGAGACCTTTGAGATCATTGAGTCCAACATTTCACCCAACTCCATCTGATCAACTAAACCATGGCACCAAGTGCCCCATCCAGTCTCTTCCTAAACACCTCCAGTGATGGTGACTCCACCACCTCCCCAGGCAGCACATTCCAATGGGCAATCTCTCTTGCTATGAACAACTTCTTCCTAACATCCAACCTAAACTTTCCCTGGTGCAGCTTCAGACAGTGTCCTCTTGTTCTGGAGCTGCCGGCCTGGGTGAAGAGACCAACCCCCACCTGACTACAACCTCCCTTCAGGGAGTTGTAGACAGCCATAAGGCCTCCGCTGAGCCTCTTCTCCAGGCTAAGCAACCCCAGCTCCCTCAGCCTCTCCTCATAGGGCTGTGCTCCAGATCCCTCCCCAGCTTTGTTGCCCTTCTCTGGACACCTTCCAGCAACTAAACATCTTTCCCAAACTGAGGGGCCCAGAACTGGACACAGGACTCAAGGTGTGGCCTAGCCAGTGCAGAGTACAGAGGCAGAATGACCTCCTTGCTCCTGCTGGCCACACTCTTCCTGATACAGGCCAGGATGCCATTGGCCTTCTTGCCCACCTGGGCACACTGCTGGCTCATGTTCTGCCTACAGTCAACCAGTACCCCCAGGCCCCTTTCTGCCTGGCTGTTCTCCAGCCACTCTGACTCCAGCCTGTAGCACTGCATGGGGTTGTTGTGGCCAATGTAGAACCTGGCACTTGGATGTGTTAAATCTCATGCCCTTGGATTCTGTCCATCTGTCCAGCCTGTCAAGGTCCCTCTGCAGAGCTCTCCTACCCTCTAACAGATCAACACCTGCCCCCAGCTTGGTGTCATCTGCAAACTTACTGATGATGGACTCAATCCCCTCATCCAGATCATTGATAAAAATACTAAAGAACATGGGCCCAGCCACTGGAAACAAAGTTTTTCATCTCAGAGTCAGTAATAAGCGGTTGGTATGAAACACTCCAGAAATTCCTCTAAGATCTTCAGAGTGTATATATGACAATAAGGAATAAATGGTTCAAAACAAAGCAGTTCTGCAAATTCTCTTATTGGATCGTTTCTCTATGTGACATTTTTACTTTCTAGTGTTTTTACATGTCACACAAAGAACGAGCTACAACAACAAAATACTTACATTCAAATATATTTTTAGGACATTATAACACAAGTTCTATTGTACTGACACCACATCACAGAAACTGAAACCACAGCCCTAAAATGTGTCAAATTCTTCACGTAGAGATTTGGAGACAGCTATCATAGAATCGTAGAATCATCAATAAGGTTGGAAAAGACCTCAAAGATCATCAGGTCCAACCTGTCACACAAAAGACCTCATGACTACTGAACCAATCTATGGCCAGAACAGAACTCTGTCACTCCAGCTTGAGCTATCAACTGACACAAATCCTCCCATTACAAATCAAAGAACGCTTTCACAGAATACTTACTTTGCTGGATTTCTAGAACTCAAGGCCCAGTAATGTGACAATATCTTTTTGTCATGAGGTAGTGACTTCTTTGCCTGAAAAAATGTGTGATGCTCTACACAAGATTTCCATAGATTTTTGCATGCTCTGTAATTTAACATGTTGAAGGCAATAATGTGCTCCCTGGATTCATTCTGTAACAGTAGGAAATATCATATTTTAATATATACAAAAAGACCAAAGACAGTAAACATGCTCATAAAATAGCAATACAATTACTTTCAGCTGAAAAAGGAAAAATGCATTTAGGAAAACAAAACAACAGAAAAAGTCAGCATATAGTAGATTTTGAGCTGGAAATGGCCAAAATAGCCCTCTAGCTATAAGGCATTCTAAACTGTGAAATGGACACTTTAAAGTTTTAAGCAATTATCCTAATCTCTACAGTGTTAATGAAATATTTAAGTATAGCATAGAAAATATTTTGTATTTATGAGTACCGTACTAAATAACTACATAGAGTTTCAGGTTTCCAGTCAGATCTTGACAAAACTCTTTTAAACACTCCATCAAGGATACAATGTAAAAAGGAAAAAAATCCTAATCAATCCTAATCCTAATCCAAATTCTTCACATAAGGTTTCAATTCAGTAATGTTCTTCCAAGAGCCCCAGGATGCAAAAAAATATCTGCTTGACAGTCTTTGAGACAATACTGAAGATGTTAACAGTGATCCACCTCGGGAGAAAAAAGAACAGCTGAAATGGGACTCGAGAGAGTTGCTGCCACTGCTGTTCAAATTCAATCTGCTTTCTGAAGGCCACAATGAGCAGGTCAAAAGGAAGAACAACACAAAGCTTATGTGCCTTGTGCAAACTTGGTGCCACTGAAACACAGGTATAATACAATTGTGCCACCCTTGATTTTGCCCTCACCAACTGTAGAAATCGTTGAACCATTTCAGATACCAGATAGTTTTGCACAAGACATAGCTATGGCTAGTTAATACTGTTATTGATAGTTAATACAGTTACTGATGCAAAGAAAAATCTAATGAAAGCTTTATGCTGCCATGTTCTCCAAAAGAGAAATAACATTTTTGACAGCACTCAAACCTTTGTGAAATAAATACACATACTTCATAAGGTCTGTAAGTCCAGAGACATTTAATTCTTCAATATTCCAAAAAACCCTCTGTGAGTACACTCATTTTACTATCCACTGTTACTAATCACTCTCAGAGAGTTCTGTTCCTATGCTGATTCTCACAGACACATTTGGAAATTGCTGCCCATATTAAATATTTTCTTTGTGAAATCATATCTTTTTTTTTCTATTCATATTGTGGCAAAATATCTAATCAAGATATTTTCTTCCCCCCCTCCATTAAACAGACTAATTAAACAACAGTTATGCAAGAAGCACACAGCATTGTGAAGATGGCTGCTAGCAGCAGAAATATCTTATATCATGTTTATCAATTATCTTCACACATTTTGCCAGCTTCTGAAGTCTTTTATGTCATGCAGGAGCTGCATGGAATGTCACATTTCAGCTGCTGAATTTTGCTTTTCTCCAAGAACCTTCCTTTCTCCCAAAACTGCAAGCCCTATGAACAGAAGGGACCTCACAAAGTTCCCCTGGATGGGATAACTAGCTGTTTAGTAGATTCACTGCACTGAGAAACTTTACAGGGAAAGCACCAAAGAAAAGAGCAGCAGATGCTGGCAAGAACAGGAAAATACAGTAAGTTACTAGTATATTTTCCAGATGTACTGAAGAAAGGATGAAGATGTGTATGTTGCACATTCAAGGGAGAAGAAACAGTTCAATATACTGAATGTGGAAGGATTCTGTGTTGGAAAGCAAACAAAACCCAGGAAACAATGAGGGTCATAGGACCAGAACAGTGGAAGCAAGTTAATAAAACAGATTGTCAAAGGCAGGTTAATACAATAGTGCCTTGTTAAGGCTTTGTCTTAACATTTAAAGCAAAAAAATTACCAGGACCACTTGATTAAAGCAAAATTAAAGGACTACTTACATGTTTTTGCCGTTGTTGTATAAAAAACTTTTTCCTTTTAAAGGAAATTTTTAGTATGTTCACCCTAAAGGAAAGAAACAGATCATAAAATACTAAGGAGTGCTCAGATACCACAATGAAAAATAAGACTGTGTACAGCATACCAAGAAGATTATAGCTTTTCATTATTCTATTGCTTATATGCAGCTACCTCCTGAGTTGTTGCAAAGAGATGCCAAGAAACCCAAAGGAAAAAACTTCAGCTAAGAACGAAGGCCTCTTTGAAATTGAGATTCTCTCTCATTTACTCTTTAAATAGCTCACATAGCAATTCTCTTCCACCAAATCTATTCCTACAGCAAAAACCTGATGACATCCTTTATTAAGCTGCACAAATGTTAGATGTGTCAAGTCTGTATAACTTAAGAATCATATGACAACTATGAATAAAGGAACAAAATTTCAGAGCCTAGTGACATGACAGGGTTGGTCATAAAGCATCTGAAATTCCCCAAAGCCAGAGAACTGGTTTTGTGATGTGAAAAATATCATGTAGTTGTATTAATAACTTACAGTACAGTTAAAGATCATAACTGTAGAAGGCTGAAAACTGTAAGAATGAGTATTAATATATTTCAGTTCAACTATTAACATTGCTACATAATTTATGTCGTAATTTTATACAGAACTGAACACCTCTGCTATATTTACCCAGTATGAATAAAGATTTTTCTGAGGTAAGGATTACAACTGGAATTGGTGCTCAGAAGCATTTTTCATTTTAATTGCATGCTCATCAGTTTTGCCAAATTACATAAACTTCTAGGTTCCCATGCACCTTCCTACAGCAAAACAAGATTTGTCTAAAATATCTGAATTTTCTCTGGAATAACTGAAAATCTACACATTTTGGAAAAAGACATCTGTGATCAGATGGAACCATATAGATGGCTTGGGAAAGTTAGTTATGGTCTGATTAAATCATATCTGCCTGGAAAAGAAAAAAGATACCACAAAAGGGTTTTGGAAGGCTGCTGCTCAAAGTCTCAGTATTTTCTTGTCAACCAGTATTGTATCACAAAACCTTAGATTTCATCAGGTATGAACTATAGTGAAGGTCATCTCAGCTCTTTACCACAGTTTTTGCATTGCTCACAGCAAGGAGGACAGTGGCATATTATTCATTCCCCACTGTCAGTGAGAGAGATGCACTTCAGTTGTCAAGCAATGTCCCTCACGGATACAAGACAGTATATTTGCCAGTTATGAAGAAGAAAGGTAATGGAAAGAACAATCCCCCCATTACCACTTTAGAGGTGGAAACCTGAACATGTGTCATTTCTCCATCAATTACAGAACCATGAGAAATAGAAATGTCATTAACACCATCTTTTTTTTTGGTGAACAGGTAAATCGTTGCAAGTTACTAGAAAGCTGAAATCATATCGACCTCTCCTGTTAAGCCAACTGTTGAAAACCTTGTGCCATTTGACTTGCTAGCTCAAATGGGAATGACCTGCATTGCTTATCTAAAAATTCTGGCATCTGAACTTTCCAATAAGTCATATAAACTTTCAGTTACATTTATTGAGATGCAACTCGTGTATACAAATACTTTCTTAATCCACCTGAACTAGTACCACTCAAGTTTTGTGCTTCTGGTTCTTTGCCACCACATTTCTTGACATAGAATAAACTTCAACAAGTAAGCTTTTTCAGTCATTCTCAGCTTACACAGTTGTCCTGATCTGTCCTTACCCTAACATAAAGAGCAGAAATACAGGACATAGGAAACTGACCTTGCAGACTAAGCAATAAACTCAAATATAAAAAGCTAGCCAACATCCCAAAAATACCCAAACTCTCATCAGTCCCTCTCCTCTCCCCAGTCCAATTTTTTTTTAGAAATAGGATTCACTGCATGACTCAAGCTGCACCAGGGGAAGTTTAGGCCTGAGGTGAGGAGAAAGTTCTTCACTAAGAGAGTTGTTAGCTGTTGGAATGGGCTGCCCAGGGAGGTGGTAGAGTTACTGTCTCTGGAGGTGTTCAAGAAGGGATTGGACGTGGCACTTGGTGCCATGGTTTAGTAGTCATGAGGTGTTGGTGACAGGTTGGACTTGATGATCTTTGAGGTCTTTTCCAACCTTATTGATTCTATGATTCTATGATAATCACTTGAAACCAAATAAGGGCTTTAAGTCTCTTTATTTTGCTTCTCCTCTAAGTACAGCATCCCTTGCGATTACATTCTTCCTTCCTCAGGTACAACTACATCTATTTCATCCAGTGACAAAGAGCACTTTCCAATCTGACATTTTTATTTAATGATAACTAGAAATCATTTGCAAAGTTATGCCTACAAGCTAAGTGAATACTTGCATATGGAATGAAGCTGGAGGTAGGGAGTTTCAGGCTGGACATGAGGAGGAGGTTCTTCATCATGAGAGTGGTGAAGGCCTGGAATGGGTTCTCCAGGGAGGTGGTTGAGGCCCCATCCCTGGAGGTGTTTAAGACCAGGCTGGATGAGGCTCTGGCCAGCCTGATCTAGTGCAAGGTGTCCCTGCCCATGGCAGGGGGGTTGGAACTAGATGATCCTTGTGGTCCCTTCCAACCCTGACTGATACTATGATACTATGATATAGTAGAGTCCACAAAAAAT
This sequence comes from Colaptes auratus, assembly GCA_015227895.2. Taxonomy (NCBI): domain Eukaryota; kingdom Metazoa; phylum Chordata; class Aves; order Piciformes; family Picidae; genus Colaptes; species Colaptes auratus. The sequence goes on from CM037636.1 coordinate 8,492,511, forward strand.
TCAAGACATAAGGTTAGATTTGATCAAGTGCTTGAAGATGCCACATTCAAACCTTGAATTTAATGCAGTTACTCTTAACTGATGGCTCAGCCACCCTTATCACTCACTAATAATCTGTCTGATTACACAACATTCAGAAGTCATTAAGTTTCATGGTTGACTTGGAAAACATTTAATACTTGTAGCTTATTAATGATGGTACAACTTTTGGGTCCTGTATTCTTATCATTCACAAGAGTCAAAAATATTTTGTCATTTAGTAAGAAACAGAGTTACTAATTTCTGACTGAACTGGCAGTTCTGTCCCAGCACATAGTAGCAGCAGTTGGTAATTTTGACATGAAGTGAAAGATGTTTCCTTAGGTGTAAGCCTTAGACTTTTCCATTGCAAGATTCATTCAGAAAGATTCTGTCAAATTGGCTATGTAAAACTGCTGAACTGTTTCTAAAATTTTAAATAGAAATGTAAAATACATTCCTCTAGTAGTTCCTCTAAAGTTTTCAAAGCAAAGACTTTGCATATGCTGTTTAATTTTTAAGGTGAATATATAACCTTAATTGCTGCCAATGTAAAGAGTGCCTTTATGCTTTTGCCATTAAGATAATATTTTACTTGCAAAATGAATTTGGAAATTATCTTAACAGTCAAGCACCCTGAAGAATAACATTCCAAAGCATATAAAATACTGCATTAAATCTAGAGTTATTTTTTTCAAACCTGTCTTGACTTACATTGCCTCTGACTGATCAGTCAGCTTCCTATGTAGGTTGCTTTGATTGAAAACCCTCCTTTTGCCAAGGCAGTACTCTTGCACTGCCTCTATTCCTGAAAGCTTTTGGTTCTCTGACTACTACCATATGGCATAATTGCATTGTTGTCACCCATTAATGCTGCAGAGTATGTTACTTGAAGTTCTGGAAAGCATGCTTTGGTGGTGTTTGCTGCCACCTTGAGTTCTACCACGTTTATGGTGGAGCTTGCTGGAGCCCTTAGGAAATGCTGCTTAGTACAAATGGTGTTACATAAAAAGCCTAAATACCATTTCAGTTACATAAATGTTGGCGTTCTTTTTGCATTCTCAGACATATACTACCATGTAAGGAATATCCTTATCTGCACACCTTCAGCCCAACTAAGATCCATTAAAACTCCTGGCATTACAGAAATATATCCTATATTGAGGTCTAAAATGAAATTGAAGGTGTAACAAAAAATACAGCACAAGCTAGTCTGCTCTGGTGACTTTCCTTGCTCAGTCGTTTTTTGGGGAGTAGGGCCAGGCTATGGACACCATTCCTGCATGAAGAATTATGACTACCTCATTCAAGATGCTAGAAATGAAATATCAAAAAGCTATGCAGTATCTAGTGAGTTTTTGCTCCTTTCAATTTTAGAAGATATTTTTGGAGAGTGAGTAGGAAAGCTTAGAACAATTAGCATTAGCTGTTGGCTGAAAATATTGCTGCTGTACCTCTTATTTCAGAGTGGAAATTATTTGAATTGAAAAATTCGTTGTTTTGTTGCTTGGTATTTTTCCTCTCAATTTTGATTTCCAAATGAGAACTGTTTTTTGTGAATGATGTTTTGGCATCTATAGTTTACACTACGTGGAGTTTATGTAGTTCTCCAGAAGTAAAAGTAGCACAGCAAATTGTGGATTCCTCTTGCTTGTTTCTGCTCGTTTCCTTCCCTAAACCCACCATCTAGTCCCAGATTTCGCAATGCCACCTCTATGGTTTTCAGGAATAGCTAGTATCTATTTGTACCTTGGAAGTACAAGACTTGCAAAGACACAAACTGTGCCTCCAGATCGCAGTTGTTAAAACCTGCAGCCTTTAAAAGAAACTGAGAGGGCAGGGATTAGGACACAAAGACAAAGGAATAGAATAGAATAGAATAGAATAGAATAGAATAGAATAGAATAGAATAGAATAGAATAGAATAGAATAGACCAGGTTGGAAGAGAACTTTGAGATTATCGAGTCCAACCTATCATCCAACACCATCTAATCAACTAAACCATGGCACCAAGCACCCCATCCAGTCTCTTCCTAAACACCTCCAGTGATGGTGACTCCACCACCTCCCTAGGCAGCCCATTCCAATCGGCAATCACTCTTTCTGTGAAGAACTTCTTCCTAACATCCAGCCTAAACCTCCCCTGGCGCAGCTTGAGATTGTGTCCTCTTGTTCTGGTGCTGGCCAGCTGGGAGAAGAGACCAACCCCCACCTGGCTACAACCTCTATTCAGGTAGTTGTAGACAGCAAAAGATGGGAGTCTATTGTGCTTTAGCATTTTACATTTAGAAATGTAAAAATATAAGATGCTGCATGACTGCATTACTGACGTACACTTAAGGATGGTCACAGTACATCCAAGTTAGTTGAACTACTACTCACTGCAAAGGAAAAGGAGATAAAAATCCAGAGACTGTGCAGGACAACCTCCACTAAAATTCAAATTGAAACAAATTTTGTGCTTTCCTACAGGAAGTATCTGTTAGGTTGTGTTCATAATTAAAGGATGGAACGACTGGAGTATTTGAGGAATATTGCTAAAAATAACCTTCCTACACTCTTAAGGGGCAAAAAGCAAGTTAGAAAACACTTTTCTGTCATGATTAAGAACACTGTACCATCTAACTGAAAAATGTTATCCAGAAAAAACATCACATATTACACAAGGAAATTATGTGCAACATGATGATTGGACTCCATGCTCTTAAAGGTCACACTCTAAAAAATTGATGATTATATGATTAAGCTATACTTTATCAAGTACACATAATATATTCATACTTATTTGAAAACAAAGAAATTTGAAATTCCAAATAAGTCATTTTACTTTTTTTTGTTCCCCAAGAAGTAAATTTCTTCTTGCTGAATGACAGGATAAAATGATTAGACCATTAGCTGTTGATCTGTACTAGTAATGCTGATTTAAAAACTAAGAAAAAAACCCAAACAAACCCCACACCAAACCTCCCAGTATATTGTTGAGTATAACAGCAGAAAACCTCTAAGACCACAAGGTCCTCCTAATCATGTACTCACACCTGTATGTGAATTAACTCGATCAAGACTTCATATAGCACAACATGTATAAAAGTCCTGGAGAATCAACACCTAGGCAACAGGCTTTATATTTATTTCAACAGATGGAAAGGCAATAAAGAAGCCCATAAAGAACAAATTTATGTACTATAGGCTTCTTTCAAATAGATGTTAAAGCAAATGGAAATAAAATTGAGGAGACTAGCCACATTATTTTGCTAGCAATTTACCAGGGATAGAAGCTTGTGCAGATGAGTTTTCTATATACAGCAATTCCACCAGATGCAATCCCAATCATAAGATCTAAATTATGGAGATCCTGCAAAAGAAAAATAATGTAAGAACACAAGTGCAGTTTGTGTCATTCCCATTTATCTACTTACAAATGAATGTTCAAGTATTCTACACTTGCTACTCCTGAGGAGCAAAATTCAATCACATCTTTGGATTTTTTTCTCTTGCTTCTCTTTCTTTTGGTGCTGCCTACAAGGTATTGTAAATTTTCACTCATTAAAGCAAGTTGTGAAATTACATCTTGCTACACTAGATATTCTTTGGGTCAGCAGTAGACTAAATTTTCAAGGTCAGTCAAACATCTAAAAGAAGCTGAAGCACTTCCCAAGATCAGTCAGGTAAATGTTACAGAATTTGGGGAATTAATCACAAATGTCCTGATCTTAAGCTGTTTAAAATGACAAATAGAATAGTTTAAATCATTTTTTTCCAGAAAGCTCTTATCCACAAAGACTGTGTAGTCTACCGCAAATCTGCCTATGACAGTCTGATCAGAGGGCTGGAGCACCTCTCCTATGAGGACAGACTGAAAGAGTTGGGGCTGTTCAGTCTGGAGAAGAGGAGGCTCTGAGGTGACCTAATGGTGGCCTTCCAGTATCTGAAGGGGGCCTACAGGAAGGCTGGGGAGGGACTTCTCAGGGTATCAGGTAGTGATAGGACTAGGGGGAATGGAATGAAGTTGGAGGTAGGGAGATTCAGGATGGATGTGAGGAGGAAGTTCTTCACCGTGAGGGTGGTGAGGCCCTGGAATGGGTTGTCCAGGGAGGTGGTTGAGGCCCCATCCCTGGAGGTGTTTATGACCAGGCTGGATGAGGCTTTGGCCAGCCTGATCTAGTGCAGGGTGTCCCTACCCATGGCAGGGGGGTTGGAACTAGATGATCCTTGTGGTCCCTTCCAACCCTGACTGATACTATGATACTATGATAGTATGCTAGAGGCATATAGAAGAAGTGTACACAAGCATTTATCAATTATGAACTTAGCCAAGAGCCGTGCAGTAGCTCAACACGCTCAACTGGAAAACCAAACTCATAGATTTACAAGTCTTTTAAGTTTTGAGACACTCAAGATGACACAGATGCCTCCATGTAAGCAAACACTTCAGTTAGTAGAAAGAAAAAGTAATGGTGGAGGATTGGGGTGGGGTGGGGGGAAGGGGCAGAAATCTCTTGGTTTGAATCTGAACCAAAACAACATGACAACAGTTACACATCTCAGCTTTCTACTTCTAGATGATCAATGTGTATTAACACATTATCACACAAATTTCTGCACATGCATAAATGTACATGTCAGTGTAGAACTTACTGTTTACAGCATCATGTTTGATCTTTCAACAACTCAGAAGTTGTTTTGGACTATTTTGTAAAGTATGGTCAAAAGGTAATGGATTCCCTTAAAACCTTCAGTGTCTTAGCTGCTCCTCTAGATGGTACTCTGTGCTCAGTTAATGTGAAGCTTTCTTGTAAATCCAATATCAGTTTCTTTATATCAGTAAGGTATAGAGGGATAAAACAGGCAGTGTTTGCTCTATCAATACTGTGGAGAGTCCACAATAAACCTTTCAGAATAGTTGAACAGAAGGATGATACAGGCATATGAAAGAATGAAGCTGAACCTAATTTGCAATGGGATGCATAAATCTTCAGCGAAATACCACAGCAGTTCATAGAGAATGAGCATAACTTATTTAATACATAGTGCATCGACACTGAATACTTACAAGATAAGAAAAATACCAATCTCATCCCTCATTGTATAATAAAAGAAAATTCTTGGGTAGGGAGCAGTCCAAATGTACTCAGAGGTAACCCAGAATAGGATGAACTTATTAATAATTCTTGTAAACCTGCTGCCCCACCTTGCCAAGAACTGCTGCTGGAGGAGCTGGTTGAACCTCCACTGGAAGAAGGTCTCAAACTGCCACTTTTAGTCAACATAAAACAGGAATCCAGAATTGACCCCCTTTAATACTTGGGGAGAAAAATGAGTTATTTCAGGAGATTAATTACATCTAAACTAGCTGCCCCTGCCATAATACAGCCAACATGAAGCAGGGCAGAAACCTGTATTATTAGCACCTGGGGCTTTCTCCAGGTTCCTGATTTTAGAAAGCTAGGTTGTGAAGTAAAAAATAACCTTAGAAGAAAAAGCTGAAAACCTACACAATTTAGCAGAAATAAAGGCTTTGCTAAACACTTGAAAGGGATTAATTAGGCTAAACTACTCTATTTTTTTTCCCAGGAGCTTTTTCAGAACAAAGTTCATTCCCCACCTCCCTTTGCCCAAGTCCAGAACACTGATCTCCCTTTTTGTTACAATGAATTCTTTTCTGTTAAATCTAAGAAATCTGAAACCAAGATTTTGGACTAGCATAATGAAAGAGGGTTGTCCCAAACGAAAGATGATGGAAATGTACAGTTACTTCTCTTTCAAAGAAATCTAATCTATTCAATTGCACAACTGAGAAACAGCATGCATATATATATATTATTGTTTTACCTGTTTCTTTATAACCTGAACAATTATAAAGAAATAAAGGACCATGCCAGGCATCTAGCTAGTTAAATACTCATTCACATTTGATTTAATTTACAATTACCACCTGGGCTTTTGTGGGCATGGAAATACGATTCTACAGACTTTCTGTCTTCATTTCTCTGGCTAAAATTGAAAGATGAGTTAATATCAGACTAATTACTGAGCTGACAAAACAGCAGTCCAGAGTTAAAAGGAGATAAGGAATTAAAGACATCTCAATAGTTGTAAGGTATTGAATACACTCTCCTGAGGCTTTTAACACTATTTCATTTTTTTTAGTATTACAGTTTTGGCAATTCATACTTATCCTCAGAGAAAAGCAGCAGAAGGGCTTGCAAATGCAAACAGAGCTCAGACGATATTCACTAATGGAAGTTTCATGCTTATCAAGTTGCCTAAAGAAAGGGTCACATGACTCCTGCAAAATATTTAACTGTGTACCATAAAACACTAAAATTAAGGAAACCAGCTATTCATCTATTCTTCAAGAAACATTATCCACTCTCAACTATTTATTGATGATCTGTATGAGGGCATTGAGTCCATCATCAGTAAATTTGTGGATGACACCATGCTGGGGGCAGGAGTTGATCTGCTGGAGGGCAGAGAGGCTTTGCAGAGGGACCTCGACTGGCTGGACAGATGGGCAGAGTCCAAGGGCAGGAGATTGAACACATCCAAGTGCCGGGTTCTGCACATTGGCCACAGCAACCCCATGCAGTGCTACAGGCTGGGGTCAGAGTGGCTGAGAGCAGCCAGGCAGAGAGGGACCTGGGGGTACTGGTTGATGGTAGGCTGAACATGAGGCTGCAGTGTGCCCAGGCAGCCAAGTGGGCCAATGGCATCCTGGCCTGCATCAGGAACAGTGTGGCCAGCAGGAGCAAGGAGGTCATTCTGCCCCTGTACACTGCACTGGTTAGGCCACACCTTGAGTACTGTGTCCAGTTCTGGGCCCCTCAGTTTAGGAAGGATGTTGTCTTGCTGGAAGGTGTCCAGAGAAGGGCAACAAAGTTGGTGAGGGTTTTGGACCACAAGCCCTATGAGGAGAGGCTGAGGGAGCTGTGATTGCTTAGCCTGGAGAGGAGGAGACTGAGGGGTGACCTTCTTGCTCTCTACAACTACCTGAAGGGAGGTTGTAGACAGGCAGAGGTTGGTCTCTTTTCCCAGGCAGCCAGCACCAGAACAAGAGGACACAGTCTCAGGCTGCACCAGCGGAGGTTTAGGCTGGATGTTAGGAAGAAGTTCTACACAGAGAGAGTGATTGCTCATTGGAATGGGCTGCCCATGGAGGTGGTGGAGTCACCATCATTGGAGGTGTTCAGGAGGAGACTTGATGGGGTGCTTGGTGCCATGGTTTAGTTGTTTAGGTGGGTTGGATTGTTAGATGGGCTGGACGCAATGATCTTGAAGGTTTCTTCCAACCTGGTTTATTCTATTGTATTGTATTCTATTGTATTGTATTCTAACTACCAGTTCAGGAGCACCATCTTCTTTTGGCTGTTAGTGTAAAAGCTAAGTACTACCTGGCTCTTCTGCCATGCACAACGTAAGAGGACGAAGGTATTTCATCAGTGAAGAGCTGAATCATAAGATCCACAGAGATAAAGTCTTTCAGAAAGACAGTTTAACTAGTCCCTGCTAAACATGTTCAAAGCACTGAATATGACAAAACTGGAGGGTTTCAACATGTCAGGGTTGAAAACTGTGTACTCAACTCCTTCCCTGAAATGTTTATTCCTCAATGCACGCAGCACAGGCAATAAACAGGAGGAGCTGGAGGGCACTGTGCTACAGGGAAGCCATGATATAGCATCCATCATGGAAACCTGGTGGGATGACTGCCACAACTGGAGTGCTGCAACCAATAGTGACTAACTTTTCAGAAGGGATAGGCAAGGAAAAAGAGGTGGTGGAGTGGTGCTCTATGAAGACATATGAAACATGAACAAAATATGAAAGGGAGACATATGAAACCATGCAAATGAATGAAGGTGATGATAGGGTTGAGTCCTTATGGGTAAGAATCAGGATTAAGGTCAGCAAGAGTGATATTGTGGTTGGAATCTGCTAGAGACTACCCAACCAGGATGAAGAGGTAGATGAAATTTTTTATAAGCAGTTGAGAGAGGCTTCACAATCACTACCCCTTGTTCTTGTGGGAGACTTCAACTTTCCAGTCTGCTGGGAATACAATACAGCAGGGAGAGAAGAGTCTTGAGGCTCCTGGAGTGTGTGGAGGATAAATTCTTGACACAACTGATGAGGGAGCCAACCAAGGAAGGTGCCCTCCTGGACCTGCTTCTTGTGAACAGGAAAGAGCTTGTGGGAGAAGTAAAGGTTGGAGGCCATCTAGGGCTCAGCGACCACAGGATGATTGAGTTCTCTATCCCTCAAGGAGAGGGGTTAGTAAAACTGTCACCTTGAACTTCCATAGGGCAAACCTTGGCCTATTCAGGAGACTGATTGACAAAGTCTCTTGGGAGGCCACCCTTAAGGTTATAGGAGTCCAGGAAGGCTGGATGTACTTCAAGAGGGAAAGGCACAGGCCGGGCTGAATAGAGACCTTTGGCTGGACCTCAAGAACAAAAGGAGAGTCTATGGCCTGAGGAAGAGGGGACGGGTTTCTCACCAGGACTATAAAGATGTAGTAAAGCTATGCAGGGAGAAAATTAAGAGAGCCAAAGCACAGCTACAACTCAACCTAGCTACAACCATTAAGGATAATAAAAAATGTTTCCATAAATTCATTAACCATAAAAAGAGGACTAGGGAAAATCTCCATCCTTTGTTGGATGCAGAGGTGATTAAGGATGAGGAGAAGGCTAAGGTGCTCAATGCCTACAAATGGTCACTTCCACACTAGGATACAGTATTAAGACAAAAGTATTTTGGGGATTCATGTCAGAGAGAGAGCAGAATCAATTAAATCCCAGAAACCAGTGAAATAGACATGATTCTTGTAATTGAAAAATTTCAAATACATTTTTAGTGGTCATCTTCTACTCTGGTAAATACTGCTTAGACTTAGCCTGGAATCAGGAAACAAAGGAATATTAAATTAAATTTTTTTTAAGTCTATATTCTTAAGTCTGTGTTAGAAATCAAGAAAAAGTAAACTCTTAAAACATCTGCCCACTACGTCGTAACACTGAACAGAGCATTCACTTTGTTTCATGCTGACACATTCAAAAACTTCAGTAAAATTATTAAGTAAAATACACTGCAGTATTGAAACAATTCATCTTCAAAATACACTGCTACTCTTTTCAGGAGCTCTAGCTTATTTGATTGAAATTCTGGCATCCACATTATACAGAAATTATCTTCCAATTACACGACTCCTTCATTTACAATAACACATGATAAAGTCAATATTTAAGTATTAGTGGGTTTACTACTATTAAGTTCATGTAAAAAAACAAAAAGGCATCTAATTTTTTTTTATCTCCCCAAGTGAAAAATCACAATGTAAACATACTCTACCACTGTGCAATTCCACTCCATAGAATTCAAGTGTTCGTGCTATATTTATATAGCAGGACTCTGCTTCGGACTGCTTGAGGCCACTAAAAGGGGGAAAAATGGTTAAGTAAATTATATATGGACCACAACAAAAAAAACTACAAGAAATGGTATTATATTTATTGCAAATGTAGAAAACCAGAAGAATCCCACAGCCCAATGTCTGAAAAATAAACCTCTTTAAATAGTGCCACGAGTTCAATGGTGAAAGACCTCCTTAATGCCTCTCAAACCCCAAGCCAATTATACACAATATTGTTATACCTTTGCCATTTTTGGCTGGTTCTTTGCAGAAAAATCATTTGTATCTGCTTGGTTTAAAGCAATGAGGAATCGATTCTCCTATAAAAGCTTCCTTTATAACAAGTAGCTCCACCTGTAAATATTCTATATGGCATAGTCTCTCAGAAAGAAGTCATCTAGAAGAAAGATTAGAAGCAGAGATGTACTAAAAAACTCAAGAGGAAGAAAGAAGATTAAGTAAATTGAAGTTAGGAAACTCACCAAGGAAAGCAATCTGAGTTTATCTGCAATCTATACATCCTAAACCACTTTTTCTCCCGTGAAGTGTGCTGCAAAACTAACAAGGGTTTTGTCTTGTGGTCTTCTAGAAAGCTTTTGGATGAAAATTCAAAAATCCCCACACCTCAAATGATCAAATTATGTATCTTTATGGGATGACTACATTGAATCTACTAGTAGTTTTAAAAACAGCAGTTAAAACCAGCAATCCTTCCTTAGATGGTTCTCCCATGCAGTCTAATTTCTCACCTGAGAGGAATGCAATGTGGCCTAAACAAGATTCCTTTAGGCATGATAAGAAAAGTAGCTCCTTCCAATACACTGCAGGGCCAAGACCAGTCAAGGACTCATCAGGAAGAGGCAGCTCTAAACTGGCATCTGTCATAGCGTACACATTGTGCTGTGTCCAGTGAGGCTGGTCTCAGCACAGATCAGCAATTCAGGCACTAGCATATGTTCAGGTAACAGAAAAAAGATGCTGAGTGCTGCCTGTAATATTTACACACATCTGAGTAGAAAAGATCACACCTCATCCTAACATAACTGCAACCAAACAACACCCATAAAATAATGTTAATAAAATGCAGTTTAGATACGATCTGTAAAAAGCTGACAAAACATTGTGGGATGTTAACAACTCCACATACAGCAGTAATTCCCATTTTTAAAGAGGCTTTATGTTCCAAGATGGACATTTGTTACCTTCAACTAATGTTCCCTATTTCAAATTTCAGGCCATCAAAATACTATGGCCTGAAACAGCCCCTCCATGAAACTGGAAGTTACCTTGAACTGGATAGCCACTGCCAGCAGTGTGGCCTAAGTATGTCCAATGTTGGGGGTAAAAAGGAAAGCGGGAGGGGGGAGGGAATAATCTACTGCAACATCAGTAGACTGTGTTCAAAAGGTAGAGAAAACAAAACAAAGCAAAGCAAACAAACAACAAAGGGCTATTTTACTATCCAACAGGATGCTGAAATTATTCACGAGAATACAGTTTTATTTTGTTTTGTTTTTTACCAATTTTGATCAAGAACTCTGGTCAGAAAGCTGAGGAAAGTCTATTGCATATCAGTAAGATATGCCTGCAAGTTTTAATTCTAAACGTGTGTACATCATCTACAACAGACTTAATCAATTAAGCCTTGTGTCTTGAAGGGCCAACATGAAAAAGTATGTCAGCATAGACTTAGCTTTTTTTCTTGATATAGCTCACTGCTCAGAGATTAAATGGAACCTTGAGGTTGCTAAGCAGGTGGTTAAACTGGTTTTGGTGTCCTTTTCCAGTATTTCTAGCTGTTGATACACCAGGGCTAACAAATATCATCTAGAATGTAAGCATCTTACGAAGTTTCATATGCATCCTTCACCTCAAACTCATGCCTTGATCTAGAAAGCACCATGAAAACATTACCCATTTGGATAATATCCACATCCTAAGACTTCAGGCTGCTTATGTACAAGGAAAAAAAAAGGCTAAGAAAACCCTGTTAGTACAAACCACATACAAAAAAGCCAAACACTTGTGGATTCAGGGATAAACACAGAAGGAAAATTTACAAACCTACAGCAGTTAAATATGACAACAGTTGCTTTCTCAGCAGCTACTTACTGTCCACTGAAAAGTGTCTGATACCAACGTGGTCAACAAAAATACTTTCTGAGATTGTGCAAAACAAAAACTAGCTACAAAAATCTGTGTTAAGCTACAACATACAAGATATAATGTAGCTTCTCAAGTGTGTACCTCAGTTCTAGCCTTTTAATTTTCTTTTGTAAAAGCTTCCTGAAGAACAGACACTAAAGAATGAAAAAGGATTGCTGGCTTTGCAATCCTACAATCTAAGAATGCAAATTGAAGAGTGGTAATAAATTAGATAGCCCATATGGTCTAAAGTAATTATTTATTCCAGATCAGCAGAAATCTCATTCCAGAACAACACTGTTCTCCTCAAACTGTAAAATAGAATAGAATAGAATAGAATAGAATAGAATAGAATAGAATAGAATAGAATAGAATAGAATAGAATAGAATAGACCAGGTTGGAAGAGACCTTCGAGATCATCGCATCTAACCTATCAACCAATCCAATCCTCCTGAACACCTCCAATGATGGTGACTCCACCACCCCCCTGGGCAGCCCACTCCCTCTGTGTAGAACTTCTTCCTAACAGCCAGCCTAAACCTCCCCTGCCGCAGCCTGAGACTGTGTCCTCTTGTTCTGGTGCTGGCTGCCTGGGAGAAGAGACCAACCTCTGCTGTCTACAACCTCCCTTCAGGTAGTTGTAGAGAGCAAGAAGGTCACCCCTCAGTCTCCTCCTCTCCAGGCTAAGCAACCCCAGCTCCCTCAGCCTCTCCTCACAGGGCTTGTGTTCCAAACCCCTCACCAACTTCGTTGCCCTTCTCTGGACACACTCCAGCAAGTCAACATCCTTCCTAAACTGAGGGGCCCAGAACTGGACACAGGACTCAAGGTGTGGCCTAACCAGTGCAGTGTACAGGGGCAGAATGACCTCCCTGCTCCTGCTGGCCACACTGTTCCTGATGCAGGCCAGGATGCCATTGGCCCTCTTGGCTGCCTGGGCACACTGCAGCCTCATGTTCAGCCTACCATCTACCAGTACCCCCAGGTCCCTCTCTGCCATTCTGTCTCCCATTCTGTCTTTCCTTCTCAGAAGGCCTGGTGAATACTAGAACCATTCTAGTCAAATATGCAGCTGGCACTGATCTAGTCAAAACCACGTCTCATATGTAATATTCACTATGAATGCCAGAGGATGCAAGAAATTCTGCCAGGATACACAATTATTTGCCTCCCCTTGCATTCCCAAATAAATAGAACTAAGGATCTAAGTTTCAAAAAAAGTGGTTAGAGCAATATAGAAGCATTTTTCCAGATCCAGTCTAGTCAAGTATTTTCTGTCCAGAACTTCAATTACTACTACCTATGTGAATTCAAATACAGCAGTAAAAATTCTCAGCCATCAGTGTTTTACTAGTGAAAACACTCACTGAAAAACCCAAGAAAATAAAGTAGTCTTTTCAAGAAACCCTGCCACACCTTCATCTGGACCAACAGTAGCTTCTGGTCTTTTCCCTGCAGTTCACTATCTCTGGCTCTGATGGCACTACATACAGGAGTTTGTTCGAACCACTTAAGTATCTTGAGAATCTTCCCTCAGTAGTCTCTGAGACAATACCTTCCTTAAGACAAGAAAATGTATTCATGCCTATCCACAAGTCTCCTCTAAAAACTTCTGAGTCTACCAGAAAATCCAAATTAATTTGGGAGGAGTAGAGGCCTCAGCTGTTCTGCTCCTGAACATGACCAGCTAGTAAAACAGCCCAAATTAGTACCCACATAGAAGGAATGCTTGTAGTTCAGTGGTTTTCTTTCTTTCCCTTCATAAATGACAAAGCAAAATGCATGTTCTGGGCTGCTAGACAGCACATATGGAATTGAGAAATACTCACTACACCCACTAGAAGTAAAGACACAAGAGGGAAAGCTAAGATAACTGAATGATGCCAGAAGAAGCTGAGGAATATTGGCAAGGAAAATGAAGATATTTCAGGGTATATACCAAAGAAACTAGGAGAGTAGGGAACTATATCTGCCCAGTAAAGCTACAGATAGAAGGAATAAGACCACACTGATAGTGATTTCATTTGCTCAGATGTTCACAGACAATTTCTTAGGTTGGTATATTTGTCTTTGAGTTTACACTCAAATCAACATCACTAATTCCAATGCTGCAATCTCACAACAGACAGATTGGCAGGGTCAGAAAGAGTAATTAGCAGTGGACTGGCCAGAATAATCTATTGTAGCCTTTATACTACACTCAGGAGAGTGGAGAGAGAGCACAACTGAAGTGTTGCATGGCTGGGGGGTTTCTATAGACAGAAAAAAAAGTAAAATCAATCCTTGATCCAAAACCCCAAAGGTCTAGTTCATTGTTCTAGATTGTTGCTATTAATAATGTCTAATGTTAACTGACCCACTTGTTGTTAGAGCTAGAAATTTCTATCAGTCTTTTAACACAACAGCATCTTACTCTGAATATGATTAGCCTAGCACTTCCATGATAAAACAAACATTTATTTAATAGAAGCTGTCAGAAATAAAACTATGGTACTGAAATTACTGAGAACTTGAATCTTACTTTTGGCATCTGTCTTTTTTTTTTTTTTTTTTTTTTTGGTTAAAAAAAAAGTGAGAAAGAACTAAAAATTGTTACCTGTGTTGCTCATGTAGTGATTCTACTTTGATTAGGAAATCTTTGTTCTGCTCTGGTAGGAAGCTGTAGTTTGACAGATATCCTGAGTGATGTACTGAAGCATTATAGTCTCCTAGTTGTGCTGATAGGAAACAAGAAACACAAACAGAAAGTTTTCATAGTTAGTTGATTATTACTTGTAAGGAATTCCTTCTCTTCATTAAAACACATACACATATGTGGAGATGCAATAATTATTAAATACTTCCCAACAGACAAGCAGTGTAGAACACAGAGAATCTTACACCATGAGCAATAATGTTTGGTTTTTCTTGGTTTGTTGGTTTTTTTTGTTGTTGTTTTTCCCCAAAAAGATGCTTGCCATAGCTATAACCTCAGGCACTGAATGACTCAGTACTTTATTTAATGTTGCATTACAACCTGTACCACCACCAGACAGGCATTACATGCCACATTGACACAGGCAAGCAGTAGTATTAACAAGAGAGGAAACCAAATTGATTCAGTAAGAGACAGCACATGAAATCAATTGGATAGAGATTTATTGACTATGTTATCTGTTAGAGGGTAGAAGATCTCTGCAGAGGGACCTTGACAGGCTGGACAGATAGGAGAATCCAAGGGCATAAGATTTAACACATCAAGTGCCAGGTTCTACACATTGGCCACAACTGCCCCATGCAGTGCTACAGGCTGGGATCAGAGTGGCTGGAGAGCGGCCAGGCAGAGAGGGACCTGGGGGTGCTGGTTGACAGTAGGCTGAACATGAGCCAGCAGTGTGCCCAGGTGGACAAGAAAGACAATGGCATGCTGGCCTGCATCAGAAACAGTGTGGCCAGCAGGAGCAGGGAAGTCATTTTGCCCTGTACTCAGCATTGGTTAGGCCACACCTTGAGGTCTGTGTCCAGTTCTGGTCCTCTCAGTTTAGGAAAGATGTTGAGATGCTGGAACGTGTCCAAAGACGGGAAACAAAGCTGGGGAGACATCTAGGGCACAGCCCTGTGAGGACAGGCTGAGGGAGCTGGGGTTGTTTAGCCTGGAGAAGAAGAGGCTCAGGGGAGGCCTTATGGCTGTCTACAACTCCCTGAAGGGAGGTTGTAGCCAGGTGGGGGTTGGTCTCTTCTCCCAGGCAACCAGCACCAGAACAAGAGGACACAGTCTCAGGCTGCACCAGGGGAAGTTTAGGCTGGATGTTAGGAAGAAGTTCTTCATAGACAGAGTGATTGGCCATTGGAATGGAGTTACCATCACTGGAGGTGTTTAGGAGACTGGATGGGCTGCTCGGTGCCATGGTTTTGTTGGTTAGATAGTGTTGAATGATAGGTTGGACTCAAAGGTCTTTTCCAACCTGGTCAATTCAATTCAATTCAATTCAATTCAATTCAATTCAATTCAATTCAATTCAATTCCGATGCCCAGAACTAAATTTAAACTCTCCATCTTTTGCAATCCAATCTGCAGAGTGGCCACAACAACTAACTCCTGGCTGGCTACACCAAAAATATGATGGGTTGAGGCAGACCCCCTCCCCACTACGGGCAGAAATAACGACTCGGACAAACAGATTGCCAAAGTGATGGAAAGTTTCAATGGAAAGCGGTGAGTGTGTACAGAGAGCCAGAAGCAGTGACAAAAGAAACCCCCAAGCAGACCCAGAAACATCCCATCCCCACCTGAGGGTGCACCCAAGACCCCAGGGCTCCTTCTCCCCCCCACACTGCTAGGCTAGTCTCAGATGGCCAGATCTGAGACTGTCCATCCTCCCGTGGCCTTGGGCCTAGCCAGGCCCATGGCTGGGAGATATCTCCCCCAGTTACCGGGTGACGGTGAGGGGAAGAAAGAGGAAGTGCCAGACCCCGCCCTGGATCTTATAGTGGTGCAGAGAATTATGGTAGGCAATACCTGGTTTCCTGTGCACGCCCACTGGGCTGGACTTCTGGACACAGGAAGCACCCCACATAGCAGAGGGCACCCAGCCCAAACTGCTACAATTCTAATTCAAGAAGTCTTCAACGAGTTCTGTCACTTAGAAAGCATCTACCCTCAGTCAGGTAAAAATTGTTCAAACTACCAACTGTGGCACTGTACTAACAATTCAATTGTTAATATTGCCTCAGCTGAACACAAGTTCCCAAAAGCATGACAAGTAACTGATGATTTACATATAATGCTACAAGCTGCTACTAAAAGCAAATGTTTACAGCAAATAAGCTAAATGAAAAATTTTAACAACATCTCTAAAAGTTTACCCCGTCAGAAATTATACTAACTGGTAGATATAGTCACATTGTTATTAGATAAAAGCTAATTCTTATCCACAGTTGAAGGTAATTAGGAAAAGAAATGAAAGCATACATGACCATAAGTTAATAGCCTCAGTCTAATCAAACCTTCTCTAAATGCTAGGTCAGCGCAAATATAAGCTGGAAGACAAACAAAACCCTTTGGGTTGTTATAAAGACACAACGTTTGGAGCAGCAGAGAGGTTGCTTCAAATGAAATAAGTTGCCTATTTCCCTAGTTTCAATTACGCAAGTAATTCAAATCCCATATTTCATGAAATTTGTGTTTTGAAGAAATTAAACCCCATAAATGAAGATAATTTTAAGCAGATTGCTAAACTGCTTTTTCCCTATGGAGCATGAAAGAGTTACTATGAAGCAAATTGTGTACATTAACACAAAAAGAAAACGATTTGTTTAAACAATTCAGCACAGAAACCCCCTCAAATCAAAGGTACTGAGCATATTGTTAGGAACAAGCCTGCATCAAGAATAGTGGCCAGCAGGAGCAGGGAGGTCATTCTGCCCTGTGCTCAGCACTGCTTAGGCCACACCTTGAGTCCTGTGTCCAGTCCTGGGGTCCTCAATTGAAGAAGGACATTGAGACTCTTGAACGTGTCCAGAGAAGGGCAACGAGGCTGGGGAGAGGCCTCAAGCACAAGCCCTGTGAGGAGAGGCTGAGGGAGCTGGGGTGGTTTAGCCTGGAGAAGAGGAGGCTCAGGGGACACCTTATTGCCATCTACAACTACCAGAAGGGAGGTTGTAGCCAGGTAGGGGTTGGTCTCTTCTTCCAGGCAACCAGCACCAGAATAAGAGGACACAGTCTCAAACTGTGCCAGGGGAGGTTTAGGCTCAAGGTGAGGAGAAAGTTCTTCACAGAGAGAGTTGTTAGCCATTGGAATGTGCTGCCTGGGGACATGGTGGAGTCACCGTCCCTGGAGGTGTTCAAGAGGGGACTGGACACTTGGTGCCATGGTCTAGTAGTCATGAGGTGTTGGGTGACAGGTGGACTTGATGATCTCTGAGGTCTTTTCCAACCTTGTTGATTCTATGATTCTATGATTGTAATGCTGTTATTTTCCAGAAAGCAAACAGTTTAAAAGAATGATTCAAACTATTCAGGTTGGTGTGGGGCAGGAATCTCTGCACCTCCAAAACAATTTGCAGCTACATCAATGAACAGAGTTTCTGTAATGCAGAAAATAACTGGTACTTGTTAACTGCACTTCCAAAAGCATGATTTCTATAGCCTAGAAAATGGAACCACTGTGATACAAAACAATTCCCAGGCAAATGCAGTCAGCAGGTACTATAGTTGCACACCTAACCATCTGTACCAAAGGAAATATTTAAATAAAAAAGAAATTGGCATTATAAACAATAAGTAACCTATTTTGAATGCAGACATTCCTGCCCTTTCTTTTTAAAGGTAGCTTGAATTTTAAATTAATTACCAAAATAGCTCTAAGAAGATTAAATAGTTACCATTACAACCTAAACACATATTTGAACACTTCTCTTGATATACAATAATACAATACAATACAACAAACCAGGTTGGAAGAGACCTTCAAGATCATCACGTCCAACCTATCAACCAATCCAACCCACCTAAACAACTAGACCATGGCACCAAGCACCCCAGCAAGTCTCCTCCTGAACACCTCCAATGATGGTGACTCCACCACCTCCCCAGGCAGACCATGCTAATGGGCAGTCACTCTCTCTGTATAGAACTTCTACCTAACATCCAGCCTAAACCTCCCCTGGTGCAGCCTGAGACTGTGTCCTCTTGTTCTGGTGCTGGCTGCCTGGGAGAAGAGACCAACCTCTGCCTGTCCACAACCTCCCTTCAGGTAGTTGTAGAGAGCAAAAAGGTCACCCCTCAGTCTCCTCCTCTTCAGACTAAGCAACCCCAGCTCCCTCAGCCTCTCCTCACAGGGCTTGTGTTCCAAACCCCTCACCAGCTTCGTTGCCCTTCTCTGGACACACTCCAGCAAGTCAACCTCCTTCCTAAACTGAGAGGCCCAGAACTGGACACAGGACTCGAGGTGTGGCCTAACCAGTGCAGTGTACAGGGGGAGAATGACCTCCCTGCTCCTGCTGGCCACACTCTTCCTGATGCAGGCCAGGATGCCATTGGCCCTCTTGACCACCTGGGCACACTGCAGGCTCGTGTTCAGCCTACCATCAACTAGTACCCCCAGGTCCCTCTCTGCCTGGCCACTCTCCAGCCACTCTGACCCCAGCCTGTAGCACTGCATGGGGTTGCTGTGGCCAATGTGCAGAACCCGGCACTTGGATGTGTTCAATCTCCTGCCCTTGGCCTCTGCCCATCTGTCCAGCCTGTCCAGGTCCCTCTGCAAAGCCTCTCTACCCTCCAGCAGATCAACTCCTGCCCCCAGCTTGGTGTCGTCCGCAAATTTATTTGATGATGGACTCAATGCCCTCATCCAGATCATCAATAAAGATGTTGAAGAGCATGGGGCCCAGCACTGATCCCTGGGGCACACCACTGGTGCCTGGCTGCCAGCTGGATGTGGCACCATTTACCACCACTCTCTGGGCTCGGCCCTCCAGCCACTTCCTAACCCATCGCAGTGTGCTCCCATCCAAGCCATGGGCTGACAGCTTGGCCAGGAGTTTGCTGTGGGGGACGGTGTCAAAGGCCTTGCTGAGGTCCAGGTAGACCACATCCACAGGCCTCCCCACATCCACCAGGTGGGTCATACATCTCTGAAGAAGTAAAAAAAAAACCCAAACCCTGAGAAAGAAGATCCCGAAGTATAAGTGAAATTAATTTTTAGGAATATATTAACAAATGCCCAAGTCTCTGCCCAGTCTAAGGTAATAATGATAAATCCAAGAAATACTAATTCTTATTTATGATACCTACTTTGTTTAAAAAAAAACCCACACCATTTCAACATTTCATTTTACCTCCAGTTTTTATTTTTCCCATTGCCTCTCTTTTTCATGAACAGCAG
The DNA here is from genome assembly GCA_015227895.2 of Colaptes auratus. Taxonomy (NCBI): domain Eukaryota; kingdom Metazoa; phylum Chordata; class Aves; order Piciformes; family Picidae; genus Colaptes; species Colaptes auratus. The sequence continues at coordinate 8,511,956 of CM037636.1, forward strand.
GAGCAGCACCACGGTGTGGTTATGTAAAACCTCCCTGTGTCCATGGGGTGACAGCATGGCATGTCACCATGGTCCCTGCCATCCAGCTCCCTGCCAGCCTGTGATGTGATGGAGTTTGTTCTCTGCTAATCTCTCCGGAGCAGTGGACAATGAGATGCCAATTGAGAACTGGGACCTGAGAATTAGCCAGCATCTGTTCAAAGAGAAAGGGTGGCTTGGAAGAGTGGAGAACTTTCCTGATCTAGAGGAAACTTGAATAATGTGTGTACTTGCATTAACAGCAGGGTGCACTGTGCTTGACCCTGTGAGTGTCTGCTGAATCACTGTCAGGGTCTTGCCTGTGAAGCCTTCGAGAGTACCCGATTTCTGAAGAACCTAGTTAGTTCAGGATGAAACCATTCTGTGAGGCTTCTACCTCTTTACTGAATTTCTCCAGGAGAAAGCAGAGACCTCTTCCTAATCTGTTTCAACTGACATAGCTTCTGCAGTGATCACCTGAGCCAATAGATACCGACTCAGTGAGGATACAGAAATTGACTGAAGAATTTTTACTGTATTAGCCATTTACAGAACCCATCTTTTCTATGAAATGCAGTCTATGTTTTCAAGGTTTGTTGCAGCTGGCTTGAATTACATTCTTGTCAATGGGAAGCGACCAGATTGCCAGGACTAAGACAGCATAATTGTCTGCTTCCATTTTATTTGTGGTACACAAAAATATTTTTTTACTGTAGTTTTACCTTCTCTAAAGAGGGCAACTGCCAACTGTTGTTCCTTCATGCATTATGAGGTAGTCTTCTTGCTCACCTTCCGAATATGGAGGCTGTTCTGGTCTTTTTGACCTCTTCCTCCTAGCTACCTGAGGTCATGTCAACAAGGGGAGCAGTTTATAACACTACTTGTTTCTTCAACTCCCCAGCCAGCTGTCACAGTTGACGAGAAACTATAAATGCTAATTAATAGACATCTTGGAAGACAAATGATCTTGTTGAGGCTTTAATTATCCAAGTACGAGAAAAAAAAATAATTTAGAACCTATCAAGACCTCAGTAAGAAGAAAAACTGGTGAGGTTTCTACCTCCTTACTGAATTTCTCCACAAGAAAGCAGAGACCTCCTTCTAATCTGAGTTTCAACTGACATAGCTTCTGCAGTGATCACATGAGCCAGTAGATGCTGACTCAATGAGGATACAAATATGGTAACCAAAAAACCCCAAAACCAACCAACCAACCAACCAAAATCCACACACAAAAAAACCAACCAAAAAAGGTATTATTTTAACCTTTCTCCATTACAGCCAACTGCTGCTCTTTTATTTGGATATCAGACTCTTGAATTTTGGAGCTCTATACCAAAGCTCTCAATAGAGTGATAAGAATTATAAATGCTTGAAAGAGCCAATAAAAACCTTGAGATCACATATGTTTACCCATGACATGAATTCCCTATACCTTACTGAAGCCTAAACAAGCCATCTTCTCTTCAAACTTTGTAAAAAGAATTCGTTCATTTACATCAATGTAGTGGATATAGATCTTGGTCTCTTTGTCCTGGCAGTAAAAAGACTTTTGTGCAGGAAGGCACTGAAGAAAGGACTAGTCAAAATGGAGAAAAAAACCAAATTAGATTTGGGTACAGAGGAAGGGAGGAAGTATTTGTGCAGCACTCAGATTTCAATAGGAATCCCATGGGTACACATGCATCTTCCCTAGGAAGAGAAGCTCAAATACCAGACTTTCAAAAAGAGGAGAAAAGGAGAGATTTATAAAGGGAAGACCTGACACAAGCCACTGATGCCAACAACTATTACACTAATTATTGAGGCTTCATTTACTCAGTGGTTTCTTTCAAGAAACAATGGGTCAATCAGCAGATGGACAGACAGATGGACAAGAGAAATTTCAGCATTGGAAATGCAAAACTGAAGTGGAAAGACCCTGAGCTACCTGATCTGACTTTGAAGAATCCCCTTCCAAGCAAAATTTGCCTGTTAATTTTGACATCCAAGTTTCCTGCTGCACAACCAAGCTAATTATTTGCTTGCTTGTTTTTAGGAATTAATGTCCTTGTTGTTCTTGAAAGCTAACAGTACCAAAATATCACCAGCCAAATTTCCACATGCAGCCCCAGAAAACAGCAGGAAAAAAAAAATCAGACTTTAGGCTTTGTATAACTTAAAGGGTGACCAATTTTTTTCTTCCCATCTATGTACTTCAAGGTATAGAAGGCAAGTTGGTCTCCACTTGTCCCATTCACTTGTAAACAGTTACACCAAAAAAAAAGGCATACAAAGTAGTAACACCAGAACCTATTTCTGCATATGGGCATTCCAAGTAAGTACTGGTGTCAGAAGGCCAATGTATGAATAGCTCACTGGCTAAGCATGATGAGAAATTACTTATAGATAATATGTGCAATCTGGTCCAAAGGAATGCCTAAACCAGCTAGTCCTGGGAAACAAGTTTCATAACCAACTTTCTAAAGACCTGAGAAGTGTATTAGAAAAAAAAACCCACAACCACCAAAAATTATCACACACCCCCCCCCAAACCATCAACTATTTCCACATTGAATTTCTAACTCTTTTCAAAGTTGAATATTTTAGGGGATGTACATAAAGCAGAAAAGTGAACTGAGTTACATGCTTTTAAAACAGGATAATCACATAAGCAGATCAGCTTCCCACTGGAACAGAAAATAAACAACAGGACAAGTCTAGCACACAAACTATAGAATTCATTTAACTTTTATCAACAAATGAATATCCTCAGGGATAAAATTACAATCCAGGATTAAAATAGTTAGGCTCATATGACTGGTCTCTTGGTTAGTGTAGCAATCATGACTGATGTGCTAAGAGGAAAGTGAAATATAATATGAATGGCTAATGATAAATTTATCTTCAGATGTACACTGAAGTACCAAAAAAAATGTCTGTACCATTCAATCACTTTAGACATTTTAAGTGATCCCTTTTTGGCATAAATGGAGAACAGAAGATGATTCACCACATAGCATAAACTAAAGCAGTTACGGTTTCTCAACAGTAACTATAAAGTATTCATGCATGAAAATGCTTCTGGAATCAGAAAATAATCCACTGCAGTATAATTCCATTTTAAAGAATCAACATACAAATATCTACCTGTATTACTAAAATGGAGCACTCAAATGAGCAAAATACATGTAAAGATATTAAAATGTTATTGGCAGACTCCGAAAAGGACTAAAATCCTTATTAAGTGGGCATTGACAGAAGGAAAAGTATTTCAACAAGAGGAATCTGTATTCAAATAAGGACAAGAACATGAACTAACCCACTCAATCACTAAGTAAAAACACAGAATATAGAATTAACCAGGTTGGAAAAGACCTTTGAGATCATCAACTCCAACCTATCACCCAACACCATCTAATCAACTAAACCATGGCACCAAATGCCTCATCCAGGCTCTTTTTAAACACTCCCAGGGATGGTGACTCCACCACCTCCCTCGGCAGCACATTCCAGTGGCCAATCTCTCGTGCTGGGAAGAACTTCTTCCTTCCTAACATCCAGCCTAAACCTCCCCTGGTGTAGCTTGAGACTGTGTCCTCTTGTTCTGATACAGGTTGCCTGGGAGAAGAGACTGACCAACTCCCTCCTGGCTACAACCTCCCTTCAGGTAGTTGTAGATGGCAATAAGGTGTCCCCTGAGCCTCCTCTTCTCCAGGCTAAGCAACCCCAGCTCCCTCAGCTTCTCCTCACAGGGCTTGTGCTCCAAACCCCTCCCCAGCTTTGTTGCCCTTCTCTGGACACCTTCCAGCAACTCAACATCTTTCCTAAACTGAGGGGCCCAGAACTGGACACAGGACTCAAGGTGTGGCCTAACCAGTGCAGTGTACAGGGGGAGAATGACCTCCCTGCTCCTGCTGGCCACACTGTTCCTGATACTGGCCAGGATGCCACTGGCCTTTGGTATCTCTACTGGACAAGCAGAACTTGCTATCCATTTTGCAAAAGGAAATAACACTTCACACTCAAGAGCCCTTAAAAAATGGTTCAGCCTAGAGATGACTGCAAATAGCTGCTTATGACCACTTATGACAGCTGGTCATTTTGCAGTAAGACAGTATGATAAATTAGGCACTAACTAAACCAGAGGAGGATTTGTAGGGGGAGGGAAAAAAGCCAACTATACATAGGCAATGGTGTCTCCAAGTTACCTATTACCATTTCAGAATGATAAATTACTCAGTTGTTGCAATTGCAGCTTAAAACCAACCAGTTAAGTAACAATACCAAAAAAACCCACCCCAACCACCTGCACCCCCCACCCCCAGTTCAGAAAATAGAACTTGTACTAAGTTGCTAATTCTGCATCTCAAACACAACACATACTTCAGAAACCATACAGTCACAATCAGGAAAAGTGCTGGGGAAAGCAAAGTGTAATCTGAAGTACCAAGTTTATTCATTTTTCTCAAAGCTATGGAGAATGTAAGACTTAAGGGAACAGTTATCAGTACTTTCTAATCATTAAGAAGCTTTGCAGAACTAGTGCATCTTAAAACTACTCTAATCTTCTGTCATTTGAGTTGTGTTCACTGCTAGTCTTTATCGCAACGCTGTAGTACATGAACCTTGACCTTGAGCAACTGTTCTTTTCCATTTTTTGTTATGTTACATAGAGATATTTAATAAGTTCATCCACCTTAAAAACATGAAAGAACAGGACCAAGTCTACAAGGCACTGTACAGAACCAGCTCATTCAGTGAATCATAGAATAGTAAGAGCTGGAAGTGACACCTCCAGACATCGAGTTCAACTGCCCTGCCAAAGCAGGATCACCTAGGGCAAGTCACACAGGAATGCAACCAGACAGCTCATGAACATCTCTCAAGAAGTGGACTCCACAATCTCTCTGCAGCCTGTTCTACTGCTCTGTCATCCTCAAAGTGAAGAAGCTTTTCCTTCACATTGAGGTGAAACTTCCTGTGTTCCAATTTGTATCTGTTGCCCCTTGTCCAATCACAGGACACCACTGAACAGGGACTAGTACCTTCTTGACGTTCCGCCTGCAGATACTTGTAAACATTAATAAGCACTCCTTACAGTCTGCTCTTTTGCAGACTAAACAGCCCCAGGCCTCTCAGCCTTTTCCTCATCAGAAAGATGTTCCAGTCCCTTAACCATCCTCATAGCTCTCTGTTGGACACTTTTTAGTATATCCTTGTCCCTCTTGAAATGGGGAGCCCAGAACTGGACACGATACTCCAGATCTGGGCTCACCAGGGGAGAGCAGATGGGGAGGAGAACCTCCCCAGACCTGTTGTATTGCCTAGTACAACTGCAAAGTATAACTAAGGAAGAACAGTTCGAAATAGCTACAGAGCTGCTGCGGGTAAACTATCAGGACTATCAGAAGATCTGTTGTACAGAGAGATGAAGCTCAAGAGCAGTAGCAAACCAAGTGGATGAAAATGGGTATTTCAATTAATCTCTCCAATCAGATTCTTGTATTGGGAGTTTCATCACCACCACACAGATAACACTCTGGTACTGCTGATGACAGGTACGGCTAGAAATGATAAAAGGTACCTGTGAATGAACAGCATTGTTGCAGGCTTCAGAAGAACAGATGGGATATGCACACAATCCTCTGACTGCCCAACACATTCCAAAAATCCATTTATTCATCAAGTCTGACTTCGCTTCTAAGGAATAAGGGCTACAGGTGCTCTGTAGAGTAAGAGGAACCTGACTGACATCTCAGCAAATCTCGCAGCTTACATGATATCCTTCACTTCAAAAAAGCATAGGCAGGGAGCACACACAGACAATAAAACCCAAATGCTAGCTATGAAAAGAGGCAGATCTCTGTAAAGTAGGAAGTCTCAGGTTTCAATGTTAAGTTCTGTAAGAAGAGAGAGGGACAAAACAAAGACAAGTTAGACGAGTCAGGCAAAACGAAATTTGATAGGGGAATTATGTGTTGCAACTCTCACAGTGGAGCTACTGTTGATGTCCTGCTAAACCCTGGACTCCTCCCCCTCTTCCTCTGGGATCTCAGCCTTCTCTCGTTCCCAGAACTCTAACATAATCTGTCTTCTTTCTAGTTCCCAAGAGACTTGCTCAGCTTTCCTCTAATCCTCAACCTCACCAGCCTTCCTGTTCTTAGAAGAAGGCAAAACTCATTTGAATCCAAATCAACCAGTCAACCCCTTCCTGAACAAACTCCAAAAGACAGATAGCAGCGTGCCAGAGAAACCTCCTCGTTCTCAAGCAGAGCTGAGAGAACAGCAATATCACAGAAGTATCCCAGTCACAATAAATCATTGAGGCTCAGGAAAATAGAAAACTTAGAACTATTCATAGCATCATTTATTGGCTTGGTTGCTGTGCTTTGGATTCAAGTCTCACATCAGTAAGAGACTTACACACGTAAGAACGTATTCACACCAAACCCATGGGGCTTCTCACATACCAACAGTAAGTCATTTAAATGGAAACTTCTGAAAACAAAACTCAAAAACAAATGGTGCAAAATCATCTTTGTGACACTTTGAATATAAAAGCAATACACACTCTGCATAGATCCTTTATTTAATTTTATGGTCTGTAAACCAATCCCAAATTACCCTAGTAAAAAAAAAAACCAAGTCACATCATTGAGAGGGACCTGGGGGTACTGGTCGATGGCAGGCTGAACATGAGCCTGCAGTGTGCCCAGGCAGCCAAGAGGGCCAATGGCATCCTGGCCTGCATCAGGAACAGTGTGGCCAGCAGGAGCAGGGAGGTCATTCTGGCCCTGTATGCTGCACTGGTTATGCCACACCTCGAGTCCTGTGTCCAGTTCTGGGCCCCTCAGTTTAGGAAGGAGGTTGTCTTGCTGGAAGGTGTCCAGAGAAGGGCAACAAAGTTGGGGGGGGGTTTGGAAGACAAGCCCTACGAGGAGAGTCTGAGGGAGCTGTGGGTTGCTTAGCCTGGAGAGGAGGAGACTCAGGGGTGAGTTCGCTCTCTACAACTGCCTGAAGGGAGGTTGTAGACAGGCAGAGGTTGGTCTCTTCTCCCAGGCAGCCAGCACCAGAACAAGAGGACACAGTCTCAGGCTGTGCCAGGCGAGGTTTAGGTGGATCTTAGGAAGAAGTTCTATACAGAGAGATGATTGCCCATTGGAATGGGCTGCCCGGGGGGGGGGGGTGAGTCACCATCACTGGAGGCGTTCAGGAGGAGACTTGATGGTGTGCTTGGTGCCATGGTTTAGTTGTTTAGGTGGGTTGGATTGGTTGATAGGTTGGATGCGATGATCTTGAAGGTCTCTTCCAACCTGGTCTATTCTATTCTATTCTATTCTATTCTATTCTATTCTATTCTATTCTATTCCATTCCATTCCATCCCATTCCATTTATCGTTAGAGTATCTCTTTTTCCAGTACAAGAATATCCTTCACATTTAACAAGTTCAAAATTATTTCATATGCACCTTAAGTTTTACTTAAAAAATTGTTTTAATCTCAGTTGGTCATTTCTGTCACAAAGCACATTTACTGATAATAAAGTACCAACTTATTCTTTCAAGTTGCTACTCAGCTTCAGCTGTGTTTAGAGTCAAATGTAGTTACATGCAGTTTAGTATTCACAATATTCACACCCACTTGTATTCCCCTGTTAAACTTAGCACCACCAGATAACACAAGGTGGGCCACAACAGCAGAGAGTAACGTGTGAGAGCTTTATTTGAGAACAGCAGTGCTGAACCCAAACACCTGTGCAAAGGGAAATGAGTAGAAGGAGGACTCCAGCAGCACAACAGACATCACCACCACTGTCTCTTTGCAAAACTCAGACAAAGCCTGTGAATATCCTCTCACCTGAAAACGTCAGTTAAAAAGCAAGAACAAAAACACCAAACACCAGACTTCATAAGCAATGAAAGACATATACCTCAGCCCTCTCACTAGTGACAACTACTCCACCTTTTAAACAGAATCATAGAATTGTCAGGGTTGGAAGGGACCTCAAGGATCATCTAGTTCCAACGCCCCTGCCATGGGCAGGGACACCTCACACTACAGCAGGTTGCTCACAGCCACATCCAGCCTGGCCTTCAAAACCTACAGGGATGAGGCTTCTACCACCTCCCTGGGCAACCTCTTCCAGTGTCTCACCACCCTCATGGGGAAGAACTTCTTCCTAACATCCAATCTGAACCTACCCATTTGTATTTTTTTTCCTGTTCCCCCTAGTCCTATCATTACCTGACACCCTAAAAAGTCCCTCCCCAGCTTTCTTGGAGGCCCCCTTCAGATACTGGAAGGCCACAAGAAGGTCTCCTTGGAGCCTTCTCTTCTCCAGACTGAACAGCCCCAACTCTTTCAGTCTGTCCTTATAGGAGAGGTGCTCCAGCCCTCTGATCATCCTTGTGGACCTTCTCTGGATATATTCCAGCATGTCCAAATCCTTCCTGTAATAAAGGCCCCAGAACTGGATGCAGTACTCAGGTGGGGTCTCACCAGAGCAGAGTAGAGGGGAAGAATCACCTCCCTTGACCTGCTGGCTCTGCTTCTCTTGATGTAACCCAGGATCTGATTGGCTTTCTGGGCTGCAAGTGCACACTGGTGGCTCATGTTGAGCTTCTCATCCACCAGCACTCCCAAGTCCTTTTCTTCAGGGCTGCTCTCAAGCCAGTCACTGCTCAGCTTGTATCAGTGCTTGGGATTGCCCCATCCCAGCTGCAGGACCTTGCACTTGGTCTTCTTGAACCACATGAGGTTGTCATGGGCCCACCTCTCCAGTCTGTCAAGGTCCCTCTGGATGGATCCCTTCCCTCCAGCGCATCTGCTGCATGATGCAGCTTGGTGTTGTCAGCAAACTTGCTGAGGGTGCACTCAATATCACTGTCCATGTCGCCAGCAAAGATGTTAAACAATAATGACCAGAAGATAAAATGACCATAAGCTTGTTGCACAATGACATAGAATCATAGAATCAATAAGGTTGGAAGAGACCTCAAAGATCATCAAGTCCAACCTGTCACCCAACACCTCATGACTACTAAACAAACCATGGCACCAAGTCCCACGTCCAATCCCCTTTTTGAACACCTCCAAGGATGGTGACTCCACCACCTCCCTGGGCAGCACATTCCAATGCCTAACAACTCTCTCTGTGAAGAACTTTCTTCTCACCTCTGGCCTAAACTTCCCCTGGTGCAGCTTGAGACTGTGTCCTCTTGTTCTGGTGCTAGTTGCCTGGGAGAAGAGACCAACCCCCTCCTGGCTACAACCCCCTCCAGGTAGTTGTAGACAGCAATAAGGTCTTCCCTGAGCCTTCTCTTCTCCAGGTTAAACAACCCCAGCTCCCTCAGCCTCTCCTCATTGGGCTTATGCTCGAGGCCTCTCCCCAGCCTCGTTTCTCTTCTCTGGACATGTCGATACAAGGCAAGTTACAGAAGCACAGAGCAGACAGAAAATGCCTCAAATCATTCCTGCAGCCCTTTCCAACCCTTCCATAAAGCAATGGGATAAATATGCCTCACCAAAATAATCACACAATGATTTTAGTATGCTTTCCCTTGACAATAATTTTTTACAAATATGCAAATTCCAATAAACCCTCAACCTGTTTTTCTGTTTGTTTAATGAGAAAGGTCTTCCTCTGGCTGTTTTTCACTATCTGTTTAGAATGCCCATCAGGCTCCATTCTGGTTTGCCTGCAGAACGTGCTTTTCTAATATCACCCTTAATGTTTTTGCCAGTTGCAGGCACACAAGAATGATATACATTCTTCTACATTGTCACCTTCAACATATTACAAAGTGCCAAGAAGTTTTACATACCTGACAAATAAAATTTTCTGAATAAAACATTAAATAAGAACAATGGAGTTTCTTACTCATGAGTTTACCTTCCCCATGACTGTTCTCTAGCTGATCTACTTCCCTAGAATGCTTTTGCACAGCTATTGTAACACACAGAAAGTTTAATTATCTTGTTTCCAATGACAACCAAAAGCTGCCTTTTTTGTCAGCAGCACAAACACACCTAAACAAGAAAAATGTTTCTCTTGTGTTAACTTTTTTTTGAGAGACAGATCTAACAGATCTAACAAGCACACTTTTTTCCATTTATATTGTCTGAGGGCTGCTTTAATAACATGCAGCTGCTTTACAATGCATCGCCAGTAGCATTTTGAGCACTCCACAGGAATAGATTAGGAAAGACAATTTTCCTTATTTTTCAGTGCCAAGTAGCAGAGAAGGCAGTTTGTCAAGTATGTTAACAAATAACAATTGTTATTACTTACATTGTACTGCATATGATGCCAGGACTACAGCAGAATTAATTGGGCATGACAGCCTGGAAAGAGAAGATAATATTTTTATTTAAACATAGACTGCACAAATGTATCACAGTATCACCAAGGTTGGAAGAGACCTCAAAGATCATTGAGTCCAACCTGGCACCACAGACCTCATGACTAGACCATGGCACCAAGTGCCACGTCTGTGGCAGGGTGAGAGAAAGTTCTCCCCCCACACACAAAGAAACCGCAGCTCAGTTGGAGAAGCAGATGAAATAAGTTATATTTACAAGCAGCAATGGAATGCAGATGGATATGTACACAATATACAGTATTTACAATATATACAGAAATATACAGCTATGAACGTAATACAGAAGACCTCCAGTCAGAGGAGGGTGTCACCCCCGGCCCCTGTACCCCCTCTCCCTCCCTCCCCTTTTTCCCTAAAAAGGGTTAGAGAGAGAGAGAAAGGCAATTAAGGAGAAAATTCTGCTAGCTCAAAGTGTGTGCAAGAATTTGTTTTCTTATCTGGTTAGCTCTGTTAATTCAAGGTCAACTCCGTCCGGCAGCTGTTGCTTCAGAGAAACAGGCCCACAGGAACAGAGAGAAACAGACTGAACTGACTCAAACTGAACTGAAACTTAAAAGTTGCATTCTACCAATCTACCAATGAAATTAGTTTAGAATATCTGAATGTTTTCACTTTGACATCAAAACATTCAGCCAGAGTGTTTCAGCAACTGTCCCTTTCTTAGAGGCACAGCCTAAAACGGTCACAATGTCCAATCCCCTCTTGAACACCTCCAGGGATGGTGACTCCACCACCTCCCTGGGCAGCACATTCCAATGGCAAATGACTCTCCTCACCTCGAGCCTAAATTTCCCCTGGTGCAGCTTGAGACTGTGTCCCCTTGCTCTGGTGCTGGTTGCTAGAGTGAAGAGACCAACCCCTTCCTGGCTACAACCACCTTTCAGCCTCCTCTTCTCCAGGCTAAACAATCCCAGCTCCCTCAGCCTCTCCTCACAGGGCTGTGCTCAAGGCCTCTCCCCAGGCTTGGTGCCCTTCTCTGGACACGTTCAAGTGTCTCAATGTCCTTCTTAAACTGAGGGGCCCAGACCTGGACACAGGAGTCAAGGTGTGGCCTAACCAGTGCAGAGTACAGGGGCACAATGACCTCCCTGCTCCTGCTGGCCACACTATTCCTGATGCCTTCTTGGCCACCTGGGCAGACTGCTTCCTCATGTTTAGGCAGCTGTCAACCAGCACCCCCAGGTCCCTCTCTGTTTGGCAGCTCTCCAGCCACTCCGACCCCAGCCTGTAGCTCTGCATGGGGTTGCTGTGGCCAAAGTGCAGCACCCAGCACTTGGATTTGTTGAATGCCATCCTGCTGGACTCTGCCCATCTGTCCAGTCGGTTGAGGTCCCTCTGTAGAGCCCTTCTGCCCTCTAAATGACCAACATCCGCTCCCAATGTGTTATTGACAAGGTCTCTGCAATTAATTCAGTACATAAAGACTCAAAGAGTAAAGTTAGTTGCTGTGTAAGTGCTTCTTAAGTTAATGTGGTGGGTTGAAAATTCCCCACCCCCCACATAAAATTGCCAAGCAAATGAAGCTGTATTTACAAGCAAAACTATAATCTAGAAACGAAATGCAATGAATATGCATGAAATATACAATATTTACATATATATACAGTTTATAAACAGCACAAGAACATCCCTGGACAAATCAGGGGGCTACTAATAGCTTCCCCTTCCCTGCTCCTTTCCCTTCCCTGAAATTAACTAGGAGTAAAAATGACATGCTCATATTCTTGCTGGATACTTATTTGGGAAAGCAAAAGGAGAAGGGATGTTTATGGGGGTCTGGACATTATTTTAAGAGCTGCAGTCCTGTGTATTTAAAAGTAGACAGAAACACTAAAATTAGCTAAATGACTAGGGGCTAAGAGAGTCTAGATCTCACAACCAAAACTAACTCCACAGAAGAAAAAAGCCGGCATCTAAAAAAGCAAGCTACACGTGGCAGCAAATAATCAAATCTCCTTTTTTCTCCTGTTTTTAAAATTGTATGAACACAGCAGAATCTTAAGCAAAGGAACCACTGGGTAGATGCTCACCAAATACAGAATGTAGCCCTGAAACAATGAGAAGTGTCTTTATGAACTTCCCTGCTACTCACTCCCGGTTATAGCACTAGACACTGGATCTCCATATTTGGAATACCATGCCTGCCACATCACGCTTTGTGTAAAGATCTCTCAGGCTGATCTTTTACCTGCAGACACATTGCATCTCCTACAGCTCATTCACAACAGTCTGCTGAACTGTTCTTACTGAATTGAGCGATGTCATAATTTGTAACATTTCTTAGTAACTTACTTTACTTTTACAGCAATATTTCATAGGGGACATTTTTTTATTCCAAGGATACCCTCAGAAAAAAGTTTTGGATCTTTGGGGGGGGGGGTGGGGTGGATTTTGTTGTAATTTTGTTGGTTTTGTTTTGTTTTTGTTTGGTAAATTTAGAATAGAATAGAATAGAATAGAATAGAATAGAATAGAATAGAATAGAATAGAATAGACCAGACCAGGTTGGAAGAGACCTTCAAGATCATCGCCCCCAACCTATCATCCAACACCACCTAATCAACTAAAGCATGCAACCAAGCACCCTATCAAGTCTCCTTCTGAACACCTCCAATTTCATCATTATTTGGGGTTTTTCCTGTTGGTTTATTTGGGGGGGGTGGGGTTTGGGGTTTTCATTGTTTGCTTTCTTTGTTTAGTTTAGAGGGGGCTGTAGAAGCTTGTGGGGTTTTATTTGTTGTGGGGTTCTTTGGTAGTTTGTTTTTCTTGTTGGGGTTTTTAGGTGGCTAGGTTTTTTTTAGAAAAAAGCAATTCTAGAGAAATTGAAAAGTGTTCTTATTACCTTCCTTCTGCAATATCAGTCTTTAGCTGCAGGAAGAATAAGTGCCTAGGAAAGATTTAAAAACAAAACAAAACAAACCACAAACACATACATTTATTTTCACATGTAAAAGGTACAGTTTAAATAGTTACATGGATTAGTTTTCTTTTATTAGATTTCCCAGCAAAGTATACAAACAGATGAGAAAAGCTTAGCAGCATTTGCAAATATGCAATCATTCATCCACTCACTCACACACACACACAGGTTTTAAACACCTCAGGCAGTCTGTGCCACAACTCCAGGACCACAGTATTAATGACACCACAATTAATGTGACAAAAACCCCAAACCAGCACAGAACTGGTCTCTCTTTCTCCCAGGAATCATCTTGAGTGCAACTTTAAAAAACCCAAACCAAAACAAAAAACCTAAAACTCAAACCAAAATATGCAAAAAAACCCCACCAACCCAAACAAACAAAAACCCCACAACACACATTTGCCTACCTCTGCCCTCCCCTCCTCTCAAAATACCAACCCCCAAACAAACCATGATAGTCTGTCTTGGAACTACTCAGTGGAAGATAAGACAGTTCTTAAGTAGTATATGGTGACAAGCTCTTATACAATTCTCCAACAGCAGCTCAGCTTTTATTAGTATGATTGACCATACTGCTTATAGTGGTATATGAAGAACCGTAAACAGCAGGTCTTTGAATCATTTCAGTTTAAAACTGAAGAACATTTTGCAACTGCATGACTGGCAAAAATCAAAACAGGTTAATAGCTAAGTTTTGTCAAGCCACTGAAACTACAGCCAACGACAAATGTTACAAAATGTCAGGACTAATGGATGCTGTGGATTCTGAATTCCAAATGTTGTGAAGTGAACAAAATAACACATTCAGTTAAAGCTTTGTGACAAGTTAATTGACAACTGCTTATAAATCACCTACCCTACCCCCATAAAAACTCAGAATCTGGTTAAAGAAGAAAATTTTGAAGTTCTACCATAAACTGAAGTGGAATAGATCTTTACATGTTAGAAGAAATGGGCAAACTAGAAAACAAGAACTGTTATCTGTTCTTTTCAAAACAAACAAAAAAAACCCAACACCCTCCCACACCCTGGACATTAAATCCACTACACATGTTCAAAACTGACTCAGTCTTGATACAAAACTTCTAATACAGATTTAGGACACGCAGTCAGGTTAACCACTGAATTTCCCTTTTTTAATCAATGCTTTTGCTTAATTGAGGGATCCAGAACAAAAGCAGTAGGGAAGTACTTACAACAACAAAAGGCTCAAATATTAGAAAAGAATCCAAGGTATAAATAAACCAACTGCTGCCTTTGTACTTATACTCCGGCTGCATTTTGGGGGTGTAGGCTGTGTATAGCAGGAACCATTCATTATGAGCACTGCACCAAGCTGTCAGTTCCAAACATATTTAACACACAGAGCTAAATGAAGCCATCTACCTAATAAACCATAGTTTGCCAAGCTGTGGAGATGGGAAAGGAGGACGTTACACATTCTTAGTTCAGAGAAGCAAATATCAAACAAGTTACCTGGTTTGCTCTTGTTGAAGAGTGTTAGGATCAGGTATAAAAAACCTTACACGAAAATGAAGGGTGCAGGGGAAACCTCCTGCAATATTTTAGAAAAGCAAATAAAGGTTTTTTGTTTGAAAAAGAAAAAGACCAAGGTTATTCTTTCTATATTTATAGAAAAAAAATCTTACATGAACAACCACACAGAAATTTCATGCATTTTTCTCATGAAACTAAAAGAAGTCACAAGAAGTCTCTCCTGATACCCAACACCAACTGCCAGAATAAAATTCTCTCAGATATTTTGATGCTTTCATTTAAAGTACTTTGTATGTGCTACTTTATTTTTAAAGGCATTATTTAGTTATCTTCACCCCAGAGATAAGATTAAAAAACCAGAAAATATATTGGAACATCTCAACTGGGATAATGGTTGGTTCTACCTTAAATGTAAATACGTGAAATGAACAGAAGTTCATACACGAAATTAACAGAGGTTCACCATGTTAACTTCATGTATCCTTATTTCAATTCATACACAATCTGCAGCACATGGTTGAAATAAGAGAGCTGAAAAACAGCTCAAGTTTCACATCACAAATTGGGACTCAATGTCACTTGGACTTCCTAACATGACTGGGGTCATGTTGGCCAGTCTGTCCTTCTTGGTAAGTATCCAGTGTTACCCAAAGCTGTTTATGAACAAGATCTACTATGCAGGCACCTGGAAGCATGTGGTTTTGGGTTTTAATACAAACAAGAATAAACTTTTTTTTTTTTTTTATTCTACTTGAGACAAGAAATTGCCAGAATCTATACATGAAACTGGATCCACCCACTTCCCTCAATCAAAATCCCTCTTCTTTATCACCCCTATCAGGGGGAATTTACCAGCACTGTGATATGACTACTGCTTTTGCAGACAAAGCTGTTCAGAAGCCAGGTTTAGATGCATCAAAGCTAGTGACCTCTGAGGTCTTACTAGCACTCAGGTAGCAGTAAGAAATGTAGAAAGCTTTGCTGAAAACACTGGCAGAGACAAGATTTGCTTTTAAAGAAAATCTAGCATCTGGACGAGCCAGTTTACAAGAAATGTATTTATTCTAGTCAAAGGAGCACAGAAAAGCAGCATTACACAGCCACAAGCAAAGCATCAAAAATAAATCTTACCTTTTAATTGTTTTCTAATAGGTTTGTTGGGTTCAAGCCATCGCTGTGAAATGAAAAACTGTTAGATGGATGTAGTGGGTTGAGGCAGCCCCCCTCCCCACTACGGGCAGAAATGATGACTCAGAAAAATGGATTGCAAAAGTGATGGAAAGTTTAAATGGAAAGCAGTGAGTGTGTACAGAGAGCCAGAAGCACAGTGATAGAAGAGATCCCAAAGCAAACCCAGGAACATCCCATCCCCACCAAGACCCCCAGGGCTCCTTCTTCCCCCCCCCCCCCACTAGGCTAGTCTCAGCTGGCCAGATCTAAGACTGCACATCCCCCCATGGCCTTACGCCTAGCCAGGCCCATGGCCGGGAGGTATCTCCTCCAGTTACCGGGTGACGGTGAGGAAGAAAGAGGAAGTGTTAGACCCCGCACTGGATCTTATAGTGGTGCAGAGAATTATGGTGGGAAATACCTAATTTCCTGTGTCCACCCCTCTGGGCTGGACTTCTGGACACAGGAAGTAAACACAGCAGAGAGCACCCAGCCCAAACTGCTACAATGGATTAAAAATATTGACAAAGAAGTACTCTTTATGTGTGTGTGCATGTATGTATACAGATGTATTCCTGCACACACATTTATTATTTACTATACTTACAGGTGATTCTACTGAAGTTTCATTTTGCTGTAAACCAAAATACTCCTTCTCCATCACACCCAGCTGGTTATAGGTCATATCCAACAAAATCTGTCCAGTGTCTTGTTTCTGAAAACAAGAAAATTTCAGAAGTGAATTTCTGCAACACTAACACATTTCATGGAATCATTTAGACTGGAAAAGCCATTTTAAGACACAATTAATTGAAATAAATTCATTCAAAGCAAGAAAAAAAGTAAGTTATGATTACAAATAACTACTAGTTCCTTGGTTCTGTTTCTCAGAAATTAGAACTTTATGCTGGCAAATGTATGTTTTTGTGGTTTATTCTGTTTTTTGGTTGTTTTTTTTTTAAAGAGGCTTCTCTAAACAAAATACATTAGTCATGTGAAATTTCATGGTATGAATTGACATGAACTCTAGCCCTTCAGGTCAGTCCAATAATTTAATTTTAAACAGAAAACTCTTCCCTGACCACAGTCTCGAGGAACAACGCCCTTCTCTAGAGCTGTAGCCTGCAAGGGTGGTTTACAGCCACATGGGGCTGCTCTGGTCCCTGCTGTCACCACCAAAGCAGCTCACCTTTTCTGTGTCAGCTGTCAAAAGAAAAAGTCTGTACACATTTGGGGGAAGGAGAATGCTGAGCTCCAGCCATAAGATCCTGTACTTCGTTTTCAACTTCCACCTGCCCCTCAGTAGCTGTTCAAGCACTCTACTTTCCATTTAACTGTTTCTCAAGACAGATATCACAGACCCAAGAAGGTCAATGGCATCCTGGCCTGCATCAGGAACAGTGTGGCCAGCAGGAGCAGGGAAGTCATTCTGCCCCTGTACTCAGCACTGGTACTGTACTCAGAAGACAGATATTTCAATTCATTTTTTTAAACAGGGTACCATGTAGTTGAGAGCTTTAATTAGCAACATATTCCACAGATCTCCCTTATGTCACTCTTCTTATTACAAAGACGGGAAAAGAAGAACAAAGATTCAAGCAAAAGTCCACATCCACCTTATTTTTTTACCTTATTTTTTTTTAATATCCAGCAGTTCCCACTGCTAGAGCAGAACACCTCATTGCTTCAAGATCAGGCTCCAGCCAACTACTGGCCTCCTGTGAAAAGCTGTGCCAAGTTTTCTGGAGCAAAGTTGCATACGAAGGAAACAATGTGGGCAAGACTTCATTGTCTTTTGTAAGAGACCACCCTTTCCCTTCCAACAACCTGCCATCTTGTTTAACTCTCACAACAAACAGTTGAAGTCCCACAACAAATGGGAGTCTGCTTGGGCCTGCAAGTCTGTGAGCCGTCACAGATGCACATTCCTACTCCATCCTTTCATAGAATCATAGAATCAATAAGGTTGGAAGAGACCTCAAAGATCATCAAGTCCAACCTGTCACCCAATACCTCATGACTACTAAACCATGGCACCAAGTGCCACATCCAATCCTCTTTTTGAACACCTCCAGGGATGGTGATTCCACCACCTCCCCGGGCAGCACATCTCAATGGCTAACAACTCTCTCTGGGAAGAACTTTCTCCTCACCTCCAGCCTAAACTTCCCCTGGCACAGCTTGAGACTGTGTCCTCTTGTTCTGGTGCTGGTTGCTTGGGAGAAGAGACCAACCCCTTCCTGGCTACAACCACCCTTCAGGTAGTTGTAGACAACAATAAGGTGTCCCCTGAGCCTCCTCTTCTCCAGGCTAAACAACCCCAGCTCCCTCAGCTTCTCCTCATAGGGCTTGTGCTCAAGGCCTCTCCCCAGCCTCGTTGCCTTTCTCTGGACACGTTCAAGAGTCTCAATGTCCTTCTTAAATTCTTCTGTGCCCAGAACTGGACACAGTCCTCAAGGTGTGGCCTAACCAGTGCTGAGTACAGAGGCACTATGACTTCCCTGCTCCTGCTAGCCACACTATTCTTGATGCAGGCCAGGATGCCATTGGCCTTCTTGGCCACCTGGGCACAGGCTACTGCTCCTTTGGATGCTAAAACAACACTGATCAAACTATTTTTTTTTTCTCAAATAGCATAGATCCAGCTTAGAAACAGAAATCTCAGCAACAGGCAAGGACCAGGTGACCGAATATTCCTCACCACACAAAGCCAGGGTATTGTGCATCTGTCAAGGATCTCTGTTCAGCACCAGCAATGAGGTAGGTTCTGCTATGAAGACTGAGATTTGTTGTCAGAGGTTATCCATATGTGCACACAAGAGGGCCCTATGAAAACAGCAGACCTTAACCCTCTGAAATAATGGGCATTTCCTGATGTGAATACATTCATGTTTAGCACTGTCCTTCTACACATACAACATTTATTTCCCCAGGGCTGTTTTTACAAGCAGAATGTTAAAACACTTTCAAGTGACATCACATGACACCTGCACAACTCCAAAGGATAACTGCACATCCACGGTGGATACTTCTGACACCAGCTAAACAAGCAACTGAAGTTACACTGTGACCATAAGCTGTAATTACAGGGGATGAGACACACACATTATTTAATAATGAAATTGTTCAGGCATCTCAAATTTCATTATAAACACCCCCCCATGGTTAGCAAAAGAATCTGACTTCCTTCATTCTCTTATTTTTGCAACAGCATTATCTCCTAATTCCCTTCTCAAGCTTCTGGTCTTTCACCTTCATTGACCAATCATTATTCTGAACTATTACAAGCTTTGCATCAGCCACCTTACAACCACACACCATTCACCTCCAATTAAATCTGCCTTGAAACATATTTAATCTCATGTTGGATAAGGACCAAAAAAAACCCATAAAAAAATTAAAGCAGTCATAACTAATACTTACTACCTTCTGCATGTGTCACAACAATTTCCTGCTATATATAAGGAATTACTAGAGTTTAATTTCTAGGAAGCTACACGGTTTTGAAGAGAACAAGTCCCTTCACTATTTTTAATGGCAAGCACTGCCTAGAAGCTGAGGTGAACTTAGAATTCACTATCCTAAGTACTGCATAAATGTAAGTGAAAGCCTAGTTCTTTGGAGTGGAGGGGGTCAACATGAAAGTAACCCTTTCCAGCTTGTTAACTTCTAGAGGGTAAAGGGCACAAAGTGACATATTGTACATCTTCCCTGTCCTTCTCTCAGGAAGAGCTCTGCCCCCACTTTCTGGCAATGATAACCTCACACTTAAGCACTACCTAAGCTTTACAAATTCAGTCTTACCTCAGACATAATACCCATTGCACCTCATGGCTGCTTGAGGCCATCCCTTCCTAGTTTAGTCCATCCTGTGCCCTTTGGTCCCAATATGCCCATGAGACTGAAAAAAACGCTACACTTGCTTTTAATTTCTACACTGATTTTACACACAACTAGTTTATTTGCTCTTCTGCAGGCTCCATCCTTCTCTCTTCCTGGAAATTATTTACTCACCTGATGCTTTCATTCAGAGCATGCAAGACCTTGTTTAGCTAGAACAGCCTGTTCTTTCCTTGAGTCCAGACTTCTGCAGAGTATCCTAATTGTGCTTTCTAAGCCTGCCCTGGAACTTCCCTCTTTTCCCTCTAAGTAGCCAGAATCTGCACATGACATTCCTTGGAGGGTGACCTCAACGCCAAGACTAACACTTAATACTTTTGACTCAACTGAAGATTCCTGCCTGATGCGTAATAGTGCTCACCTTTTTCAGAACACTTGAGCAGCTCAGCCTGAAAACTACCAGTGTTCTCCTCCTATACTGTTTGCAACAGAAAACTGAGCTTACAAAACACATTACCTCATCTTATGAAAACTATTAATTTACACTGCTGGTTTTCTTCACTGCAATTACTCCTTGTTCAAGATAAGCTGCTAACCTGCTACCACATTCTTTTTTATTTATTGTTAATAATGCCTCAAATCTTACATTTTTGGTTTACTAAAAAAAATAATAAAAAAAAATCAACAGCAACATGTTAATGAAATCTGACAGCTGAAAACTCTACTAATGTCCTTTTCAGCAAGAGCTACTGTTACCTCATGAGCTAACTCCCTGCCCATGCCCATGCATCTCTTTGAGATTCCATACACTCCAATGCTGTACTTTCCGTCATAAAGGTTGTACAAAATATTTACCCAAGCCCACAGAGTTTTGACCCACTGCTATTCCTCTCCCTCAAAAAATATTTAATAGAATAGAATAGAGTAGAATAGGACCAGGTTGGAAGAGACCTTCAAGATCATCACGTCCAACCCATCAACCAATCCAACCCACCTAAACAACTAAACCATGGCACCAAGCACCCCATCAAGTCTCCTCCCGAACACCTTCACGGAAAGTGACTCCACCACCTCCCTGGGCAGCCCATTCCAATGGGCAATCACTCTCTCTGTATAGAACTTCTTCCTAACATCCAGCCTAAACCTCCCCTGGTGCAGCCTGAGACTGTGTCCTCTTGTTCTGGTGCTGGCTGCCTGGGAGAAGAGACCAACCTCTGCCTGTCTACAACCCCCCTTCAGGTAGTTGGAGAGAGCAATAAGGTCACCCCTCAGTCTCCTCTTCTCCAGGCTAAGCAACCCCAGCTCCCTCAGCCTCTCCTCATAGGGCTTGTGTTCCAAACCCCTCACCAACTTCATCACCCTTTTCTGGACATGTTCCAGCAAGTCAACATCCTTCCTAAACTGAGGGGCCCAGAACTGGACACAGGACTCGAGGTGTGGCCTAACCAGTGCCGTGTACAGGGGCAGAATGACCTCCCTGCTCCTGCTGGCCACACTGTTCCTGATATATATACATATACATATATACATATATATATATACATATGCATCCATATACACATATACATACATGAGGTTACTCATTCCAGTTCCAACTTTGGAAAAATCTCCCCTCCACTAATTCAGTTCTTCAGCATTTATTAGGAAGCCAGGCCTCACAAAGGACTAAAACTAACAAGCTTGGTGAAGATCGTATCACCTTCTTACTGTCCTCAAAGGCATCATCAAATTCCATGCTGTCTTACTGTTTTTAGTTGCAGAGTATATTGCTCTGCCTCAATGCACGACTAAGTATTTGTTGAACAGCCAGCAGTGACACAGATAAACAACTCACAAAACATAAATATTTGCAAATAGTATCCAGTAGGAAAATCTAGTGACAAAGATCCAACAGTTCTGCCTCATTGCATTTAACAGTTATAAAACTCACACCCAGGAAACCCACAAACCTTTAGGGCTTGTATCTCTGCCTATCATTTTAAATACAGTGACAGTAATTGCTAGTGTTAATTTTTACAATCATGTTCTTTCTCAAATATTGGAAGGAGGGCCTTAACTGAGATGGTAGGGAAGGAAAAAGCACTCCTTAAGATTTGAAATTCAAGTCATGCAACTTTTCTGCAACGTGTCCAGAGAAGGGCCACAAGGATGAGCAGAGGGCTGGAGCACCTCTCCTATGAGGACAGACTGAAGGAGTTGGGGCTGTTCAGTCTGGAGAAGAGAAGGCTCTGAGGTGACCTCATTGTGGCCTTCCAGTATCTGAAGGGGGCCTACAAGAACGCTGGGGAGGGACTTTTCAGGATATCACGTAGTGATAGGACTAGGGGGAATGGAATGAAGCTGGAGGTGGGGAGATTCAGGCTGGATATGAAGAGAAAGTTCTTCCCCATGAGAGTGGTGAAGCCCTGGAATGGGTTGTCCAGGGAGGTGGTTGGGGCCCCGTCCCTGAAGGTGTTTAAGACCAGGCTGGATGAGGCTCTGGCCGGCCTGATCTAGTGCGGGGTGTCCCTGCCCATGGCAGGGGGGTGGAACTAGATGATCCTTGTGGTCCTTTCCAACCCTGACTGATTCTATGATTCTCCTTAGTACTATTCATTTTATTTTGAGAAAGAAACCCTATTACCAAGGGCAAACTACTCCAAAAGAAAAAAGCTAAAGATATCAGCATCATAGAAAGATAGGGCAACATGGAAGTGATCTGACACTGTAAATTTTATCTTTCACAGAAGTCAGGTTGCTGGAAATTGAGAGGCATACTTCCCAAGTGATCATGCCTGGCAAACAAGTCAAGTAGAGCAATAGTTGAAAATTGCTGCATGTTTAGACCAAAAATTACAAATAAATTTGCATTATTGCTCAATATACACCTAGTAAACAAACACTCAAACATGGTATGTGAGCACATTCTGTATAGAATAGAATGACAACTAACATTTTCCCCATGTGGAAAATTTATGCATTGCAGCTTTAGAAAAAGACAAAGGTAACATCAGGGACAGAAGTGAATCAACTTGATCCAAAAATTCAATCACCTGAAATTCATTGTGGGGGCCTCAAGAAAACCTGGATATAATTCAAATCAAATGCAACACTTTGTATCAAGTGCAGTCAAGCCTGTGTCTCAAATGGTTTTTTTTTTAAAGAAGAACACTTCCAACTCTTAGCTTACATGCACCTTCAATACATGGCCTGGACTTTAGACACATTTCATCTAAATGAGGAAAAGACAAGAAAGGCCATCTCAGACATAAGGAATTAACATACCTTGGAGCGTGTCCAGAGACGGGCAACAAAGTTGGTGAGGGGTTTGGAACACAAGCCCTATGAGGAGAGGCTGAGGGAGCTGGGGTTGCTTAGCCTGGAGAGGAGGAGACTGAGGGGTGACCTTGTTTCTCTCTACAACTACCTGAAGGGAGGTTGTAGCCAGGCAGAGGATGGTCTCTTCTCCCAGGCAGCCAGTACCAGAACAAGAAGACACAGTCTCAGGCTGCGCCAGGGCAGGTTTAGACTGGATCTTAGGAAGAAGTTCTATACAGAGAGAGTGATTGCCCATTGGAATCGGCTGCCCGGGGAGGTGGTGGAGTCACCTTCATTGGAGGTGTTCAAGAAGAGGCTTGATGGGGTGCTTGGTGCCACGATTTAGTTGTTTAGGTGGGGTGTATTGTATTGTATTGTATTGTATTGTATTGTATGTATTGTATTGTATTGAGGTGGGTTGGATTAGTTGATAGGTTGGACGTGATGATCTTGAAGGTCTCTTCCAACCTGGTGTATTGTATTGTATTGTATTGTATTTTATTGTATTGTACCTATCTATTTGGCTTGTAAGCAATTAAGTAGAATGTGCCTATCTGTGCTCCCCTGTGAACTTTCTTGACAGTGATGATCTCAGAAGAGCACATACTGCAAGTTATACTGATTAACTCTTTCTGGTACCATCTGTACAAATTTCAGATTCACCAAAACTGTTGTATAAGTACCTTCAATATAAACAATGAACAAAATAGTCTATCACCTCACTACTCTGCAGAAGCCAAAAGAACAAGGTAATAATGGAATTCCTTTCTTGAAATGAAGTATTTATTTAAAATAGGTCAGATTACTGATACTCTTTTGCAACATATGCTTAATCAGAGCACATTTAAAGGAATCAAATTATGCAGCTATTTTCAGGTTTCTCACTAGAGGAAATGTCCCTCAGATTATTTCCATAAGCAAAATCCAGTTTCCTTCTTCCTCTGCCCAGTTTTAGGCTATT
Source organism: Colaptes auratus (assembly GCA_015227895.2). Lineage (NCBI taxonomy): Eukaryota > Metazoa > Chordata > Aves > Piciformes > Picidae > Colaptes > Colaptes auratus. Next base: position 8,536,026 of record CM037636.1, read on the forward strand.
TGGTTTTCATTCACACACAGACGGAACCACTGGGAAAAGATATTACTACCAAGCAGATTGATAAAGAAACCTACAGCCATCACTTTGAAAGTCTGCAGTTTGCTAGCAGAGTTTTATGTGGACTCTAAGAATAGAATAGAATAGAATAGAATAGAATAGAATTAACCAGGTTGGAAGAGACCTTTGAGATCATCGAGTCCAACCTATCATCCAACACTATCTAATAACTAAACCATGGCATCAAGCACCCCATGAAGTCTCTTCCTAAACAGCTCCAGTGATGGTGACTCCATCATCTCCCTGGGCAGCCCATTCCAATGGCAAATCACTCTTTCTATGAAGAACTTCTTCCTAATATCTAGGCTAAACTTAAAGATCCTGTTCCTACAAAATGAAAATAAAGTTATATCTCTACCCTCCCTATTCCATAAAAAGTTCAGTATTAAGGTTTTGCCACCTTTTCAAATATGCCACACAGTACTAGTTTAAAATTTCACAGTGTCTAAGTTGTTCTTTTCAGAGGCTCAACAGGTTGTATGTTTAAACTACTTAATCTGTCATCTTTGTATTACAGTTAAATCCATCTTAAATTTACTAGCTATGAGCATCTGTGCAGCGCCAAAAAGATATTAGAACTGTTAATTCTGAAATATCTATTTGCTTAAACTCAAAGCAATTTTTTTCCCAAGTTTCCTCTTACTTTGATGCTTTACTCTGATGTTACTTTTCTGTGTAAACCCTCTACATGCCTTTGAAAGACAGACATCCGCCTGCAGTAAGAGCTTTGTGTTCAGATAGCAGCTATGTGACAAAGCTGCATTTGGTATTGTTCAGTCTGTCATACTAGAATGGGAGGTGTCTTCAATTCCATTTATGCTATTAAATGGACAAAGGCCAAGCTTTGAGTGTTCTGCTTTTCCCCCATTCACTTTTCACCATTTGTAGCAGAAAAAATTGTAATTCTCTCTATAAACATTAAGCACGTTTATGTATACATGAGTATTAGGCTTATGTTTGTTCAAAGTGTAACATATCTAAACTTGGAGCCTCCAAATCGCAAACAAGTATCACTGGCTTACAAACACAGTCCTGAAAAACATCTAGCTTTAATTTTCCACTGATAGGTTGAAATTCCTTTGAAGAGAAAATGTTACATCCTATGCTTTGGAAGAGGTGATCCTTCTCAGTTCCAATTCTCCATACTCAAGAAAGAGCAATTCAACAGATTTCAGCAGCAACAGTAAAAACTGAGACAGTGAAAACCTAAAAAATATATTTACAACATTGACAAGACACAGAATTGCCTTTTTATGAATGTATCTTGTACCTGCATCTAGCCATTTCTGAAAGCACCTACATAGAATAATGTATTATTTAATACTTTGCTGTTAATTTGTCCTACGGATAATTACACTACGTGACATGTGTGTTCAATTTCTTGGAAGCATGGAATTATCAATTGAAATGCCATCCAGAAATTAGTGAAGTATGGAGCAAAATCTATAAATCAGTGCTGTGATGTGAAAAACAGTTTCTCAAAACCAACAAGACTAATTGCAGGGTCCTGCATCTGGGTTGAGGCAATCCCAGGCACAAATCCAGGCTGGGCAGTGACTGGCTGGAGAGCAGCCCTGAGGAGAGAGACTTGGGGGTGCTGGTGGACGAGAAGCTCAACAGGAGCTCTCAGTGTGCACTTGCAGCCCAGAAAGCCAAGCAGATCCTGGGCTGCATCAAGAGAAGTGTGGCCAGCAGGTCAAGGGAGGTGATTCTCCCCCTCTACTCAGCTCTGGTGAGACCCCACCTGGAGTACTGCCTCCAGTTCTGGAGCCCCTATTCCAAGAGGGATCTGGAGGTGCTGGAAGGTGTCCAGAGAAGGGCCACGAGGATGATCAGAGGGCTGGAGCACCTCTCCTATAAGGACAGACTGAAGGAGTTGGGGCTGTTCAGTCTGGAGAAGAGAAGGCTCTGAGGTGACCTCATTGTGGCCTTCCAGTATCTGAAGGGGGCCTACAAGAAGGCTGGGGAGGGACTTTTCAGGCTATCAGGGAGTGATAGGACTAGGGGGAATGGAATGAAGCTGGAGGTGGGGAGATTCAGGCTGGATGTGAGGAGGAAGTTCTTCCCCATGAGAGTGGTGAAGCCCTGGAATGGGTTGTCCAGGGAGGTGGTTGAGGCCCCGTCCCTGGAGGTGTTTAAGACCAGGCTGGATGAGGCTCTGGCCAGCCTGATCTAGTGTGGGGTGTCCCTGCCCATGGCAGGGGGGTTGGAACTAGATGATCCTTGTGGTCCTTTCCAACCCTGACTGATACTATGATACCATGATACTATCAAAAGCAACACAGAAAGACTTATTTCCATTAATGGAAAATTGGCTGATTCCCAGACTGATCACAGGCATGAGTTATTCTTTGCTCCCAGACCTAAAACTTAATGATATTGGCAATTAAAAGAAAAACACATACAAGGTCAGATACAAACTTCACAAAGCTGATCTTTTTTCTGTCCTCTAAGCAAAACTTGGATATCAATTTTCCACAGATGGCATCAAATCCTTCAGAGAGCTAGACCTTGTGACACAACCAGGGTGCAGCACAGCCTGTTGCTTCGGCTGATATCAAGTTTAGATAATCAGAAGGGGTCATCCTGGCAGGTAAGTACAGGTAAGTACAGGTTCCCTGAGTACAGTTATGAAAGCTCAGTACACAAAGAACATAAATTTTTGGGTAAACTTCCTTGCATTAGAGCATAACATAGTGCCATAGCCACGCTCTCCACTTAAGTAAAGCGGTAATAGGTCTTGTATTACCTCTATAGCAGTTCAGCATTACAGCTGCAGTAAAGGAGGTCCTTCTGGTTCCTGGATGAAGGTGGTAACCAGTAGACGTACCCTAAGAGTATGTTGAAGGCAGGCAGAGGTAGTAGCAAGGTCTAGAGTTTCAAAAGTGTTCCCGTTTATTGTATTGCACTCACAGCTTAAGGCGTAAAATGAGAATCAAAGTTCACTTGTGCGGTGCTGGACTTCAAGTCAAGCACTAAACCTGAAGCTGCATGAACATTTTTTGACAAGGAAGGCTATACTATTCTGCGTGGCTTTTGAAAAGTTTTAAATTCTTCAGTTTTCAAAGATCTTTGTGCAGGAGGGGAAAGCAATTACACTAGCTCACTGACAGATAAGGCATGCTGGAGACAAATGATAGTATCACAGTATCACTAAGGTTGGAAGAGACCTCAAAGATCATTGAGTCCAACCTGGCACCACAGACCTCATGACTAGACCATGGCACCAAGTGCCATGTCCAATCCCCACTTGAATACCTCCAGGGACAGGGACTCCACCACCTCCCTGGGCAGCACATTCCAATGATGAATGACTCTCTCAGTGAAGAACTTTCTCCCCACCTCAAGCCTAAACTTCCCCTGGCACAGCTTGAGACTGTGTCCTCTTGTCCTGGTGCTGGTTGCTAGAGAGAAGAGACAAACTCCTTCATGGCTACAACCACCCTTCAGGTAGTTGTAGGGAGCAATGAGGTCACCCCTGAGCCTCCTCTTCTCCAGGCTAAACAATCCCAGCTCCCTCAGCCTCTCCTTACAGGGCTTGTGCTCAAGGCCTCTCCCCAGCCTTGTTGCCCTTCTCTGGACACGTTCAAGTGTCTCGATGTCCTTCTTCAACTGAGGGGCCCAGAGCTGGACACAGGACTCAAGGTGTGGCCTAACCAACGCAGAGTACAGGGGCACAATGACTTTCCTCCTCCTGTTAGCCACACTATTCCTAATGCAGGCCAGGATGCCATTGGCCCTCTTGGCCCCCTGGGCACACTGCTGGCTCATGTTTAGGCATCTGTCAATCAGCACCCCCAGGTCCCTCTCCGTTTGGCAGAAATTGTAGGAAATTGTAGGAATTGTATACTAGTGTGCTGTTCCTTCTCTTACGTAGCTACTCTTCTTCTACCACACCCCCAAATGTTAGCAATTTTGATATATACATCCACACATAAGTATATAAATATACATACTTATATGCAAAATATATACTATACCAAGAGACTAATTTTGAATTTATTGGAATGAAAATCGAATGTCTCTTCCAATCTATTCTATTCTATTCTATCCTATCCTATCCTATCCTATCCTATCCTCTTTTTACCTAAAAATCACTTCCATTTCAATAATAATATCCAACAGACAAAGTTCAACAAAAATCAGTCTGTAAAAAGAACTGTAATAACACTTAGGAAAATACAGTTTTCAGGTGAATTTTTGAATCTCCCATAGGATAGCATGACATAATCTGTGGTGTCTAACAACTTAGCTTTCTCAGTAAAATGCTTCTTCTCAAATGGGGCAAACTGGATCAAACGAGTGTCATATAAACAAATTCATATAATTATACTTAAATTCAAGCATAGTTCTTCTGCATGGTCAAATTACTGAAAATTACTTAAGGAGGGAAGCTATTTCTTTTGTTGTCATTTAAAATCAGTATAGAATTTTATAACCCAAAATAGTTAGAGACTAAAATACATGGAGTCCAAACCAGTGTTAACATCCTTTTTTTTCCCTGCTCCCAGATAAAGAAGCACAAAAGGCTGAACAGAACTGTCCTACTAAGCCATATCATCTTCACAATTTACATCGTCTTTGCATTTCATAAAATTTGTATTGACATCACTACAGGAACTTACAAGGCTTCTTCCTTCTAGCACTACCAGCCCCTTTATGGGAGAGAATGGAATGGAATGGAATGGAATGGAATGGAATGGAATGGAATGGAATGGAATGGAATGGAATAGAATAGAATAGAATAGAATAGACCAGGTTGGAAGAGACCTTCAAGATCATCACATCCAACCTATCAACCAATCCAACCCACCTAAACAACTAGATCATGGCACCAAGCACCCCATCAAGTCTCCCCCTGAACACCTCCAGTGATGGTGACTCCACCACCTCCATGGGCAGCCCATTCCAATGGGCAATCACTCTCTCTGTAGAGAACTTCCCCCTAACATCCAGTCTAAATCTCCCCTGGTGCAGCCTGAGACTGTGTCCTCTTGTTCTGGTGCTGGCTGCCTGGGAGAAGAGACCAACCTCTGCCTGTCTACAACCTCCCTTCAGGTAGCTGTAGAGAGTAATAAGGTCACCCCTCAGTCTCCTCTTCTCCAGGCTAAGCAACCCCAGCTCCCTCAGCCTCTCCTCATAGGGCTTGTGTTCCAAACCCCTCACCAACTTCATTGCCCTCCTCTGGACACATTCCAGCAAGACAACATCCTTCCTAAACTGAGGGGCCCAGAACTAGACACAGGACTCAAGGTGTGGCCTAACCAGCGCAGTGTACAGGGGCAGAATGACCTTCCTGCTTCTGCTGGCCATACTGTTCCTGATAAAGGCCAGGATGCCACTGGCCCTCTTGGCTGCCTGGGCACACTGTTGGCTCATGTTCAGCCTACCATTGACCAGTACCCCCAGTTCCCTCTCTGCCTGGCCGCTCTCCAGCCACTCTGACCCCAGCCTGTTGCACTGCATGGGGTTGCTGTGGCCAATGAAGGAGTGCCACATCCAAATCTAGGACTCCCTTTTGAATGTCAATACTCATTCATAGCTCATCATGATCACTAGATCTGCTTTTTTCATGGTGCTCATACCATACAGAAGACCTGTTTCCAGATACCATCTGCATGCCACGATTTTATAACATTTCAGTTGGTTGGTTTAAAGAAAATTAAAAGAGCACTTTAGAAAACCATTTCATCTATAACTACCTTAAGGGAGGTTGTAGACAGGTGGATGTTGGTCTCTTCTCCCAGGCAGCCAGTACCAGGACACAGTCTCAGGCTTTGCCAGGGGAGGTTTAGGCTGGATGTTAGGAAGAAGTTCTACACAGAGAGAGTGATTGCCCATTGGAATGGGTTGCCCGTGGAGGTGGTGGAGTCACCTTCATTGGAGGTGTTCAGGAGGAGACTGGATGGGGTGCTTGGTGCCATGGTTTAGTTGTTTAGGTAGGTTGGATGGGTTGATAGGTTGGACGCGATGATCTTGAAGGTCTCTTCCAACCTGTTTCATTCTATTCTATTCTATTCTATTCTATTCTATTCTATTCTATTCTATTCTATTCTATTCTAATTACCAGTAATTCTGCAATTTGTAATGGCAAAGCTACATCTTTGATACAGCCTGATCTAGTGGGAGGTGTTCCTGCCCATGGCAGGGTGGTTGGAACTAGATGATCCTTGAGGTCCCTTCCAAGCCTAACAATTCTCTGATCTTTTGGAAATCCCACATGTTCCACATCCTTAGGATTCCATATTTGACCTTCAGCTTTCAAACAAATTTCTATGCATGTCAAAAAAAAAGAAAAGAAAAAGAAAAAGAAAGTGGTTTCACAAACTTACATTGACTTTGAAGCTTTGTACTGAGCCATCCAAGAAGTGGACGTTACAGACGATCTCTGATCGGGTTTTCTCTTTTGGTAGTTCTGATGCTCGTATGTTACTTATCCTCCCACCTAAAGCTCGCAAACGGGAGTTCATAACTATTGCTGAATAACCTATAAAACAAAAATCATGCTTAATAACAGCTTTTAAAATTCACTACACTTCATCCATGGTTTTTTCAGAGAAACCCACAACTTCGTGAAGACCTCATTGCACCTTAAGCACCTACAGTAACAAATGCTTCCTATAGAAAAGAGTAAGTTGGAAAATCAGCACACTGTAAACTAGAACATAACTACATAAACAGAAGGGCTTCCATGTTCTAAAAGTGATAATTTTTAGGGTGTTAGGTAATGATAGGACTAGGGGGAATGGAAAAAACATAGAAGTGGGTAGATTTAGATTGGGTGTTAGGAAGAAGTTATTCACCTTGAGGGTGGTGAGACACTGGAAGAGGCTGCCCAGGGAGGTAGTAGAAGCCTCATCCCTGGAGGTTTTTAAGGCCAGGCTGGATGTGGCTCTGAGCAACCTGCAGTAGTGTGAGGTGTCCCTGCCCATGGCAGGGATGTTGCAACTAGATGATCCTTGAGGTCCCTTCCAACCCTAACACTTCTATGATTTCATGATTCTAAGAAGAGTCACAGGTATCCCCTGCAATGTATACTTAGGTGAGGTATGGTCTACTTGGTTTAAATCAGTAAAAAACCCAAACACCTACTATAAAGCAGGACAATAATGTCAAGAGAAGTTTTTATCATCTGTAACAAGTACATACCTCACCCCCTTACAGATTTCCTACAGATTTCTATATTTACCATACAAACAATACAATACATACCATACAATTTTGTTTTACCATACAATTCTGTTTACTTTCCACTGATGAAAAGAGTTGAGTTAATGCAGATCACTTTCTGTCAAATAGCATTTTGTTTCAGGAATACACACACACACACACACACACACACGGTATGTAAAGCACCTAGAATTAACATTAAAAGCATGTCAATATTTTACAGCCTAGCATACATAAATTCATGAAGCCAGAAATGTATATCTTAGAAGAATGCTTTTGAAAAATCTTCATCAACACCAAAACTCTGAAAACCAGTTTTCACAAATGAAAAAAAACCCACACCAACAAACAGAGAACAAACAATACCCACCCCACAACTCCGAAACCTCCCCCAAACAGAAAAGCACCATTCACTGAAATAAGAGATGAATTAAATACAGTCAAGCCTGTAAACATTTCAGGTCTCCCTTCACTGGATCAGTTTACCATTAACATCACAGCTGGCAAGTGAAGCAGAGGATAGTTTTCCAGGTTAATTACCATACCAATTACCAAATCGTTATTAGAGGCTAGCTACAAAGAGACTTAGGTAATAGGAGTGTTTCCTAGACTGCTGGCCAAGCCAGACAGAATCAACATCAGGACTCGTGCAAGTTGCTCTTATTTTTCTTAAAACATAGGCTGGATTTTCTTTCACAAGCAAATGAAGAAAATTAATACCTTACAATAAAATCACTTAGCAATTCTGTAACATCACACCGAGAATATTAGAATATAGAACATAGAATAAACCAGGTTGGAAGAGACCTTCAAGATCATCGTGTCCAACCTATCATCCAACACCACCTAATCAACTAAACCATGGCACCAAGCACCCCATCAAGTCTCCTCCTGAACACCTCCAGTGATGGTGACTCCACACATCCCTGCAGAAAGCAGATGTGGGACGCATGAAGAACCATGAGATACAACACAGCACAGAGTACAAAAGGCAACAAGGAAGCATAGTTATCCATCCTCTGGTAATGATGTGCAATCTAGATTTAGAAGCAGCTAAACCAATTCCCCTCTCACAGAAAACTCAGAAGTCAGATACACAAAAAACATTTAACAGGTACTCTCATACTTCTTTTGTCAGCCAAGTGCTAGTTTGCTCCTGTACGTTTTCTAAAATCAAAACTCTTTAATTGTTCATTTATTTAGCATTTTTTTCCCTAGGAGATCAGCAGTGGGTTCCTAATCTTTCCCAATCGTGTGGCATTAGGCTGTCTTTTAAAAGGAGGGGGCAATCTTTGGGTGAATTCAGAACACTATTTCCATATCCACCACTATACATTCCTATTGCTTCATAGCATGTGAATTATAAAATGTTTTACCAATCCAGGAAGTGGGCTTTTTATCCAGGAAGGGTTGCTGACATGTAAAACATGCAGTTATCTAATTATCAAGGATATACAAGAGGATGAAGGCAGATTATGATTGCATATAATACCTTCAGTTTCACATTCTATCATTTCCTAGAAGCTAATTTTTTAAACTATTCAGCAGTGTGTTCATCTTTTATCAAAATAATCAAATGCCTACATGAATTATACTGCAAATTTTTCTCTCCCCTTTGACCCAGGGAACTACAGGCCAGTCAGTCTCACCTCTGTGCCCAGTAAGATCATGAAGCAGATTCTCCTGGAGGCACTGCTGAGCCAGAAGAATAACAAAGAGGTGACTGAGCAAATCCTGCCTGACAAACCTGGTGGCCTTCTATGACAAGGTCACAATATCAATAGATGAAGGCCAAGCAACTGACGTCATTTACCTGAACCTGAGCAAAGCCTTCAACAGTGTCCCACACAACATCCTGGTCTCCAAGCTGGTGCAGTATGGGTTTGAGGGATGGACCACTCAGTGGATAAAGACCAGGCTTGATGGCTACACCCAAAGGGTGGCTGTCAATGGGTCCATGTCCAAGTGGAGGCCAGGGACAAGTGGAGTCCCTCAAGGATCAGTCCTGGCACCAGTCTCGTTCAACATCTTTGTTGGCGATGTGGACAGTGGAATTGAGTGCACCCTCAGCAAGTTTCCTGATGACACCAAGCTGTGTGGTGCAGCAGACACCCTGGAGGGAAGGGATGCCATCCAGAGGGACCTTGACAGGATGCAGAGCTGGGCCCATGACAACCTCATGAGGTTCAACAAGACCAAGTGTAAGATCCTACATCGATATAGGCTGGGCAGTGACTACCCAGAAAGCCGACTAGAGCCTGGGTTGCATCAAGAGAAGCAGAGCCAGCAGGTTGAGAGAGGTGATTCTCCCCCTCTGCTTCACTCTGGCGAGACCTCACCTGAAGTACTGCATCCAGTTCTGGAGTCCCTGCTACAGGAAAGATATGGACATGCTGGAATGTGTCCAGAAAAGGGCCATGAGGATGATTAGAGGGCTGGAGCACCTCTGCTATGGAAACAGACTGAGAGAGTTGGGGCTATTCAGTCTGGAGAAGAAAAGGCTCCAAGGAGACCTTATTATTCCAGTATCTGAAGGAGGCCTATAAGAAAGCTGGGGAGGGACTTTTTAGGATGCCAGGTAGTGATAGGACTAGGGGAAATGGAGCAAAACTAGAAGTGGGTAGATTCAGATTGGATGTTAGGAAAATGTTCTTCACCATGAGGGTGGTGAGACCCTGGAACAGGTTGCCCAGGGAGGTGGTAGAAGCTCCATCCCTGAAAGTTTTTAAGGCCAGACTAGATGTGGCTCTGAGCAACCTGCTCTAGTGTTGGGGGTCCCTGCCCATGGCAGCAGGGTTGGAACTAGATGATCCTTGAGGTCCCTTCTAACCCTGACAATTCTATGATTCTGTGAATCCCCAACCTTTCTTACTTGCCCACCCTCTCTCCCCCCCCACAGTTTGAACCAAGGTTCCTCTGCAGAAAGCCCAATATGTTACATGGATATCCTAGCCCATACTTCAACTAGATTTGGTAGGCTAGATTTAATTTTCAGATTACAGTGCCCTATGTTCTCTAAAACTATGTTCTCTAACATTTATTATGGAGGAACTTATGTATTAATTCCTATGTGATATTCAACCACTGGCACTGATAAATAAAATAGTATTCTCTAAACCCAGGTCCAGGTCCTGTTGAATGCTGTCAGATAGACACAACAGATGACAGGAATTTCACCCTAAAGCTGCCTGTGAAAAGGATTAAATTCTATTTTGAAGTTTCCCATAAAATAATGAGAATTGTGAATGCTATCAAAGAGGTCATAAAATATGAATTGCTATTGCTGAACTTACACATGCCCTCCAGCAAATCAGACCTGCTCTTTTCCATGCCATAAAGCTCTTAACACTCTGTCTTCCAGCATTCATAGAAGCTATCCAAGAACTAGGACTAACAGGTACTTACATACTGCTGTTCTTTATAAAATCAGAGAGGTGCTTAGCTTTTACAGTTATAGTTGGGTTTTATGCTAGTTCTTCACAGTTGCATTTGTTTTGATACCTTCAGGTTATATGCTGGATGTCCCAACTGAAATTCATCACAAGAAATTCAAACCTGCTAGTGTGATCAGTTTGCACCGAGTTGACAAATAGGAACTTGGAATTCCTTCATTTTTACAACTCTATGTAAAGTCAAACCAGAAACACATCCAGAGTTCATGGTTTGTGTTTAACAGCATGCAAAGAGCCCCATCTGAGGCTGTCCTTGACAGAGCCGGCTAATCACAGAGCGGGATAAATGGTTGAGTGTTTGGACAGCATAGCCATTAGCCAATTGGAGCTCAAATAGCCTCATCAAGCTGCAGGAAACTGCCACCAGCTAGGAGTCACAAGCCAAGAAAGCCAGGCTCTCCACTTCCCACCTACATGGCCTTCACCACTACTCTGCAGCCAGTAAGCTGAATGAGCTATTTGACAGGTGTTACACCACCGGCACCGGCCTAAGTAATTTTGCACGTTCTATCGTCGCATGCTGTACACTCGGTAAGTCCGTAAGGAAATAACTTTGCAATTCCCTAAAGATCAAGGAAAAGAGAACCCAGCAAGACCTGTGTTTAAAGCTGCATTTTAAAGAGGTCTAAATTACTGAAATGACGTATCAATGCCAGCAACTCCCTATTTTATGCGCAATACTATGTATTCAGGGCTACCTGAAAGCACAGGAAGCAATCAGCAATGGCAGCTGCTTCTGAGATAGGTGGGACAGTCACTGAGGACTCAGGTAAGACAAGATGCTGGCACTAAACATCAGTGATCAGCCTCCAGCCCTGAGCCACCAGCCCTTGCATGCAAATCCCAGCTCCTGCTTTGTAGCTTTGGGCAGGAGGCTAATTCACAAAACAAGCCAACAAAAGATAAGACAAATTTGAACATGACCAACCAGTGAAGAGGTTAGCAATTATTCCCTTTCCCTAAAATAAGCATCTCAAATCCAGAATGCTGAGTTGCATTTTAATTAAAACCCAAACCAATCTATCTTCAAAACACAGTTATTTTTACTCTAAGGTATAAAAGAAATGTGGAATTCTATCCCATAATCAAAGCAGGCAACAGGCTCACAAGAGCAACAAAGATAGCTGCACAAGGAAGTTAATGTTTTCTAAGTACATTAAACACACTTCTGGACAAGTTTGGTTATGCATGACTTCTCCTACAACAATAATGTGTTTTTCTCTACTTCTTCACTGAAGTCTGACTTCCAAAAACATCTCTTTCCACACCAGCATTTTGTTTCTTTCCAACTCACTTAAATAATTGTTGGTAAAGAAATTTATGACCTGATTTGCAGTGTAACATTACCATATTTGTTACCAAGGAAATGAGCATATTTAATGAGTATATGCACAAAGACCTTCTATATATGAGACTACATATACATGTCAAAAGTTATTGTGGGTTTTTTTTGCTTGTTTTGTGCTTTGTTGTTGTTGTTGTTATAATAATCATTCATTACCTCCATTCCCCTGGGTAAATGAGCACCCCTGCAAGTGGGAGCTCTCGTGGTTGTTTTTTTTCTCTCTAGAAGGGGACAACTGTTCTCTAACTGTTCTCTAAGATTCTTTATAATTGTATGACTGAAAATGTGTAACTCCATGTTGAGGTCTTGAATACTGCAGAATCTGTGGGAATGTAATTTATGGAAGGATAGTGATTCTAACCCACTTTCATAGTCTTAAGTGATCACCCCTGACTTTGAAAGAAAACAAACAAAAGTAGTATTAAAGGCATGCCCAGGTTTTGTATGTATGTTCAACAGCAGTTACATTTTATGCTTACCTATTATTCTATTTAAAAGAGATTAAGTAAATGGGAATACAAAGTGGTATTACAAATTAAAGGTGTCTTTATATCAACATATAGCCCTAAGCCAACCAACAGAAATGCTCTTCAGCATGCACCAACTTTCTCTATTTGCTGGCTAAAATAACCTCCAAAATTATCATCAGAAAAATTTAACCCTAGTGAATCTGAAATCTTTGTAGTAATTTATGTCCTGATTATTCGTCCCATGTAGTGGGAATGGAATGAAGCTGGAGGTAGGGAGATTCAGGCTGGACGTGAGGAGGAGGTTCTTCATCATGAGAGTGGTGAAGCCCTGGAATGGGTTGTCCAGGGAGGTGGTTGAGGGCCCATCCCTGGAGGTGTTTAAGACCAGGTTGGATGAGGCTCTGGCCAGCCTGATCTAGTGTGGGGTGCCCATGGCAGGGGGGTTGGAACTAGATGATCCTTGTGGTCCCTTCCAACCCTGACTGATACTATGATACTAGATAAGAATTATTTACACACCTCAGAGTCACATCCATCATCAATACATCTTAACAAGATTCACATAGAAGATTGAAGTTTAACACCTATGAAAAACAGGTTCTGTTTTCACCTTCTGCAGGGAACACTTAGTCTTTTCTACATTTCAAATGAGAAATTAGGTATGTCACCATTAATACAATATTCAGCCCTAATATTACACAGGAAAATCCCATGAGGTATTTGCACCAGGGGAAGTTTAGGCTGGAGGTGAACTTTAGGAGAAAGTTCTTCACAGAGAGAGTTGTTAGCTTTTGGAATGGGCTTCCCAGGGAGGTGGTAGAGTCACCGTTCCTGGAAGTGCTCAAGAGGGGATTTGACGTGGCACTTGGTGCCATGGTCTAGTAATCATGAGGTGTTGGGTGACAGGTTGGACTTGATGATCTTTGAGGTCTTTTCCAACCTTATTGATTCTATGATTCTATTCTATGAATCTTTTCTACATTACAAATGAGAAATTAGGTATGTCACCATTACTACAATATTCAGCCCTAATAATACACAGGAAAATCCCACGAGGTTATTTGTTTCGATGCTAATCACAAATTATTACTAAAGCAACAACCAAAGTAAAAAGCAAAAGCTAAAGTTCCTTTTGAGCAATGTGTGCAGGTTACCTCTTGCTCATCTACAGTTATTTCTCACGACCTTTTCCTGATATACTGATTATAAATTATACAGAAAGTAAATTTGGAAGAGAGAAGTATCACAGCATTATGAATCTTTAATAAACAGAACTAGCATGAAGGCATTAGATGATTAAATGTGGTGTAAAAATGTCTCTAAATTGAGATACAAAGAATAAAAGACTTCTTGCAGTATCTTCTTACTTAAAACTCAAATGAAGATTAATAATCCATGTTGAAAGTTGGTGTGTGTAGACACATATGCAACCTCATAAGCAGCAGCTGCAAAGTTTTCCAAACATCATTCTTAACACAGACAGAAATATCATTATAATAGACACTCTTCACCCCAAAATTAAAATCCAGATTCGGCTTGCATTTGCTTCCAGCAGCTAACATCTGTGGCATAAGGCAGCATAGCGCAATTACTGAACTGTCATGTAAATAATTAATAGGTCTAGCAAAGCGTTCTGAGAATATATGTTATCAGAACAGCAGGAATAAGGTTTCAGTCATTCTAGTTACCAGCCTTTGTTTTTCAGAAATACAGATCTTACAGCAAGAGATTCGTAACAGAAAATCAGTCTCGTAACTAAAAACAAACAAAATAAACCAAAGCCAAACAAACAAAACTCCCACAAGTAAAAAGAAATAAATTGTAAGCATAGGTGTTTTAATGTTATACCTTAAATGGGTATGAAAGTACCTACAGTGACTTACATTCGTGCTCATATTGCCAGCACAATATTTACCAGAGCTAGCAGAGAATGAAGAATGATTCTTCCATAGTAAACTATGATACCTCCTCTTCATCTGATAGCTCTTTATGGTGGAGTTCACCCACAAATAAGCCTTCAGGGTAGACTGCAAATATGATAATATCTCTATCTGCTTACTTAGAATGTACTTGAAAGCATTTTCGTTTCAATGAAGGTAATTATGAGGGGGGGAAAAAATCTTGATTTAAAACCAAAAACCAAACCACAAGTAACTTCCAAAACTCTTTCCTTCGCTAACCTCCACAAAATTTCAACCTAACTTTTTGTTTTAATTTCAGAAGCCAATAAGTAGACAAACTAGAAATCAGGCACCTACTGTTCAGTAGGCATTGCCTCTAAGAAAACTCAATATATACAGTTGAATAAATGGAAAGTATCCCTATACAACTACAAGAGGTTAGGTGCTCAATTAGCCCATAAAATTGAAGTATAAAGTGCTTTGCAAGCTTTTCCTGCACTTCATTTAGCCTTCCATTACATCTCTGGTAAACTTGTGTGGCAAAGTGCTTTCAAAGACAAATCCAACTATGGATGCAGCAAGCACTAGAGGATGTGAGTGAGAGAGGAAATAAGCCCAAATTTTTCTTCTAGCATTAACCTGTATCTTCATTGATATGTCCCTAAGAACCCACTATGCCAGTAACATACTGAAGCAAACACTGTGAAAAGCTGTGAATACCTGGTGAAGCAAAGGAAGCCACCCATTCAATTCAATTCTGCTGCTTAGTACAAGTGTATACCCACACAACTGCACTGGGGGTAACAGCCCAGTCTCTTGATGAATGGCAGAGAGGGATTTGACAGGCTCAGTACTCTCAAAATACTGTATAGGTATGACAGAAAAGGCCTTGCTGTCTTCAGACCATTAATTCCACTAATATTGGTTAAGCTACAAAAGCAGAGCTGCACATATAGCAACAGAATAACAGCACTAACTAAATTCATTATCCTTAAAAAAGGAATATTCATGTTAAATGTTACATATATTCATTCCAAGACAAGTTTTAGAGAGACAATGTCTCTGTTTCAATTTTTCTGTGATCCTTCTTCCTTTTTTCCTCCCTCCACCCCCCTTTTTTTTTCTTTTCAAAAGGTTTGCATTACCTACACCCTACAAATTTTTACCTGCAAAATCTCAACATGTACACAGAATCAGACACCCCAGCAGTTCTTGCTGCCCAGACTGAAGAGGGTACAGACTGGCCAGCAACAAAGCAGGACAGGCTGCTGTTAGAGGTTAATAGAGATTATTTGGTCAAAATAGCAATTTTTTAAAATATAGTTGTAGTCTTTACCTATGGGGAACAAAATAATTATCCCAGCCTCTCAGCAACATTTTCAACAGCACAACTAGTTATCTAAAAATTTAATCTTGAAATCAGATAACCCAGAAGTAAATAAACTCAAGATGATCTTTACTGGTAGAAAAACAGTACTGACAGTGCTTGGGTTCTCAACATCCTTTAATGCAACTTCTGAAGAAAATACTTTGGTCACATTTGCAATGGATCAAACCATTTGTATGAATGACCCTACAAACTTCACAGGTACCACTGTGGTCATGCCAGCTTCACTGTTGTTACTTATCATACATACAATACAATACAATACAATACAATACAATACAATACACCAGGTTGGAAGAGACCTTCAAGATCATCACATCCAACCCATCAACCAATCCAACCCACCTAAACAACTAAACCATGGCACCAAGCACCCCATCAAGTCTCCTCCTGAACACCTCCAATGAAGGTGACTCCACCACCTCCACGGGCAGCCCATTCCATATGTACATATATATGTACATACATATGTACTTACATGTAACTAAATCATGACAGGATCCAATGTGTCATCTTACATAGTGTGAAGCACTACTGTTAAGTACTGGATTAGCACTAGCACAGAAATATTATCTACTGCCACAGAATGAGTGAGAGAAGAAAAACAAACAGGAGAAGAAAGCAACTTGAAGTAACCATAGAGACCTGCGCCCCCATAGTGTTTAAGTATTACAAAATGCAGATGAGAATGAGCCACATTTGCAAAGCTTTCACATTTTCAGTAGTTTCTGTTTGTCATGTAAAAGATCTTTATGATATTTATTTATAAAATGACACCTTAAGCCAGTGTGTTCAGAGCAATAACAACTCATTGCTCCATTTCCTGCACCATGGCAATTGAAGAATTCAGGAACTCTACAGCTTCCTCTATGGCCTGTCTCAGCTTTAAACAGCACCACAACACAAAAGAAAAGCAGCACACTGGAAAAAAAAAAAGGAAGAGCTGTGACAAATTCATATCTTAAATAATGTCTTTTGGGGACTAAAAACAATACTGCATAGACTCATATTAGAAACTGCAAAGTGAAAGTCAAAGTTCACCTTCTTCAGCTTGACAGTGTCATGTTAACAACAATGAAGAGTAGAGGAACATGAAAAGGGAAGCTGAGCAATGCAGCCTCCAAACCCCCCCATAAATAGTTCAGGATAGACTGAAGTATATGAAGGTAATTTTTAAAAATGCCATGTTGTAAAATCAAATAATCAGAGACGAAACTGTGTCCAGTTTTGCAAAGAGAAGCTACTAAAGCTACTTTGTGGGTTTAGGTTAGTTAGGCGGATGGAGGTTTGGCAGTATGGCAAAACAACATCAGCTATAAATGGTATCAGAAAGTGTCATCCTTATTGCTCTCTACAACTACCTGAAGGGAGATTGTAGACAGGCAGAGGTTGGTCTCTTCTCCCAGGCAGGCAGCACCACAACAAGAGGACACAGTCTCAGGCTGCGCCAGGGGAGGTTTAGGCTGGATGTTAGGAAGAAGTTCTATAGAGAGAGAGTGATTGCCCATTGGAATGGGCTGCCCGGGAAGGTGGTGGAGTCACCATCATTGGAGGTGTTCAGGAGGAGACTTGATGGGGTGCTTGGTGCCATGGTTTAGTTGTTTAGGTGGGTTGGATTGGTTGATGGGTTGGACGCGATGATCTTGAAGGTCTCTTCCAACCTGGCCTATTCTATTCTATTCTATTCTATTCTATTCTATTCTATTCTATTCTATTCTATTCTATTCTAAAATGTTCTGAAACATCAGGCAGGTATCAAGCTTATTACCATTTTAAAAAATTAAACACAAAAAGACCTCATATTCTATTAGCAGGCAACAAACTGTATTTGATGGAACTACTGCATGACAGTACTATCAAGTAAAGCTGTGCTAATTAAGCAGAATTTTAATCATCTGCAGTACAAATAGTATAGTATCATAGTATCAGTCAGGGTTGGAAGGGACCACAAGCATCATCTAGTTCCAACCCCCCTGCCATGGGCAGGGTCACCCTACACTAGATCAGGCTGGCCAGAGCCTCATCCAGCCTGGTCTTAAACACCTCCAGGGATGGGGCCTCAACCACCTCCCTGGACAACCCATTCCAGGGCTTCACCACTCTCATGGTGAAGAACCTCTTCCTCACGTCCAGGAAGGGATATAGGAAGGGATGTGGAAAAACAAACAAACAAACACTCTTTCTAAGGATTAAACCAGATATAACCAAACTATACTTTTAAAGGGGAAATTGCACTGGTGTACTATATCCAGAGCATGATACTAGTCAGTAGTCTAGAAACAGCCCGTCCTACTTCTATTGATTTTAAAGACACAAAAAAACCATGGCACCAAGCACCCCATCAAGTCTCCTCCTGAACACCTCCAATGAAGGTGACTCCACCACCTCCACGGGCAGCCCATTCCAATGGGTAATCACTCTCTCTGTATAGAACTTCTTCCTAACATCCAGCCTAACCTTTAAGTAAAACAGAGTTTACCTAAGCAAATGTCACACAACCCACTAGGCTTGCAGGTGAATACTAGTCTCTAATTCCTCTAGTGTAAAATAAGTAAATAAATAGAAATTTAATTTTTCAGAAGCCATGAAGTGACAAAACTCTGCTCTGAATGTCAGAAAAGCACTGTCCCCATATCAAATTCCCTATGTGAGAGACACTGTTTTCTGATAACAGACAGCAGTTCATAGCACTACCTATGAATTAAAAGGCTACTTATCTACATTGGAACAAAGTTTCCCTTCTAATGCAGCATGACTGGCCTATAAATAAATAAAAGCAACCACAGCATACCTCTTATGAGTTGCTTCCTACAGGTATGAAATGTCTAACTTTCCAAGACAAGCCTCTCCTCTTACCTAAACTGTATATCCAAAGGAATTTTCCTATATAGAAGTCAATAGAACTTCAATAGAAGTCCTCTTTCTACAAAATTTGCCTCCAATTAACACATTACATTCTGCACATTAAAGCAACAGTTACCAGACATTTCATTCTCTTCAAGAGGAATGATGTCATTATACCTTGCACTTCGTCCTCTTTGAATAAAAGAAGTTAAAGTTTTTTCTTGAGGAACAAGGAAGAAGCACTTCATAGAGCAGTGTATGGACTCAAGACTATTAATCTGGGTGTCCATATTCTACTTCTGATGATGTCACAAATGACATTCTACAAACAGGTCACTTTATTCCGCTCCAAACTGAACACTGATCATGACTGAAGTAACTGACAAAGCATACTTTTTAAAACCTTGAAGAAGCAGGCAGCGTGCTGTGGGTAACTGGATTACCAATGAGCAACTTAAGAACTTGTTGTTGCAGTGCTATCTACTTACATAGCATGACTGAAGAGAAGAACATGACCAGAGCTTAAATCCACCGAGACAGATGCTGCTGACAGTGCTGACTGCCAGCCATTGACAAGGGGAGTGGGGAAGAGAAGGAAAACAAACACCATAATCATGGCTGTGAGAGTATAAATCCCCAAGAAAGCTAACTCCACTTTTTAAAGAAAAGGAAAATTCTATTCAAATTTCAGTGATGCATTGATCCACAGTGATCCAACCTGGGGTGGGAGTGGCTGGAGAGCTGCCAAAGAGAAAGGGACCTGGGGGTGCTGATTGAACAGCTGCCTAAACATGAGGAAGCAGTGTGCCCAGGTGGCCAAGAAGGCCAATGGCATCCTGGCCTTGCATTAGGAATAGTGTGGCCAGCAGGAGCAGGGAAGTCATTGTGCCCCTGTACTATGCACTGGTTAGGCCACACCTTGAGTCCTGTGTCCAGTTCTGGGACCCTCAGTTTAAGAAGGACATTGAGACACTTGAACTTGTCCAGAGAAGGGCAATGAGGCTGTGGAGAGGCCTTGAGCACAAGCCCTAAGAGGAGAGGCTGAGGGAGCTGGGGTTGCTTAGACTGGAGAAGAGGAGGCTCAGAAGAGACCTTATTGCTGTCTACAACTACCTGAAGGGTGGTTGTAGCCAGGAAGGAGTTGGTCTCTTCTCTCTAGCAACCAGCACCAGAACAGGAGGACACAGTCTCAAGCTGTGGCAGGGGAAGTTTAGGCTCAAGGTGAGGAGAAAATTCTTCACTGAGAGAGTCATTCGCCATTGGAATGTGCTGCCCGGGGAGGTGGTGGAGTCACCATCCCTGGAGGTGTTTAAGAGGGGATTGGATGTAGCACTTGGTGTCATGGTTGAGTCATGGGGTCTGTGGTGACAGATTGGACTTGATGATCTTTGAGGTCTCTTCCAACCTTGGTGATTCTGTGATTCTGTAATTGTTAAAACCTGAGAAAGAGCCTGAATTGAGAGATGACCAAAACTTTTGTTCTTGTGAGGCCACAGCTGAGTGTGAAATCTACCCACCACTTTAAAAGAAGGAAGAAAAGCAAACAGAAAATATAATGCAAGAGGAGCAAAACCAGAACATCACCACACAGTAGTATGCAAAGCCAGCACTGGTGACATTCCTGCCTTAGAACAATTTTATATTTACAATGAAAGCCTACCTCATGTACACATTTAATTAGTAAAGTTGTCAGAAGTCTGCAAGGACTGGGATCTTCAGCTGCTTGGGATTCGTATGAAGTATTCAGATATAAAATAAAGCCATTAATAGTGATACCTTCACAAGCTTAAGCACATGCAACATCAGAAAGTCTCCCAGTATCAAAACCATGTTTACGTGTTTGCCTGTCATTACAGATTTCCAGTATTTCCCAAGGGTTAGCTAAAACAAAAGGCTTGCTTGCTTTCACAAACCTCAGAAGCAGGCACCGTGACCAGTGATGAAAGTTTTCTCCTGCAAATGGTACTCAGCTAACAACCTCAAACAGGTTATTAAGGAATTTTTAATTATAAGCTCTATTTTAACCAGAACTCTCGATCCCATACTAGCCATGCAAATTAAGGTTTGCACTGTCACCAAGCGTTTCCAATGACAGTCATCATTCAGCCTGTTTCTCAACACAGCATAGGATTGTGTGACACCCAAACTCCAGAAAGAAATGTTTCTGCAGCAGCAGCAAAAACACCTAGAATTTTATCTTTTTTTTTTGCAAGATAATATTCCTGTTGGAGAAAGCTCTTTATCTCAGAAGAAAGCCTACCCTGTAAATTGTGTTAATGAACAAAATGCTCTTCGGAATTGCTACAAATTACCATCCTGCGCCCAGACTTTTCTTTCAGACCTCAAAACTTCATGGAAGTGTTTTCTGTACATTTGTGCTTCACATATTCTATAATCCATGTTCTGTAACAAGCTTTAAAAGTATGTTCCCTCAAGCATGACAGAAGATTTCCTTTGCTATAAAGCTTACAGACATCAAATTGGAATGGGCTGCCCAGGGAGGTGGTGGAGTCACCACCACTGGAGGTGTTTAGGAAGAGACTGGATGGGGTGCTGGGTGCCATGGCTTAGTTGATTAGATAGAGTTGGATGATAGGTTGGACTCGGTGATCTCAAAGGTCTTTTCCAACCTACTTAATTCTATTCTATTCTATTCCATTCTATTCCATTCTATTCTATCCTATCCACAATAGGTCCCCAAAGGGATCTGGAACAAAGCACTGGAAATCACACAATTAACCACAGAATACTATTGCAAAAGTTAAGACTGCAAACTAATCTAACCACTCCTTTCACTAAAAAACATGAGAAACACAATAGCAATTAGAAAATAAAAAGCTATATTATGATGGGAACTTAAAACTGACAGCCTGACTTCAAGCTATGAGTACAGGAAAAAAAAAAGTAATAGTTTTTGACATTATGGTGGTACTCAGCTTCTCCTCCAGGGCTGTTCAAAAACGGCATGTTCAGAAGATCCTGTAGTCTCATAAGACTATTTTTTTAATAATGGAATTACAAAACATTCTACCTCTCAAACTACTAGAAAGAACTTGAAAAGGTTTTGCTACATTCTTGCAAATCAAGAGCCAGAACCTAAGCAATGCGATGCAATTAACACACCTCCTGAAACTTTGTAGCTGTTACATATCCAGTTTAACAAAACCCAAGGTGTTGTTATATAAAAATTTGCTATGTGAGGAGACATGGGGAGAAGAACTTATCATAGTATCAGACAGGGTTGGAAGGGACCACAAGGATCATCTAGTTCCAAGCCCCCTGCCATGGCCAGGGTCACCCCACACTACATCAGGCTGGCCAGAGCCTCATCCAGCCTGGGCTTAAACACTTCCAGGGATGGGGCCTCAACCACCTCCCTGGATAACCCATTCCAGGGCTTCACCACTCTCATGGGGAAGAACTTCCTTCTCACATCTAGCCTGAATCTCCCCACCTCCAGTTTCATTCCATTCCCCCTAGTCCTATCACTACCTGAGAGCCTGAGAAGTCCCTCCCCAGCCTTCTTGGAGGCCCCCTTCAGATACTGGAAGGCCACAATGAGGTCACCTGGGAGCCTTCTCTTCTCCAGACTGAACAGCCCCAACTCCTTCAGTCTGTCCTCACAGGAGAGGTGCTCCAGTCCTCTGATCATCCTTGTGGCCCTTCTCTGGACACCTTCCAGCACCTCCAGATCCCTCTTGGAATAGGGGCTCCAGAACTGGAGGCAGTACTCCAGGTGGGGTCTCACCAGAGCTGAGTAGAGGGGGAGAATCACCTCCCTTGACCTGCTGGCCACACTTCTCCTGATGCAGCCCAGGATCTGATTGGCTTTCTGGGTTGCAAGTGCACCCTGAGAGCTCCTGTTGAGCTTCTCCTCCACCAGAACCCTCAAGCCTCTCTCCTCAGGGCTGCTCTCCAGCCAGTCACTGCCCAGCCTGGATTTGTGCCTGGGATTGCCTCCACCCAGATGCAGGACCCTGCACTTGGTCTTGTTGAAGCTCATGAGGTTGGCTTGTGCCCACCTCTCCAGCCTGTCCAGGTCCCTCTGGATGGCATCCCTTCCCTCCAGCGTGTCTGCTGCTCCAGAAAGTTTACAATCATGTTTTGTGAGTCACGAGGAAGAAGAAGCAAACAGATACTGTGCAAAGCCAGCCTATGAACAGTGCTTTGTAAACAACTGTCATGGATGAACATGCTACTCTTTCCTGCCTATTTTCATCACACCTCCCCCACCTTTGACTAGCTGATGAATTTGTATTTTAAGCTTACTGAAGCACACCGCTTTTTCTTCTCTTTTTGTTATGTTGCAGAGACATCCAAACAACAATTTGTTATCTTCTCTCTAATAGGGTCTGTTTGCCAGGGCTCACAGTGGCACTGACAGTGTATAGCCTTTGCACAGGACCTTCAGCTGCAGAGAGAGAATAGGTAAACAAACAAACAAACAAAAGAGCAACACTGCCATGCAAAATGGCTAACCACTTTTTCAATTCCCTGCACATGCTTCTGTGTCCTCATGTTCAAAGAAGAAAGCAATTCCTACACATAGTGGGGGAAAAATAGAGTAAACAAATGACAGGACATGTCCTGGCTTGCAAACAATCTGCGCTTTCTGGTTTTCCATCAACATTTAAACAGTGTGTGCTTTAGACCAGCAAAATCTAAACATTTACGTCTTTACAGCCCTGTTAGGCAACTTTTTCATCACTCTATAAAACTAACATGCACTTAGTGACCACAGCATACTGTACTACAAGGAAGCTACTCTGAAAACTATTCATCTAAAACAGATACACCTATCTTCCCCCCCAGCCCCCAATAAACACAGTGACAACTATCTTTTGGTCAGATACTTCCTTTCAACAAATCAACTCACTCACATCCCTCGATAGTCAAAAAGCAGCTGTTTGGTCAGCATGCAAAGCAGCTTTGGTGCCAAGTCTAGCCTGGCTGGCCAGCCAGGTCTCTTGCAGCATGGAAAACCTCACTGGAACAGAGGAGGCAAAGCATACTTCACCATCAGAGGGTAGGTGAGAATATTAGGCCAGCTTTTGCCATCTGCCACAAAGCTATCGAAGCAACACACTGGTTAGGCCACACCTTGAGTACTGTGCCCAATTCTGGGCCCCTCAGTTTAGGAAAGATGTTGAGTTGCCAGAACATGTCTAGAGAAGGGCAACAAAGCTGGGGAGGGGTTTGGAGCACAAGCCCTGTGAGGAGAGGGTGAGGGAGCTGGGGTTACTTAGCCTGGAGAAAAGGAGTCTCAGGGGAGACCTTCTTGCTCTCTACAACTACCTGAAGGGAGGCTGTAGCCAGGTGGGGGGTTG
This sequence comes from Colaptes auratus, assembly GCA_015227895.2. Lineage (NCBI taxonomy): Eukaryota > Metazoa > Chordata > Aves > Piciformes > Picidae > Colaptes > Colaptes auratus. The sequence continues at coordinate 8,559,979 of CM037636.1, forward strand.
GTCTCTTCTCCCAGGCAACCAGCACCAGAACAAGAGGACACAGTCTCAAGCTGTACCAGGGGAGGTTAGGCTGGATGTTAGGAGGAAGTTCTTCACAGAAAGAGATTGGCCATTGTAATGGGCTGCCCATGGAGGTGGTGGAGTCACCATCATTGCAGGTGTTTAAGAAGAGACTGGATGGGGTGCTTGGTGCCATGGCTTAGTTGATTAGATGGTGTTGGATGATAGGTTGGAGTTGATGATCCCAAAGGTCTTTTCCAACCTGGTCTATTCTATTCTATTCTATTCTATTCTATTCTATTCTATTCTATTCTATTCTATTCTATTCTATTCATAGGGTTTGGAACACAAGCCCTATGAGGAAAGGCTGAGGGAGCTGTGGTTGCTTATCCTGGAGGAGACTCAGGGGTGACCTTATTGCTCTCTACAACTACCTGAAGGGAGGTTGTAGACAGGCAGAGGTTGGTCTCTTCTCCCAGGCAGCCAGCACCAGAACAAGAGGACACAGTCTCAGGCTGCACCAGGGCAGGTTTAGGCTGGATGTTAGGAAGAAGTTCTATACAGAGAGAGTGATTGCCCATTGGAATGGGCTGCCTGGGGAGGTGGTGGAGTCACCTTCATTGGAGGTGTTCAGGAGGAGACTTGATGGGGTGCTTGGTGCCATGGTTCAGTTGTTTAGGTGGGTTGGATTGGGTGATGGGTTGGATGCGATAATCCTGAAGGTCTCTTTCAACCTGGTCTATTCTATTCTATTCTATTCTATTCTATTCTATTCTATTCTATTCCATTCCATTCCATTCCATTCCATTCCATTCCATTCTTCTTAGCTGAGTGAGCTCTTCATTCACAAGCATCCACGAAGAGGTATGTCTGCCTATTCCAGTGGCTACAAATGATGTGAACAGAACTGTTCTCACAGGTGTCCAATCCCAAACCAAGGGGAACACACTGGGAGGCTGGAAACTTGAGGCCAGTGAAGGAGATACCCATCAGGGGGCCATGGGAAGGCAGCCTCCATTTACATGGTGCAGGAGCAATGCAAGCCACAACTGGAGTTTGAGGGAGTAAAATGGAGTGGGGCTGAGTGAGTTTGGAAAGGTGACTCGGTAAAGAGCTGCTTGCTCTTGAGTGGCACACTCTTTTGAGTTTGGGATATTTTATAATTTGGTTTAGATTTTTTGTGTGTTTTGTTGGTTTTTTTTCTTCAGCTCTCCTACTGACAAAGAGTGCCTTCAGATGGAATTCAAGCCCACCTTGACAGATTCTGTTTATTTGTAACACAGCCATCCAACCAATGAGCATTTCTAACAATGATTCCTGTTGCTATCTGAAGTAACAGAAGTTTCTAGAACTTTGCATTAACAAGCTTCCACCCACAAGCAGGCTCGTGTAATTCACAAAATTAAACAACCACCTTGCTTGACAATGCACATCTATCATCCACTATATATTAACTGCTGCTGGTTTTCAGAGTTTTAAACTTAGAGGTTAGTTTGGGGTTTAAGTTTCAAATCACTTAATACACGAGACCGTATCAGGAATTATTAAACACATACACATCCCAATTTTTGCCAAGTAGATGAGACATTCCCCAATCCTTCCTATTTCAGCTTTTGTACTCCTGGTTGGGAGGCAGGACAGTTATCTACTTCCCACAAAGCAATCTTAGCATGCTGTGGCAACCGATTAGAAAGGAATGTAGGCACTTGGCCAGTGTTGCTGGCTTATACCGCAGCAGGAGCAAAAAAGAGAGGGCTTTTGTCACAGTGCTGAGGTGGAAGTTCTATACAGAGAGAGTGATTGCCCATTGGAATGGGCTGCCCGGGGAGGTGGTGGAGTCACCATCATTGGAGGTATTCAGGAGGAGACTTGATGGGGTGCTTGGTGCCATGATCTAGTTGTTTAAGTGGGTTGGATGGATTGATAGGTTGGACGTGATGATCTTGAAGGTCTCTTCCAACCTGGATTTATTGTATTGTATTGCATCTGGTGTCTTTCTCCTGGTTTCCCCAACATGTAGGTGCTTTTGCATGGCAGTGATGATGAGTAATATCTCCCTACAAGCAAATTCCTCAAAAGTTAATATGGAAGGGTTGAGAGAGGCAAAGAGGGAGCTGACTCCAGCACTTTGAGGTCAGAGCTGCTTCACTGAGAAATAAGACAGACGTTCACAACCACTAATACTTTTTTTTCCTTAGTATATCTTTCACAACTCTGCAACGCACCTGAAAAATATTTTAAAGGAAAGGCATCAAAAAGAAAGGACTACCTGAAAACACAATACTGAATTTCTGGTTTGGTTTCAGACTAGTCAAATGAACAAAACCAAGAGACAGAGAACATAAATGACAAAACAGTCCATTTCCCTGGAAAAAAACTAATTGTCATGGGAGCTTTAAATGAGAAATTAATTTGAAATCAATTCTCCAAATAATGCTGTTGAGTTGAGTTTCTGTTACCTTACTAACTGAACAAAGTAGATTAACAACCTGATTTTGACAACCATCAGAATCATAGAATCCATAAGGTTGGAAAAGACCACAAAGATCATCAAGTCCAACCTATCACCCAAGACTTCATGACTACTAAACCATGGCACCAAGTGCCACATCCAATCCCCTCTTGAACACCTCCAGGGATGGGGACTCCACCACCTCCCTGGGCAGCACATTCCAATGGCTAACAACTCTCTCTGTGAAGAACTTTCTCCTCACCTCCAGCCTAAACCTCCCATGGTGCAGCTTGAGACTTGTTCTGGTGCTGGTTGCCTGGGGAGAAGAGACCAACACCCTCTGGCTACAACCATCTTTCAGGTAGTTGTAGACAGCAATAACGTCTCCCCTGAGCCTCCTCTTCTCCAGGCTAAACAATCCCAGCTCCTTCAGCCTCTCCTCATAGGGCTTGTGCTCGAGGCCTCTCACTAGCTTTGCTGCCCTTCTCTGGACATGTTCAAGTGCCTTAATGTCCTTCTTCAATTGAGGGGCCTAGAACTGGACACAGGACTCAAGGTGTGGCCTAACCAGTGCAGAGTACAGGGGCACAATGACTTCCCTGCTCCTGTTTGCCACGCTATTCCTGATGCAGGCCAGGATGCCATTAGCCTTCTTGGCCACCTGGGCACACTGCTGGCTCATGTTCTGCCAGCTGTCAACCAGTACCCCCAGGTCCCTTTCTGTTTGGCTGCTCTCCAGCCACTTTGTCCCCTGCCTGTAGCACTGCTTGGGGGTTTTGTGGCTAAAGTGCAGCACCCAGCACTTGGACTTTTTGAATGTCATCCTGTTCGATTCTGCCCATCTGTCCAGCCTGTCAAGGTCCCTCTGCAGAGCCCTTCTACCCTCTAGTGGTGTCACCTGCAAATTTACTGATGATGGACTCAATGCCCTCATCCAGATTGTCAATAAAGATATTAAAGAGGATGGGGTCCAGCACTGATCCCTGGGGGACACCACTTAGTGACCTTCTGCCAGCTGGATGTGGCACCATTCACCAACACTCTCTGGGCTTGGCCCTCCAGCCAGTTCCTAACCCAGCACAGAGTGCTGCTGTCCAAGCCAGGGGCTGACAGCTTGGCCAGGAGTTTGCTGTGGGGAACAGGGTCAAAGGCCTTGATGAAGTCCAGGTAGACTACATCCACAGCCTGCCCCACTTCCACCATTAAAACCTTTATAAACCTTTCTAAATTTTAAGCTTATTCTGCGATCAGTAACAAAGACAATGACCCCATAGGGGTCAGGTTGCCTACCCTAAATTACACCTGCCTAAAAATACTCAGTTTATTTAATCTTGATTGCCTTCCTATTGCAAAATGTACCTTGTCATTACCAGTTTAAGTGGTATGCTTTCCTGCAATAGCTTTCTGAACCTGACAACAATATTTACGCATGCTGAATGCACTCGATCACCATCTGATCTTTGGAATCAAAGTACAAATTCTGGCCTATGCCACATACGCTTTAGTACTATTATTAAAACCCAGAATTTCACCTAAGCAGATCTGACTCTTGCATAAATGGAGTGGGGATTCTCCTTCAGCATGTAATATAAATTAACTGCTGAATCTATCCAAAAAGCTTTGCCAAACTGATAAGTAAGGTATGTAACCTTTAACCACAGTAAATTCGTGCAGTACCATACAGTCCCCCTCCTGAAGAAATACAACAAGAACTGGAATCCTTTCCAACTAAGACAATTTGCAAGACCAGAATATGTAGCAGAACAGTTTTGCTGGGGACTGAATGAAGGCTTGCGGTGGTCTGGCTGTGAAGTATTTCAAAACCTAGTGGAAAAATCACTAATGGAATACCTCCTGATTTAATTCTTCCTTATTCACAGAGAAACAGCTAAAGAGATTCCCCCTCCCATAAATTTCATAAGCATTATATCAGATGTTTAAATGAAAAAAATAAATCAGAACTAATAGAGCTAATTGAATCAATGATTAGTGCAGGCTCTTGTGAGTATAATGGAGTTTCAAGTGGAATGCAGCAGAAAAGCCAGACGTGAAAACAAGTACTGGATGAATAAAGGCATAATGGAAAGGGTTGGAACAAAGCAAACACTGACAACAGTATGACAGCAATGCATAGTGGAGGAAGAAGAAGTTAGATAGTGCACAGGAGTTATCTTTAAACTGATGAATAAGGTTTGTTCCTAAGGAAAATAAGAGCATTTATAATTCAGGATGTTCTCATTTTTGCAAATCCCTACTAGCACCATTAAAAATAACAAAATAAAATGTTTAAACCATCAATTACTGTGAAATACAAGTTGGGGGGCTGGGCTGGTTTTGGGTTTCTTTTTGTTGTGGTTTGTTTGTTTGTTTTTTTTAATGCACTTTCAAGTTTCAGCATCTTTGGTGGATTTCCCTTCACAAATATTAGTATGATTTCATGCCAAGCCTTAAATATTTCCTCAGCAGCATTGGGGTTTAGTTCTGGCCAATCTCAATGTTATCTGCACAGTTGGGTAAGGAGTTAGATGCATCTCATTCGATTATTTTGCATTCTCATACTGCTGAATGTTAGCCTTTTGTCCAACACTACTCAAACATGTAGTGCACAGACAGCTGACTAAGAGTCACCACACATGCACATTACTTTCTGTGCCAGACAGGCACTACTACACTTAAATACAGATCTTAACTTCTTGTGTTTAGTGGCAGCAGCCTGACGCCATCAAACAACGTCATGCTCCTGTAACTAAAACTCAATGCGGAGGTTCCAGCAACTCATTAACCGCATGGCCACAATTCTCCAGCCAGGCCCAAGAAGCAAGTTCACAACCAGTGGCATTTCCAGAGCAACAGCAAGGTGTGCTAATGCAGAATCACAGAATCACAGGGGCTGGAAGGGACCTCTAAAGATCACCTAGTCCAACGGCCCTGCCAGAGCAGGATCACCTACACCAGATTACACAGGATCACACCCAGGAGAGTTTTGAATATCTCCAGAGAGGGAGGCTCCACAACCTCCCTGGGCAGCCTGTTCCAGTGCTCTGTCACCCTCACAGAGGAAAAATTTTTCTTCCTATCTATGTGAAACTTCCTATGCCTCAACTTCTACCCACTGCCCCTTGTCCTGTCATTGGGCACCACTGAGCAGAGCGTGGCTCCAACCTCCCAGGACTCACCCTTTACATATTTATAAGCATTGATGAGGTCACCTGTCAGACTCCTCTAATCTGAAAAGCCCTCAGCTCCCTCATTGTCTCCCCATGCAGAAGATGTTCCACTCCCTTAATCATCCTCATGGCTCTGAGAAGGCTGAGGCTTCCTCACCAAGAGCAAACCTAGGTGAATCCTTCGGGCTGCCTGCCTGAAGATTATGGACTCATTGCAGTGGGCATTTAAAACCACCAACTTCTTTACTTTATGGATAGCCCATATGGTGATCTCTTCTCTTCTTCCTTCCTTTCTCTGCCAAGGGAAGATGCCACCAAAATTATTATATTTTTAATTGTGCTAATGATAGTTAATTATAAATCTAGCTATCAATACAGAAAGGTGACAGCACACAAGTGCCTGAAGAGTGCTCTCTGTCTGAAATAGATCTGTGATGGCTGTAATTGTGCAAAGGAATCAGAGAAGAGCACAAACATGTACACAGAACATCCAGAGGAGGGCCTCAAAGGGCTAGACCACCTTCCCTACAAGGACAAGCTAATAGAGTTGTGATTGTTCAGCCTGGAGAAGAGAAGGCTCCAAGGAGACCTCATAGTGGCCTTTAAGTACTTAATGGGAACCTACAGGAAAGCTGGAGAAAGACTCTTAATCAGGGAATGCAGTGATAGAATGAAGGGTAATGATTTCAAACTGAAAGTGGATGTATTTAGATTATGTATTAGAAAGAACCGTCACTATGAGGGTGGTGAGACACTTAAGTTCCATTCTGAAAGTCTACATTTTTAGGCTTTCTGCTGCACTGTATGCATCTTACATGTTATACACACAGAGATCAGCAGGCTAACTTAGATCTTAGGGTTATCTCCTGAGTCAGCACATGGCAGAATTCCCTCGGTAACATCTGAAAGGATAGTCATCATGCTGCTACAGGGAATGTCAAAAGAGTACATCAACACTGAAATTATTTCTACAATGAACTACTGGGACAAAACCAGAAAAAACAGCCCAACCAAGACGCTGGCCATTCTTGGCAGGGGGGGGAATAAAAAATCAAAAGCCAGAATTTCTTCTGCAGCAAAGTAACATGCATACTCTGTGTCTGTATACATACATATGCGAGCTCAGCCATGAAACACAAAATCTTCATTCAGGCATTCGTCACTCATAGATAACCAATAATAAAGCAAAGATAAGATATTTGGTACTATTAGTCAAATGCTTTCCAGTTACACTTGAAACTAGGCTTTTCAACCCTGCTCGAGCAGCAAATCACATAGAAGGCAACCTGTTATTTACTTTAGACTCTGTAATTCGAATAGAATAGAATAGAATAGAATAGAATAGAATAGAATAGAATAGACCAGGTTGGAAGAGATTTTCAAGATCATCACATCCAATCTATCAACCAATCCAACCCACCTAAAGAACTAAACCATGGCACCAAGCACCCCATCAAGTCTCCTCCTGAACACCAGGGAAAATGCCAGGGAAAATGATGGAGCGGATTATCGTGGCGGCAATCACTGCGCACCTGCAGGATAGCCAAGGGCTCAGGTCCAGCCAACATGGATTTAGGAAGGGCAGGTCCTGCCTCTCCAGCCTGATCTCCTTCTATGATCAGGGTGACCCGCATGGTGGATGTGGGGAGGCCTGTGGATGTGGTCTACCTGGACTTCAGCAAGGCCTTTGACACCGTCCTCCACAGCAAACTGCTGGCCAAGCTGTCAGCTCATGGCTTGGGCAGCAACACTCTGCGCTGGGTTAGGAACTGGCTGGAGGGCCAGGCCCAGAGAGTGGTGGTGAATGGTGCCACCTCCAGCTGGAGGCCAGTCACCAGTGGCATCCCTCAGGGATCAGTGCTGGGCCCCATCTTCTTCAATGTCTTCATTGATGATCTGGATGAGGGGATTGAGACAGTCATCAGCAAATTTGCAGATGACACCAAGTTGGGAGCAGATGTTGGTCAGTTAGAGGACAGAAGGGCTCTGCAGAGGGAACTCGACCGACTGGACAGATGAGCGGAGTCCAACAGGATGGCATTCAACAAGTCCAAGTGCCAGGTGCTGCACTTTGGCCACAACAACCCCATGCAGAGATACAGGCTGGGGTCAGAGTGGCTGGAGTGCTGCCAAACAGACAGGGACCTGGGGGTGCTGATTGACAGCTGGCTGAACATGAGCCAGCAGTGTGCCCAGGGGGCCAAAAAGGCCAATGGCATCCTGGCCTGCATCAGGAATAGTGTGGCCAGCAGGAGCAGGGAAGTCATTCTGCCCCTGTACTCTGCATTGGTTAGGCCACACCTTGAGTCCTGTGTCCAGTTCTGGGACCCTCAGTTTAAGAAGGACATCGAGACAATTGAACATGTCCAGAGAAGGGCAACAAGGCTGGGGAGAGGCCTTGAGCACAGCCCTGTGAGGAGAGGCTGAGGGAGCTGGGGTTGTTTAGCCTGGAGAAGAGAAGGCTCAGGGGGTGACCTCATTGCTCTCTACAACTACCTGAATGGTGGTTGTAGCCAGGAAGGGGTTGGCCTCTTCTCTCTAGCAACCAGCACCAGAACAAGGGTACACAGTCTCAAGCTGCGCCAGGGGAAGTTTAGGCTCGAAGTGAGGAGAAAGTTCTTCACCGAGACAGTTGTTCACCATTGGAATGGGCTGCCTGGAAGGTGGTGGAGTCACCATCCCTGGAAGTATTCAAGAGGGGATTGGATGTGGCACTTGGTGCCATGGTCTAGTCATGGGGTCTGTGGTGACAGGTTGGACTCGATGATCTTCGAGGTCTCTTCCAACCTTAGCGATACTGTGATACTGTGATACCTCCAATGATGGTGACTCCACCACCTCCCCAGGCAGCCCATTCCAATGGGCAATCATTCTCTCTGTATAGAACTTCTTCCTAACATCCAGCCTAAACCTCCCTCTGAGACTGAGTCTCTGCTCTCGTAAATAAAAATAACTGACTACCACTATTATAGCTGTTCCTCTAATACAGAACAACTGTGTCAACTCTCCTAATAAGAGTATTGTGTAGTGGTAGAGTTTTGCATTGTTCTACTAACCTCTTTTCTATATTTATTTTCATCAGGGGAAAAAAAACCCCATATAATATTTTAGCAAGATTAGTGTTATTTTCATCAAGCTATCACCAGTAGTGTAGAGAAGCATGGCTATACATGACCTAGATAGACCACAGAATCATAGAAAAATCTAGGTTGGAAGGGATCTCTGGAGATCATCTGGTCTAACTGTTCTTGAAAGTAGGGCTTTAAAATAGATATTCCAAGATTCCATCAGGTCAAACCTTGAATACTTCCAGCAAGGAAGAGTCTACCCTGCTTTAGGCAACCTATTTACAGAGTTTAATAGGTTGGGTTTTTTTTTCTTTTATATCCAGGCTTCTCATTTTGAAACAAGTAAACAAAACCAAACAAGAGCAAAAAACAAGCTGTGGTGGTTTTAGGCTATGCCTTTAACCCACCACACAAGCAGAGAAAACAAAATACCAAACAAACAATGCCTCCCCTCCCCCCCCCCCCAAAAAAAAAAAAACCCAACGAAAAAAACAAACCAAAAATCACAAACAGAACACTGTGAAAACTCTGCAAAGAGAAGAGCAAAAATAGAAGTAGTTTAGTACAATAGCAATTTCGTCCTCACATTTCAACACACTAACCTTATGTATCACACTGTCTAATGACTTCATACTTGGATGACGTTAAGTCTGAAATCTCTGTATGTCAGAAATTATCCAACATCAGACAGCTCTCATGCCTTAACACTAGCAATGCCACAAGAACTGACATGCATTAGAAGTTAATGTCTACAGAATACTCATTTCAAGTAACTACAGTTTATAATATGTGTAACTGCTTATTTGTTTATTATTGAAGAACTTGGCAATATCCAGCAATCCCTTTTGGTGGCTACTTCTGGCAGCATTCACAGGCACACAGGCATGCCAAGATGTCTCTGATCATGTATATACTACTACACTCATCTCTTAAGATCCCAGGCTGCCATCCCTCTATGCCTGAGATCTTCCTCTTTTCTGCTCAAGCCTTCAAGACCCACACATGCCGCCATACTGCCAGTCACACCTCCTGTCTTGCCTGGACATGTGTTAGAGGATGTAGAGTGAAGTGATACACGTAGTGGCTGAACCCAAGTCAACCAGCTGCTCTCTCATTATGCTGTGAGCAAAGCAACTTACACACCAGCTATGTATATGTGTATAGTCTCACACTAAAACCCTGTTCTAAGGGCAGGTTCTAACCTTCTTCATATAGTTCAGCTTAATGTCTTGAAAATATTACAGTTATTTTTAATACAATATTATGTTGAAACTAACCAACAGAGCTAGACATTTGTGGTAGTTTTAGGCTATGCCTATAAATTTTTTCACAGACCTTGAGCAGAAAAGTAGTAACATGTACATAAATCACTACTGTGAAAAGGAAAATGAAGATAATTCTAAACAATCCCATTGGAGAGATATCTACCACAAGATCTTGTTCCCAAAACAACTTCTCTCTTCTTCACTCTGGAGAGATACTAACTTGCTTCTGCTTGATCTTGGCTGCATTGTTTTGGTATTAACATCCTCTGCTCCTTTCTCCCTTCCTTTGTACAGGGGAGTAAGGGGGGGGAGCAGAGAGGGAGAAGCTAGTAGCTTCCCCTGGTCTATGGCCAGGGGGATCCTTGTGCTGTTTATCAATTGTAAATATCTGTAAATATTTTAAACACACTATATTTTGTACATATTCACTGCATTCCATTGTAGATTGTAGTTTTGCTTGTAAATACAGCTGTCATTTGCTTCCAACTGAGCTGGCCTGGCAAAGTTAATGATGGGGGGAAAATTTCAACCCACCACAACACTACTGCAGTAGGGATGGGCAACGAGCATGCTCTTCAGACAATGAAACAGACTCAGGAGTTAAAACTTTCATTTGATTCAACATTGGTTTAGGTCACCTAACAGCAACATCAAAGCTAGAAGTACTGAAGAAACAGAAACTTTTGCCTCATTTACTTGTCACGTACCACCTGCCAAAAGAGATCGCAACGGATGGAAAGGAAGCCAGGCATGTCGCGCTATCTGACCTTATCTGCTGGAAAGAGGCACAGTCATCGGTTGCCTTGAAGCTGCCATCTAATCAATCCAGTAAAACAGGCTTTTTTTATTACCTGTGTTAAGAGTTCAGCTTTCCTTTATAATGTACAGAAAATGGTTGCAAAGCCAGTTTCCTCCTGGCTGCCAGAAAGAAAAGCAAACTGGCTTCAAGAAAAGATGCAGGCCATCGAGAACCAAGAAAGGTCATTACAGAATCCTGGGTGCCTGAATCTGGGTGCTGAGTACCATTGATACACAAAGGATTGACCCAGTGCTGCAACCATCCATACAGCCAAGGTGACACATACAGGAACACTTTTTTTCAGAGTTTCTGTAGCATTTGGCCTACAATCTACTTTTGTAGAGAAAGGTATCAGGGTAATTATGTTATCTTGGGCATAGAAGCAATTTTAATTAAGTAGCAGAGGGGTTGAAACCAAGTTTGGCATTTAACTTAGTATATTCTGTTTACAAATGCTGGAGCAATGGGAAGCAGAGGGAAAAACAGGGAGGAAAAGTAATAAAAATCTACTTTTGGCCTTTGGTATATGAGGTAATAAAAAAGCTATGGTGCTAGGCACTTAGCAGACTGAACAACGTGCAGATTTATTTTCTTCATATCAGCTTAACACCAGTTGTATTTGTCTCTGGCTGCTTGCTTTGATACCCAAAAGAGAAATTTTATACCAGCTCTCTTATACCAGAAAAGATTTACTTCCTGGGTAATTAGAAGAAAGAACACAGATGACACTGCTCCAAGAAAGTCAAACATAGCAGGTACTGGTTAACAAGTAACAGAGTTTATAATTGCTCTTGCTCCGGAGATGACTGGATGACAGAGCCAACTCTAGACCTCAGTACATCAGATGCTAGAGAATCACTCGTTAAGACTGCAGTTCAATCTAATTAATGATCTCAGCAGATACTACAGGAAGAATATGTTAGTCATCAAAACTGCTTTTAATAAAGGGTGAGAGTGCCCCTTCACAATCTAAGGAAAATCATGGAATCACGGAATGTTAGGGGCTGGAAGAGACCTTGAGAGATCATCTACTCCAACCCCCCTGAGAGTAGGATCACCTTTATCAGGTCACACAGGGACTCATCCAGGTGGGTCTTGAATATCTCCAGAGAGGGAGAGTCAACAACCCTGGGCAGCCTGTTCCAGTGTTCTGTCACCCTCACAGTGAAATAATTCTTCCTCCTGTTTCCATGGAACTTCCTATGCCTCAACTTCCACCCATTGCCCCTTGTCCTGTGCTTTGCCAAGCACAGCCTGGCTCCATCCTCATGGCACTCACCCTTTACGTATTTATAGACATGAATGAGGTCACCTCTTAGCCTCCTCCAAGCTGAAGGGCCCCAGCTCCCTCAGGCTCCCCTCATAAGGAAGATGTTCCACTCCTTAATCATTTTTGTGGCTCTGCACTGGACCCTCTCAAGCAGTTCCCTGTCCTTGAACTGAGGGGCCCAGAACTGGACACCTTATGAGTAAGCTTGGTTTCCTATACATAACATCACAACTCCTCTACAACTATTTTGCTCCAAGAGGATGGTGGCTTTTTGAAGAACTCGTGATTTCAGCATCAAGAAATCAACACAAATTATTCTAGTGAAAAATTGCCTTAATTACCAGGTCTATTCTGAATATACATAGCTTCATATTCCACTGAGTCATACCACTTGGTTACCACAAAACCTTCAGTTGCTCACAAGTCAGATATACCTGTTTAAAAACCAAGTATATTTAGACAAGTAACAACATAAACCCAAATGCACCACTGTCTCAGCATTTAATGCCAATATACTCAGTTCAATATAAACTGACACATAAACTGGGTTTACCAACTTACAACAGACTCTAAACAGCTGTGCAATTGTGGTGTTCTATTCATACTGATAAGAAGAAATAACTGATTTTACATTACAGACCAGAGTCGAGTGTGGTATTTCCCTCACACCAAAAGTAAGGATTCCACAACTAGTAAAGCCCTCCCAAAAAATAAAACTTCCCAATGAGAGAAGCAGGAATGCATTTCAGCAGCCAGGCCACGGTGAAAAACAGTGTAAATTTACCTTCATGTTATGTAATCTATTGAGATAAGGAATTAAGTCTCTAAGGAATGGGAGGAAAGTATTCAAAGCACTCTATTCGTGCTTGAGCATTTACCAAACACAAAGCTTGTGCCAAAAGGGTAGTATCACAACAGACTACCCTCCCTTACCATTAAGTGCAAACAGTTTCAAATACAACAAGTCAAACATCCTACACTGAATGCAACTGTGTATTTGAAAACAGCCAGCTGGAGGGGGGCATCTTGGTGGTCAATTACTGTACAATAATGTATCAGAAAACCATGTTATTAATAGAAATTGTCGGTTACCATTACACTGGCAGATAGGTGTTTGTTTCACACTTTGAAGAAATGTGATGTTGCAAGCGTAGGCATTCAAGTACCACAAAAGTAAGATGCTCCTTATTCATTTCAGAGAGATATTGGATGAGGGGATTGAGACAGTCACCAGCAAATTCGCAGATGACACCAAGTTGGGAGCAGATGTTGGTCGGTTAGAGGGCAGAAGGGGCCTGCAGAGGGACCTCGACCGACTGGACAGATGGGCAGAGTCCAGTATGATGGCATTCAACAAATCCAAGTGCCGGGTGCTGCACTTTGGCCACAGCAACCCCATGCAGAGCTACAGGCTGGGGTCAGAGTGGCTGGAGAGCTCCCAAACGGAGAGGGACTGGGGGTGCTGGTTGACAGCTGGCTGAACATGAGCCAGCAGTGTGCCCAGGTGGCCAAGAAGGCTAATGGCATCCTCTCCTGCATTAGGAATAGTGTGGCCAGCAGGAGCAGGAGCAGTACATTGTGCCCCTGTACTCTGCTTTGGTTAGGCCACACCTTGAGGACTGTGTCCAGTTCTGGGCCCCTCAATTTAAGAAGGACATTGAGACTCCTGAATGTGTCCAGAGAAGGGCAACAAGGCTGGGGAGAGGCCTTGAGCACAAGCCCTATGAGGAGAGGCTGAGGGAGCTGGGGTTGCTTAGCCTGGAGAAGAGAAGGCTCAGGGGGTGACCTCATTGCTGTCTACAACTACCTGAAAGGTGGTTGTAGCCAGGAAGGGGTTGGTCTCTTCTCTCCAGCAACCAGCATCAGAACAAGAGGACACAGTCTCAAGCTGTGCCAGGGGAAGTTTAGGCTTGAGGTGAGGACAAAGTTCTTCACTGAGAGAGTCATTCATCATTGGAATGTGCTGCCCAGGGAGGTGGTGGAGTCACCATCCCTGGAGATGTTCAAGAGGGGATTGGACGTGGCACTTGGTGCCATGGTCTAGTCCTGAGGTCTGTGGTGACAGGTGGGACTCGATGATCTTTGAAGTCTCTTCCAACCTTGGTGATACTGTGATACTGTGTGATACCTGATATACAAAATGCACTGTCTAGAAGCAAAATAGTCAATAAAGTGCTTCTTAAGAGTAAGAGTACATTCACACTCCATCAGTTATGTGGTACTTTCAGTTACAGGTATGAATGAAAAGTATAAATATTTAATCTGAAAAATAATAAATTGATATCTGCTCAGAAAAGGCATAAATCAAATGCAATCTTTCCCATTATTAAGCACTGACTCATTTCCTACCTACCATAAAAACACTGTGTTCCCCTTAATCCTGGAGCATTATCAGCTCCAGGATGCCAAATCACCAGCTCCCTTCGGGCAGGTATCTTATTCTCCAAGTGTGCATTTTCAATACAAATAGGAAGCAGACATAACAAAAGCTGGGAAAAGAAACTTACAATCCACTGAATTTAATGACCAGAAAGTTGCAATTAAGAGAGCTTCTTTACTACAAGAGTAGTTCTAATACAAGGGGAAGTTCTGAAATCTCTCAGGGATTTTTGGCCACTTGCCACATCATCAGTGCGCACTGACTGGTGCAGTCCCACAGACTTGCCCTTGGCTTACGAAACTTTCTGGCAGCTACTTCAAACAAATGCGTTGCTAAGTCAAATAAATTTGGAAGCAAGAAGAATCAGTTGATGAATGTTCTCTGTTTTTTGTAATAAAAACCCCTCCATCGTGGCTTCAAATATAAAACCTCACACAGTTGTGTGTAGTCTGATTGAAACCTACTGTTAATTTAACAAAGCACAGCATCACAAACTTTACAATACAATAGAATACAATAAACCAGGTTGGAAGAGACCTTCAAGATCATCGCATCCAACCCATCAACCAGTCCAACCCACCTAAACAACTAAACCATGGCACCAAGCACCCCATCAAGTCTCCTCCTGAACACCTCCAATGATGGTGATTCCACCACCTCCCCGGGCAGCCCATTCCAATGGGCAATAACTCTCTCTGTAGAGAACTTCTTCCTAACATCCAGCCTAAACCTCCCCTGCCACAGCTTGAGACTGTGTCCTCTTGTTCTGGTGCTGGCTGCCTGGGAGAAGAGACCAACCTCCGCCTGGCTACAATCTCCCTTCAGGTAGTTGTAGAGATCAAGAAGGTCACCCCTCAGTCTCCTCTTCTCCAGGCTAAGCAACCCCAGCTCCCTCAGCCTTTCCTCACAGGGCTTGTGTTCCAAACCCCTCACCAACTTTGTTGCCCTTCTCTGGACACCTTCCAGCAAGTCAACATCCTTCCTAAACTGAGGGGCCCAGAACTGGACACAGTACTCAAGGTGCGGCCTAACCAGTGCAGTGTACAGGGGCAGAATGACCTCCCTGCTCCTGCTGGCCACACTGTTCCTGATGCAGGCCAGGATGCCATTGGCCTTCTTGGCTGCCTGGGCAAACTGCAGGCTCATGTTCAGCCTACCATCAACCAGCACCCCCAGGTCCCTCTCTGCCTGGCCACTCTCCAGCCACTCTGACCCCAGCCTGTAGCACTGCATGGGGTTGCTGTGGCCAATGTGCAGAACCTGGCACTTGGATGTGTTCAATCTCATGCCCTTGGATTCTGCCCATCTGTCCAGCCTGTCGAGGTCCCTGTGCAAAGCCTCTCTACCCTCCAGCAGATCAACTCCTGCCCCCAGCTTGGTGTCGTCCACAAATTTACTGATGATGGACTCACTGCCCTCATCCAGATTATCAATAAAGATGTTGAGGAGCATGGGGCCCAGCACTGATCCTTGGGGCACACCACTCGTGACAGGCCGCCAGCTGGATGTGGCACCATTCACCTTCCCACATGCAAAAAGCTTCCCAAGAGTTACAGATCTGAATTCTCTCAGTGACACCTCAAACTGTATGTTTTGGAGTAGAATGGAAGGTATAACTTTCATCTGCACATTATTTCATTAAATACACATATAATTTAAAGTGTTAAGTAGGTATTCAAACTCATATGTGACTAAGTTCTTTGCAAATTTTTCCAGATGTCACACAAAACAAATTACATTTACAGAAATAAACTTTGAACAAAAAGGGCTTTACAAGGTCCTTATTACAGAATCCCAATGGGATATTTTCCATAAAATGATTCCCAGAAGACAGGATCTCTTTTCAAGCTAATCCTGAATAATGTACAAGATCATTTTGAGAGTGGCTGATGATCTACTCAAACTAAAGTCCACCAATGAATTTCCATCAACTGAAAATTGTGGCACTATTTTTACCAGGCATTCAATAAAGATGTGAAGATGGCAACAGCCACAACAGAGCCTGAAACTGCAACCAGGCTTACTGTAACAATCAATCAAACAGAAATGCAATTCTTATAAATTGCATCAGTCCATGAATGGAGAGAATCAAGATTTAAAATTGAGTTAGGCATACACAAGGATGGAAATCTTAATGAAGGAATGGAATGGAATGGAATGGAATGGAATGGAATAGACCAGGTTGGAAGAGACCTTCAAGATCATTGTGTCCAACCTATCAGCCAACACTATCTAAGTCTAGAGAGCACCATGTGAAAGAGTGAACTGTCAGAGAACAAGAATTTTATCTCCCTAAAGCCTTATGACAATTAGTAAAATCCACTGACATACTGGGCCTAAAAATAAGAAGCCAGGGCCATGATAAAACTTTGAAGTATGCGTTCCTCCACTCTGTAAGCCAGGATTTTATCCAAAATATTTTAAACAAGTTTCCAAGGTGCTTTAATAAATCTTTACCAATACAGGAATACCTAGAACCATGTGCAAAAACTAGAAACTGTCCCATCCTCTAACCACTGAAAACTAATCAGGACAACTTGTGCTCACCAGGTTGCTCAAAAGCACCTGTCTTTCATACAGAAAACATGGACTAACACATTCTGAAACAATTACATGAAGATAAGACAAGCTGTATTTTAGCACTCCATGTGCTAGCTGATCTTCAACTTGACCACAGAATCTTACAATTAACCAGGTTGGAAAAGACCTTTGAGATCATCAAGTCTGACCTACCACCCAACACCATCTAATCAACTAAACCACAGCACTAAGTGCCTCATCCAGTCTTATTTTAAACACTTCCAATTACAACTTGCTTTATCTACAGACTACATGTGTTATTTAGAATGTTAGCAACACATGCAAGAAGCCACTCTTTTCCAGACAAACCATTAGCATCGAAGCAACCACAGCAATCAGAAAATCCTTGCATGTGCATAACTTCAATTACATGCCCAAGTTTGCCTACAATCAAAAGTTGTGTCTCTACCTGTACCATTATTGTCCAAGAAGTGCAGTCCTTTCCCATCTGTGTAAGAATATAAAAAGAAAAAAAAAGAGCCCAAAACCATCAAAACAAAAAACCAAAAAACCCACATAACATGAAAAGCATTTTATACTGATACAGAGGTAGAAATAAAAGCCAACTGAGAGCACTTGGGATAAAAGTATTAAGCTTTACAACAGTCCCACCAAAACTCAGCGAAAGAGATCAGGATCTACATTCACACAACTGCAGGCAAAACAACACAAGCACAACACTACAGTACAAAAGCCCAGATGCAAACAAGTCACAGCTCAGGCTCCCGGCTTTGATTCATAAAATGCGTCATTCTGCACAGCATAACTGTATCACATAACTTGCTGGGGAAACAGCCATGGTTACTCATCACAGTTTGGTGTTATGATCTGCTTGCTTTCCATAACACTACACATGCAAGATTAAAATCTGTCTGGGGGTGGAGGGAGAGGAAAGTGGCAAATCAGATGTCAAATTCTTACTACTTTCATACTTTAAAGTGTAAACAACATGGCATTTGACTGTAGAGTGAAATACTTGATTGTTGATTTCAGCTGCTTACAGCCGTCCTTTTTCCAAAGCTATTTTGTAAACTCACGTTTAGGCTAAAAAAAACAAACAAGAACAATGGGTTAATAGTGTAAATAATAAATGACTTAGACAAGTTTTCTCCTTCTTACTATACAAAAAAAAAAAGAGGAAATGTTGGTTTTACTTTGTGCACAGGGTATGTTTTATTTTAAATGTAAAAACACACTGTTGAGGCATCCCTTGGTTAATAACACTGGTATCTGTCAGAATCAATAAAATGTAAGTTACTACCAAGCTACTGGAACTGTATTTGCCAGCTACAATGACTGAAGCTTTTTATGATTCCACAACAATTTTACAATTGTTTCACTCTCAAAAAATAACAAATTGAAGCACAAGTTAGTACTGTCCACCTTACCATTTCAGAAACTAAACCTTTCAGTTTGCTTGAAAGGTTATGTGAATGTAAAAGAACAGTACACAATTACTTTCCCACTACATTAATAATAGAAGAGCAAGGCAAAGTTAGAATAACTTTATGTACATCCAGCTTTCTTCTTGTAGAGAACTTGAAAACATCTTGACCATGTTTTCACCTCAATGATGAAAAACCTCTTCAACCTCTTATAAAACTTTACCACCCACTGTGATAACAGACATGGACAGGATTGAATTAAGGACTGGCTTTCGCTCCCCTTTGTCATTAATTTCTGTGAGCAACATCACTAAATCTTAGTGGAGAAGTTCTAAAAAGAAAAAAAAGGGATCACTATAGAATCATAGAATCAATAAGGTTGGAAAAGACCTCAAAGATCATCAAGTCCAACCTGTCACCCACGACCTCATGACTACTAAATCATGGTTTCAAGGGCCACAAGCACTGGTAAGTTACTACCTTAGTACTACACAGTATTAAGAATAACTATTCAATAAACTTCAGAGTGCACAAGGTACAAGGCTGAATTAGTAAGATAAAAGCTGGTTGTTAATAAAGATAATAGAAAGCAGGTGACTGTGACAAGGACTATTAAATTTCCTCTTGAAAGGTACTGAATTGCTCAATACAAACAAGCATGCAGCATGCTACTTCATGTGTATTTCTACTTTATGATGGAAGGATAAGAATCCGTATCACTTTTGGCAAAGCAACACCTTTCAAAAAGCCCCAAATTCCTTCTGCTAGAGGAAGAAGAGTTCCTCTCAATTCCAGGTTCTGAAAAACACACTTTCCTCAGCAGGGCTTTTAGTGATCCTACTTCAAAGCTTGGGACATTCTTCCTCTCTCTCCTCCTCATCATACACTGCTGTAAGTGCTTGTATGAAACCTAAACTTGCAAAGAAAGGGAATTGATGATGTTACAGCTGATAGAGCAGATTAACATAAGCCTGTACCATGTGCAAGCTTCACTCTTTCTTGCAATCTCTGTTTTGTCTGTAAAACTGTATTACTTGGCTACTGTTCTTTAATCTCCATATTGAAGAAGCTTGCAGAAGTTTATCAGGGGGAACCTAGTCACAAAACTCAAATGAGCCCAATCCTCATGATTTTCCTTGCAAACAGGAAATTAGGATAATATGCTGGCTTCAGACTAAGGGCCATATAGTCTGCAGATATCCATTGCATTCTTTATGCAATGCTGTTCACAATGAAGATTCTTGGAGAGAAGAACTCCATTAAGATGCATGCTGAGATGAGATAGCAAGACCACGTGAGAAGGCCCTCAAACTGTGAAGTGTGCCAGCCATAGCTAAAGGAACAGTGGAAAAAATTCACAGAGTCATAGAATGTTAGGGGCTGGAAGGGACCTCAAAATATTATCTAGTATAAATCCCCTGCCAGAGCAGGATCACCTAGAGCAGATCACACAGGAATGCATCTAGGCGGGTTTTGAGTATCTCCAGACTATGAGATTCCACAGCTCCCCTGGGCAGCCTGTTCCACTGTTCCATCACCCTCACACAGTGAAAAAAGAATTTCCTCATATTTCCATAGAATTTCCTATGCTTCAACTTCCACTCATTGCCCCTTGTCCTGTCATCAGGCATCACCAAGCAGAGCCTGGTTCCATCCTCTTGGTACTCACCCTTTAAATATTTATAAACATTAATGAGGTCAACCCTCAGGGTCCTCTTCTCGACGCTAAAGAGACACAGCTCCCTCAGTCTCACCTCCCTTAATTATTTTTCTGGCTCTGCAATGGACTCTTCCAAGCAGTTCCCTGTTGTTCTTGAACTGAGGGGCCCAGGACTGGACACAGTATTTGAGATGAAGCTTCACCAGGGCAGAGTAGAGGGGGAAGGAGAACCTCTCTTGAGGTACTAACCACAGCCCTCCTAATACACCCCAGAATGACATTGGCCTTCTTGGCCACAAGAGCACATTGCAGGCTCATGGTCATCCTTCCATCCACTAGGACCCCCAGGTCCTTTGCCCCTTTGCTGCTCTCCAGCAGGTCAGTCCCCCACCTATACTGATACATGGGTTTGTTCTTTCCTGGGTGCAAGACTGTACACTAGCCCTTGATGAATTTCATTAAATTTCTCCCTGCCTAGCTCTCCCTGCCTGTCCAAGTTTCACTGAATGGCAGCACAACCCTCTGGTGTGTCAGCCACTCCACCAAGTTTTGTATCATCAGCAAACTTGCTGACAGTGCACTCATCCAGGTCATGGATGAATATACGAATAGTACTGATCCCAGTACAAACCCCTGAGGGACTCCACTAGATACAGGTCTCCATCTATACTCTGTCCCATTGACCACAGCTCTCTGACTTCTTTCCTCTATCTTTCCCATTTCTTTTTTCTTCCTGGAAACTGGTTTTAAAATACCTCACATCTCATTGAGGAGTGCCAGGTGGAGAATCTATAATCCAAACGCATGCCCAGAGCCCAGATTTTGTTGGACTTCTCCAACTTGCAAGACAAGAACACAGGGAACTCACTAGATGAGCAGCAATACAGCAGTGCACCAAGCACCAATGAGGTTCTGAAATTTCTGCTGACTTTCCTAGCCCAGCAGATATGAACCCTTTGCTGCCATCACTCATAAGCAATGTTTAGAAATCTAAAACACAAAACCTAACAGATAGACATGACCGGACTTCAGCACCACAGCAAATGAATTGTGTAAGGAAGCATCAACGTTTTCCTTAAAGAGAATTTTGAATGCAGTTTGCCAACAGGAGGAGAAATTAAGTCCACAACTGTTTTCTTACTATTTGATTTCCTAGCACTTCATGAAGTATTCTTCTATGCAGGGATACTAAAAGAAGAATAAAAGGAATACAAAGTCCCATACAGGACACATGACTAAGTTTCATATTACAATGTTAATAATAGAAGGAAGAACCCAATAAAGTTCACTCATGCTGATATGAAGGCAACAATATCTTAGGCTATGGGAAGACTAGAATAAATTAATTCAAGATAAGTCAGGATAGAACTGGCAGCACATCTGCTACTCCACTCCAAATGCCTTTGTGCCTGCTCTTTTCCCTCAGTAAACATCCTGAGAGAAGAGTAACTTACCTCCCATTAATTCACACTTGTCACGAGGTAAGACCATAAACACAGTTTGATTTTTAGTCCTTGGTAACAAGAAAACATGATAGCTCATGAAAAGCATCTAACTCCAAAACAAAACTGTAGGCACTGATCCTAACACCTCCACACAACTCGGACTAAATTGGCTAAACCTTGCTTTTCCTGTGCCCTTAAGGGACAACGCCAGTTCAGAATTCCTTGTTGACTGATTGATCTGGAAAGCTTCCTACCCAACTGACATCCATCCCATATTTCAGCCCAAGGTATCCAATGCTTCATCAGAGACTGAAATGTCATGGTTATGGATTCTCATCAGACAGACACCTGCAAGCTGGATACACTAGTGGTCATCACTGTTTTTTGATCACTGTCCCTGGAGGTGTTCAAAAAAGGAATGGATGGGGTATTTGGAGCCACGGTTTAGTTGTCAGGTGGTGTTAGGTAATAGGTTGGACTTGATCTCTGAGGTCTTTTCCAACCTGGTTGATGTGCCAAACCAGTCTTGTTGATTAACCTCATGCACTGTAGAATTAAAATACACATTGCACTGCTACAGATTGGTAACCAGAAGATAAGAGAAGCCAACACTTCAGACTAACACCAGCTAAGAGGAGGAGTAATTACTCTAGCCTGCTGAGGCCATGCCTGGAACATCCTGTCCAGTTCTGGGCTCCCAGTGCAAGAGGGACAGCGAGTTACTGGAGAGAGTCAAATAGAGGGCCATGAGGATGATTAGGAGACTGGATCATCTCCCTTACCAGGAGAAATGGAGAGACCTTGGGCTCCTCAGCCTGGAAAAAAAGAAGACTGAGAGGGGATCTTATAAATGCATATAAATATTTAAAGGGTGGAGGTCAATATTATGGGGCCAAGTTCTTCTCAGTGGTGGCCAGTGATAGGACAAAGGGCAGTGGGTACAAACTAGAACACAGGAGGTTTTACTTGAACTTAAGGAGAAACTACTTTGAGGGTGACAGAGCACTGAAACTGTCTGCCCAGAAAGGTAGTGGAGTTTCCTCTGGAGACACTGAATACCTGCCTGGATGCATTCCTGTGCAGTCTGATCTAGATGCACCTGTGTTAGAGCAGGGGGGTTGAACTAGATGATCTCCAGAGGTCCCTTCCAATCCCTACTATCCTATGATTAAAATATTTGTTTTGCTTAGTATCCTTGAAACTGTAGTTTTGGGCAAACAGCTGAACAATGCCATTCTCTTGCTTTTGCACTTCAGTTCAAAGTTTTCAGTAGATGACAGTACAATACAATAAACCAGGTTGGAAGAGACCTTCAAGATCATCACATCCAACCCATCAACCAATCCAACCCACCTAAACAACTAGACCATGGCACCAAGCACCCCATCAAGTCTCCTCCTGAACACCTCCAATGAAGGTGACTCCACCACCTCCCCAGGCAGCCCATTCCAATGGGCAATCACTCTCTCTGTATAGAACTTCTTCCTAACATCCAGCCTAATGACAACGCACTGTTGCTTCTGACAGCAACCAGTTCTCAACTTCATGGTTACAAAGTCTATGGAATTGTTTCTCATTGAAAAGGAAAAAAAAAAAAAAAAAAAAAAACAAACAAAACACAAACTTCCTACAAAACTTAGAATGCACATATCTAAAATAGTATACTTGGTAACAATGGTCCTCACCACCATTAAGCTTTAGTTTACTTTTAATTGCTTGAGTAGTAATGAACAAATAGCCCCATGTATATAGCTGCCAGCCAGGCAAATATTATTTGTGAATACACAAGGTGACAAAATAAAAAGCTTCACACTGTTTCTGTATTTAGCCCACCTTGGAGATTTTAATCCTAATGGCTTCTGCATACAACGCTGTCAGTGTGGTACCTACATAAGGTTACTCTTTCAGTCTGTGTGAAGCTATCATTTACTTATCAGTACAAAAAGTAGGACACAGCTGAGAAATATGTGGAGAATCATAATGCTATTATAAAAACTCTTTAGAAATTCACTGGTATTTTAGACCACTGTAGTGGATGAAAACAAGGTTTATCATTTAACAAGTCATAAACATATGCAAGAAGGTGGTGTTACTACCACACTAATGTTTTCATGATCATCTTCTGCATTAGTTAATATTACACCAGTAAGACAAATTGATAATTAAGAAGATGCTATGGAGCTTACTGGATAGGCAATTAAATTACAAAGTTCACTTAACTGTGGTCTTATTATGATCTTGGATTGTACTAGAAATGTTTTGGAGGCATAGGGGTAAAAAGTTAAGTATTGTACAGTACATCATGTCACCATGATATCACCCAAAATTTCTGTCCTGAAATCATGAACTATCCCAGTTTTGGAATGTGTGAAGAAAGATGATAACTGGACAGACTAAATGCTTATTGTATCACAAAGAGAGGTAATAAGTGTTAAGCTGTTTTTTCCAGGAATCTACTGTCAGCAATACTTGTGTTTAATGGAACAAAATTAATCTTATCAGCACAAATTGATTCTTCAAATGAATGCTTCGCTTAAGTGTACTTAGAAATATGTGGACTATTACATTTTTTCTTATGAACTAAAACCAAAGGTGTATTAGACATTTGCCATCAAGACAGATTAGCCATCAGACATTGTCGGAGGATGTCAGCATTGTAAAAATTCAGCATTTGTATTTCATTCACAAGTTTTTTTCAGACATAGTAGTGAAGATGACCTTTCTTCCCCACATTCCTGTTTGCTAACAGTTTCTTTTGTGATCAAAACTGCCCAGGTAATTCGGGACAATTTGCTGCTTCTGCAGATTAGCTTCACACAAATTTATGAGGAGGGGAGGGGGAAGTGTGCAAGTGTAATACCTCTTCAAAACTCCGTAAGCATCTACACCTACACATCTAAACTCATGTTTTATATATAATTTTTCCATGCAATACTGTGCAAAATTAGTACTTCAGTAATACATGTATTTCTGTCAAAAGAGCAGTTTTGCACGATCAAGGAAGCAGTGCCGCTGTTCAGTATTACCAAAGCACTAATTTCTTCTTATTTCTATTACATAGGTACTAGAGCAGTAGCAAT
Organism: Colaptes auratus; assembly: GCA_015227895.2. Lineage (NCBI taxonomy): Eukaryota > Metazoa > Chordata > Aves > Piciformes > Picidae > Colaptes > Colaptes auratus. The sequence goes on from CM037636.1 coordinate 8,584,530, forward strand.
TTGTATGACAAGCTGTCCAGCCACGACAGAAACAACCCTTCTAGCAGGGGAAACGAAACAAAACAAAACAAGGCAACGAGCCACTGAAGGAGAGGCTGACTAATTCTGTGTAAAACTCTGTAAGGAGAGGAAATGAGAAGTGCTTTGGGACAAACGGGAATTTTGTATCAAAAGAAGTATCACTTTTTAAAGGTGCCCTTGCATTTGTTTCACAACGCCAGCAAGCTAACTTGTTTTCACACTTCGTACATATACCTGTATTATCTATATACTAGAAAGATTACTGATACGGATATATTATGCATTTTAAAGTTTTATACCGCCACACTCCAAGTCGGCACTCAAAATGCTGACAGTAACCCCTGTGGAGACCTGGCAGCCCTCGAGGCGAAGTGGCTCCTGACACAGCACCAGAGATTAGTTATCTCTGGGCTTGGCGTTTTGATCGCTCGGCAAAGCCGTGCCCAGGCACCGTCCGTCCGAGCGGGCAGGGGCCGGGCCGCTCCCGCAGCACTTTGCTCCTAAACCCACCTAAAGCATTCGGTACTCGGACGAGTTCCGAAAACCTCTTAGGAGAGGTGCTTCGACAACGATCTAGGGGAAGAAAAGGTCAGAGAACAGCCAAACCAACCCCACAGTAAGAGGCAGCAAAGACAAGGGCAGGAGCAAGCGGGGAGAGGACGGCACCTTCCTCACTCCCTTCCCGGTGACTCGGCGGCGTCCACCTGTCCATCCGCCGGACCCTCACACTTTGCTGAAATCGCAAGGTGCGGAGCGGAACAGAAAACAGAGGGAGCCCGAGGAGCGCAGCCGTGCCGCGCCCCGGGGCGCCCCGATCCGCCCGCTCCCCGCCGGTACGGCGGACTACAGGCTAACAGTCAGCCTGGCACCGCCGCTCACCTTCCCAATTGCTTTCGCACTCGCACCCCGCTCCAGCCCCGCCAGCTGCCGGGAACAGCCGTCGCCCCTGCCGCCGCCGCTCTCCCGCGAGATCAGCGGCCAGCCCAGCACCGGCGCGGGGCCAGCTGCCCGCCAGGGCACTCCGCCGGCCGGCCGAAGAGGAGCAGAGGAAGGGGGGCGGCCCGGGCAGCACTGCCGCCCCCACCTCCTGGAGGCGCCCTGGCGGCGCCAACTTTTCCCCACAGCCCGGCTTCCGCGCTCCGAGACGCTCTCGCTACCGCCGCCCCGCCCGGTACCTGCCGCGCCGCCCCGCGCCGCTGCTGCCGCCCCGCTCCCCCAGGTGGCGCAGAAGACCGTTGCGGCCGCCGCCGCCGCACAGACCGAGGCGAGCAGGTGCGGAGAGCGGGATCACAGAGCCGACCCCGCACCCGCCGCCGGCTCCTGCGCCTGGGCAGGGCGGGGCGGCGAGGAGCGAGAGAGCCCGCCCGTCCGCACGCGCCCCCTAGCGGGGCCACCGGCCGGGCCCTGCCGTCCCTCCACGCCAACTCGCCGCTTCGGCTTCGTTCGGATCCCTTCGTCACTTTCCGCCGCTTCCGGAAAGGGGAATGGGCGAAGCGGGGCGAGGTTGGGAGCGTGCTTGGTAGAGGAGTTACTCTGGAGTGGCCCTTCCTGCACACGCCTTGCTGCCCCATGGCGGGGGCTGGCTGGCTGGCGGGCGGGCGGGCGGGCGGGCGGGCACCTGTCCCCACGTTGCGGGGCTGCCCGGGCGGCGGCTGGAGCGGTTCTTATCGTGTCCCTGCCCCGGTGGGAGGAGAGGGGAGAGCAGGGTCCGGCCCGGACCTGTTGTCGGAGGTGCCTGGCGTGCGGGCTGTGCTGCCTGGCTACGGAGCATGTCGGGGGTTTAGAGCGCGGCGCTGGGAGCACCCCATCCCAGCCGCCTGAGGCCCAGGCCGGCGGCCTGACACTGCCGTGGTGTAGGCCGGCGTTGTTGCCTGAGTTAGTAACGAGGCAAACACACACGTAAGTGAAGTATCATCAAGGCAGTTCATAGCACGCCCAGCCTGCTTGCTTCTCTTGAGCCTGGCCGTCGGTGAGGGCAGGGACTGGGGTCCCCAGACGATATGGGGAGATACGCCCTGCCTTCTGCTCTCCTTGCCTTCCTGCTTCTTGCAAGGCATGCCGCAGCACCGTGTGGAGAGATTATCTCGGGTCTTAGAAGCAGCATAACTGTGTCAGAGAACTTTACACCCATGCTAATTAACTGAGCTTTGCAGCAGTGCTAATTAGCTGAAGCAGAATTCCTCAATGGCCAAGCAATTTAGTCTTATGTTTTCTCCAGTGGCAAAACTGGTTAAAGAAATTTCCAGATGCTTGTTCCAGCCCTTGCGGCGCAGTTGTGCTAATGCAACTATAAATGAGATCTGAAACAGTCCAGGTACTAAAAAACTCCAAATCGTGACACTTGGATATTATTTTTATGATCTGTTTTGCCCCCTGCCTCCAGGTGTTTCTGTTAATGCAAATGCAGGGGTAAAAGCAGGGGGAGAGTGAACTGCTGTGCCAGAAACGTTGTGCAAGAAGCACAGATCCAGAGAAGAACAGACTTGCCAGAGAATAACATCACAGATTATTTCTTGGGGTGGCTCTTCTGTTTCAAACCCCAAAATCACACTTCCAAACTGAGTTTAGGGATCTCTGTGCTACGTCACATACAGGCCTGCAGTGGATACAAGTCTTTCCTAAATTCAACATGGCTCTTGTGGTCTGCATGCTCTGCACTGCTTGCCTACTTGGACATTCTTTAGTATGTCATTTTGCTGGCCAGTTTGGGTGATTTGAAGGCAGCAACTGAAGATGCAGTGAAGGCAGAGGAATGGGAAGCAGTTTGTGCATGTCTACATAGTACTGCCTATATTGATTTGATTACTGGGAGGAGCATAACTATGTCACGTTTTCCCACGATGGACAGACAATGCATGTTACTGTTCAACATGGTTCTGCAGGGTGTTTCAGATACCCTGCAGGTTCCTTTCTACAGTTCTATCTTATGCTCATATGTTCATTATGTTCATTAATCATAAAATCACAGAGTCAATAAGGTTGGAAGAGACCTCAAAGATCATCAAGTCCAACCTGTCACCCAAGATCTCATGACTTCCAAACCATGGCCTACACTGAGAAGCAATCTATCTGAAAGACTTGATTGAGGACACCATCTAATAATCTAATCCCTCTTTATTTATAAAAGGTACATAGACTTAATATCCTACACATCTAAATCCTAATGAAATATTCAAAGTCAGTAGGCTTGATTCTAATTAAGGGATTTTGAGACCAGAAATAGGTTAATTTGTTAACTCCAATGTTCCTTCAGAATGTGAGAATATTTAACTCCAGAGTGATGGAGTTCACCAAAAAACACTGGTACTGTCATCACAGGTCAGCCCATTGGGTCATTGTGTTTCTATCAGAGCTTATCCTAGTTAATGAGTGAGGATTAGACCCCTCTAACACTTAGTATGCCATGGAGGAAAGTTAAACTTCCTTTAAACTTATACTCTGTGTTTTCCAAACAGTCTTAAGTAATTTGTAAGAAATAGTCCATGACCTCTTCCTTTAGAGGGTGTGCAGTAAAATGTGCTACATAACAGTTAAATTAATAAATGGCCAAGGGCCAAGCTGCTACTCTCCCTATTCAAGGTTGCTGTGGCTTGCTATCCACATTGTCCCATGTAAATCCATAGCAGCATTAATGTAGTGACAGGATGGCCAATACATGCTAATTAATCATAGTAGGGCCTGATAACTTTTAGAGATGAAATATGAGTCCATTAGGCATTTGATTTAGCTGTTCATTTCCTGTGTTTCCATTAGGACTAAAGCTGTGCATCAGAATTCATACTGATGGTGTGTGAAGGAAATATGTAATCTCAGTCTTCCCATATGTTAAAGCTATTACCTGTTGTAGCAAGTACTGTCAGTCATTACAGTGAAGAGTATCCCCTGCTCTGTTGACTGGGAGTTGCAGATTTAATGGGAACAAACAACAGGTTGTGTTACACACAATTAATTGCAGCTCTGAAATTCTGTTCTTGGAAAGTGCTTTCCAAAATTCCTTGGTCATATGGAAAGGCAGAGGCTTCTAGACTGATTGGGATGAAAGAAAAGAAGTACCTATGATTGCCACAAAAGGATACCATAGGAGTGCTATGAGTGCTCTCCCTGATAGATGATGTTTCTCACCAAATGTGGTATCAGCTAATAACAAAAATAGCTGTGTTTCAAAAACACTTCTATATGCAAATGTTCCTACACATCCAACTTGTTACAAACATGCTACATTAAATAAATATTACTTCATTACCTGTAAGTAATTTTCCTGTCACGTAATCAAAAATGTGGACAAAATTAAACATTAAAATAATAGCCTGGAATTAAATAAATAAATAAATGAAGTGGGGGTAGGGGTGGGGTGGTGGAATTCCACCACTCCCCTCCAAAAGAAAAACAGGATAAAGGTTGTCTCTGTTAATTTCACCTTCTGTGGCAGAGGTATTATTCTTTTCTGCAACTGCATAGACACACTTTTTTTTTTTTTTCAGGTTTTCTCCCCTTCACTGCACATCACAATGGCTGCCTTGAGCATGCAGCTGAAGGCATCTGGGACACTTAATTTTTTCCCAACTTCTTCTTCCTGCATGTGTCTATTCATGTTTCTGAGCACTTTAAAAATAATAACAAAACACCCTCACAGCTTCAGCCTCGGTTCAGTTTACTCAAACAAAAAGAATTCACACAAATACAGATCAGAGGGAAGAAGTCCTGCTGGAGTGACTCCCTCCACCTTACCCAGAAGTGCTGCCACAGTAGCAATTTCTGTAGCCACCTAATCAGAAGTCAGGTACTGATTAAAACTAGGGAAGGGGGAAAAAGTGTGGATATTGTTACTTTTAATATAGATAAGGTATCCAGTTAGGTTAACTTTTAGTGATATGAGGAACAGTGTAGCACTGTAAAAATTGAGGAAGAAGAGAAGGCTGCTTATTTGAGCTGCACAGACAGATAGCTTATATTGCCACTTTACAAGTACATGAAACCACAGTGATTTCACAGCTTGGCCTGGCTTGCTTTTCTCAATATTAGTAGCCAGGGAAAGATTAGCTGGAAAAAATCCTGATCACTGCTAGGCTGTGACTTAGATGTAGGGAAAGCACAGAGCATGTTCTAAGACATAGGCTGATTCTTTTACACTTTGCATCTGGTTTGGGACAACTTAGAGGAAAGAAATCTGAATAGCTGATTTAGCAAGCAAGTCTAATGAGGAAAAGTTAAAGATTTGAACAGGCTGAGGGTGGCCATATAAAACAATTGTCTTCAGTCATGTACGGCTTCCCATGTGGCTGGGATGAAGTACAAACAGCTTCATTCAAAGGAAAGATTATAATTGCAGGTTAGAACAGATCTTTCTAGATACAAGCCAAACTACCCAGGCAAATGGAAGAATCTTTTTCACTGCATGTTTCAAGTGTACTTTAAGTAAATGTATTGTATCTAGGGGTTGATCCCTTATTGGAGAGGAGTGAAGAAAAAGGCAGAACCCAGCACTTAGATGTGCTCAATCTCATGCCCTTGGACTCTGCCATCTGTCCATACTGTCAAGGTCCCTCTGCAGAGCTCTCCTACCCTCTAACAGATCAATACCTGTCCCCAGCTTGGTGTTGTCTGCAAGCTTACTGATGATACACTCAATCCCCTCATCCAGATCATCGATAAAGATATTAAAGAGCATGGAGCCCAGCCCTGATCCCTGGGGGACACCACTGGTGCCTGGCTGCCAGCTGGATGTGGCACCATTCACCACCACTCTCTGGGCTCGGCTCTCCAGCCAGTTCCTAACCCAGCACAGAGTGCTGCTGTCCAAGCCACGGGCTGCCAGCTTGGCCAGGAGCTTGCTGTGCGGGACGGTGTCCAAGGCCTTGCTGAAGTCCTGGTAGACTACATCCACAGCCTGCCCCACATTACATTAATTTATGTGCTTGCACAGTCTTCAGGGGTTTTTTTCCTCCCACACTTTGGCTGCAATTATCAGAACTGTCAATACTTATCTAGAGGCATATATGAAGCATGTTGTGTTATGTGCTAATTTGTGGAAAACACATCATGAGGCATGGCTTAGAGTGGATGGATACATGAGAAAAATTGACACTGGGGCTGTCCCTGCAATGTTGCATTTAGTCTTAAGCAGTGAAAATGCACCAGGCTGTAAAAATGTATTTCTAAGGCAAACACTGAAAATACAATGAATTCAATCATTTAAACTTAGGCAGACTGATGTATATGTTGCTGAGAATTAGTCTGCCTATGCACATATAGAAAATTGAATAATCTTTTTTATCTCTACTTTGATCATCTGATCAGTAGTATAGTGAATATATGTTTACATTAAAATTGGCCTTTCTATCACTTAGAAGTACACACCTCAAATTGTCTTTTTTGGCTTTGTCTTCCTTTACTCCTCCATATGGTCTCCCAATGATTTCCTCTTATCAGCTATATATCGTAGTATCATAGTATCATAGAATCAGTCAGGGTTGGAAGGGACCACAAGGATCATCTAGTTCCAACCCCCCTGCCATGGGCAGGGACACCCCACACTACATCAGGCTGGCCAGAGCCTCATCCAGCCTGGGCTTAAACACTTCCAGGGATGGGGCCTCAACCACCTCCCTGGATAACCCATGCCAGGGCTTCACCACTCTCATGGGGAAGAACTTCCTCCTCACATCCAGCCTGAATCTCCCCACCTCCAGCTTCATTCCATTCCCCCTAGTCCTATCACTACCTGATAGCCTGAGAAGTCCCTCCCCAGCCTTCCTATATATAACTATTGTATAAGAGATGGAGACATACTGTTATACTTCACATGCTTTTCTTGCATTCATCTGTAATAGTATTACCCTGCTTCAGGATATGTCTTTTTGAATTAAAACAAAAAATACAATTCATAGGAGAGAAGTGTCAAAATAATTTTTGCTTTGTCTAAAATTTGCAACTGTTTTACATTCTGCAATTAACCATTTACAACACATTTAAATTACTCTAAGTGAACCCAGTATGTATATTTAACATACCTGCACAAGAGAAACAGCATGGCACTATTCTAATTATCTGGGGGTTTGGGGGGGGTTTTAATTCAAAATTTTGTTTCTTTCAAAACAGCCACTCCCTGAACTGTAACAGGAGCCCATTTTAAGTTCTGTGTCATTTGAATCTGAGATGGAACAGCGAAGGGAGCTGCTTGAATTGAAGCTTGAACGATGTGGAATTGAGCCTTCAGGGAATGCTGGGCACTTTTCTTGTCATTCTGGTTGATTGATTTGCATTATGTGGGTGGGGAATGCTGTTGATCAGGCTGTCCAGTTTAATGTTGTACTGGTTGTGTCAGCTTTAAAGTGAAGTACAATCTCAGCTTTCAAGTGAGGGGTGAGCATACAAGACACTGCACTGCAAGCCAAAACAAGTAAAATAGCATCATATATACTCTTTTAAAAAGTGCAATATTTGGGTTGACTCAGAATGTTGCATGCTGTAATACATTATCATTAGTCCCTTGTACTGAGTAAGTTCCTTATGGGTTTTGGTTTTCTGATTCACACATATGTAAGCAAGCTGGAAGAAAAGTCTTTAAACTTAATATCACTCTGCTGATTCTGAGAGAAACGTGGCTCTAAATTTAGCAGGCAACAAAGAGAATTACAGAATTAACCAGGTTGGAAAAGACCTTTGAGATCATTGAGTTCAACCTATCATCCAGTACCATCTAATCAACTAAACTATGGCACTGAGTGCCTCATCCAGTCTCTTTAAACACCCCAGAGATGGTGACTCCACCACCTCCCTGGGCAGCCCATTCCAATGGCCAATCAATCTTTCTGTGAAGAATTTCTTCCTAACATCCAGCCTAAACCTCCCCTGGTGCAGCTTGAGACTGTGTCCTCTTGTTGTGGTGCTGGTTGCCTGGGAAAAGAGACCAACCCCCACATGGCTACAACTACCCTTCAGGTAACAAGATTTAATGGTGAGACATGCTATGTCCCCTAAAGGGAAAAAAACCCAAGGCTTATTTTACCGTGCTGATTTACATTGCAATGTATACCAAACTTAACCTGGCTGCTGTCAGATCACTGTATCTTCCCACTGCTTGATTTCCTATCCAATCATTCTATTTATCAATGGTTAAATTAGTCTCTTCCTTTGTTGCTACATGCACATCTTTTGCAATAGAATAGAATAGAATAGAATAGAGTAGAATAGAATAGAATAGAATAGAATAGAATAGAATAGAATAGAATAGAATAGAATAGAATAGAATAGAATAGAATAGAATAACCAGGTTGGAAAATACCTTGGAGATCATCAAGTCCAACGTATCAACCAACACTATCTAACCACCTAAACCATGGCACCAAGCACCCCATCCAGTCTCTTCCTAAACACCTCCAGTGATGGTGACTCCACCACCTCCCTAGGCAGCTCATTCCAATGGCTAATCTCTCTTTCTGTGAAGAACTTCTTCCTAACATCCAGCCTAAACCTCCCCTGGTGCAGCTTGAGAGTTTGTTTACTTTCTCCAAAAAGAAAAAGTGAGACAACACTACACTTTCTCATTTTCTGTGAACCATTTCTGCCCAGAATGCTTAACTGAGTAACTGTTCTTGCTCCTTTGCTGTGACCATTGTGAAAACCAAGAGCATCTTCCAACAGGTCCCATAGAGGCCAAGTAATGACATTAGAGCTTCTGTGTTATTTAGCACCCTACATGAATAGCCATCCCTTTTGACTGTGTTACCATGTAGCAGTATTCATGGCTGCTCTCATCAATGGAAAATAAAATCAGGTCCCTCTTCCCACCCACTCCCCACCCCCTGACAAGGAAACCATGTTTCAGGAGATTAGTATCAGAGTAGGTTCTTCCTGAAGGTCACAATTAAAAAAAGGAAAAAATTAAAAAGATCCTTTAAGAGGTTGTTAATGAAACATGCAAATGCCTCAGCATTTTTGTATTCAGCACAATTCAACCCAGAAGCACACAGGGTTATAATCTACCCAAGAGGAGAAGACATAAAGAATTAGGTCTGGAGTCTGGGGAAAGTAACTTCTTGGCTAGACTAATTGATTTCCAGCCTGATGTTTTAAAAATACATACAGTGAAAATACTAATGAGGCCCTATTTTGGAGGAAGAAGGAGCAGCTGTTCTAAATTTAACTCTAAACTTTCAGTAACTCTTGGTAACTATGGGGTCTGGTCTCTCCAGGTATTTAGGATACAAAGTAGCTGGAGAGGTTTTCTTCCTGTGATCCAAACACATCTTGTATATGTCTGCCTCTATTTGTGACAGGGACAAAGAGCAGTGTGTGTCAGAGTACTTGATGGACGTTGCAGCACTGAACTTAGAGATGCCCAGCTCTAGGGCAAGATTAGGACTCCTACATGCAGCACTTGGTCTGCATCACCAGAGTATGTAGGAAGAGTTTTCCAGCTTGTATTGTGTTGGAGGATTGCCAGCACACTGAGCAGGCAGTGCTTGGTCAGCATCTTCAGCAGAGAGTTGCTGATGTTAGGGGTGGGAAGTGCTCCCTACAGAAGTACCTGTTAAATCTCACATCTCTGCCTCAAGTGCTCCAGAAAGGCACCCATGACCACTTGGGATCTGTTTCCTGGAAGTGTGCCCCTGAACATAGACACTACTTATGTTCCTTATTTCTGGGTTCTATCAGGACAAGGTGTTAACGGAGCGGTGGTTTCACAGAGCTATTGGTACAAATGTGTCTGCAGGCATGCAGGACATAGAAGATGTCCCTAAAGTCTCTGATTTGCTACCTTGTACTAGTGGTTATAATGCAGGAGTTTTAAATTTAGCCCAAGTGCTGTTCCAGACTTTCTAAACACCCATTATACCTGGCCTTTCATGGTGTTCATGCTTATCTGGACTCTCATGAGAAACGGTCTGAAGCTCTGACAGGGCTGTCATCAGTCTGAATTACACATACAGACAGAGAAGAATTAAAAGAGGGCATTAAGGCTGCATTGATGTGCCCACAGATTAGGAAATATTATTGTTAAAACCATTTACAGATTTCTAATTCTGCCCTCCTAGCAAAGTTCTCAACTACAAGGTCCCATTTAATGTTGGAGTGTTACATATTCCTTGTCACAAAGCTATCTTTTGAATGCCTTTTTAAAGTATTGGCCATTTCTAAGAAGAAACATAACCTCCTGTTTTTCTCTACTTTGTTGCAAAGCTCAAGTTCATCATGGTTTCTCAGTAGTTAGAATTTCAGGCAGCACAAAGCTAGCCAGGCAAGGGTGATTAGTTTTCCTGGTGTCCTCGCAAGGTAAAAATAGGAGGAAGGGATCGCTGCCTTTTAGATTTCTTGTATGAAGTAGTTTAGAATGGAGATGTTCTCGATGCCATCTGTCACTGGCTGGTTCTTCTGTTTGTGTGTGATATAGGCTTGGTCGTCCTTAGTCTGCTATGAATGTTTCTGTTGCTTTTCTGCAGGGAGTGGGCCAAGGGATGGAAGTGCTTTACTGGACTCTAAGGTCTGTATCTTAGATCCTTAAACCGCCTCCTTCCTTTCCAAATAAAAGGGAACAGGATATATTGTCCAGGTTCTGGAACTGAAGTCAAGTGATCTCATTTCTAATTATTCCAAGCAGAGCAAGACATATTCCCGAGTGACCAGGTCTCTAAGCAGATTTTAAAATTGCTGTACTTAGAGGAAGAAGTCAAATCATTATTTCCTAACTCCCTAGTAAAGGATCCAGGTTAGCATTTCTAGATTAAACATATGGTAAGAGTGGCATCTAATGGCTCTGAAATCCTCAGGACAGTGGTGGAGAACACACTGACTTTTGAATGATCACATATAGATGTTTTCCTAGAAGTGCTCCTGCACTTCCAAAGCAAAGACTTTGGATGCCACTGGGCATCTAGTTCCACTGGGATCTGCAGTTTTCTATGCTCAGATGCATGTGGATATCCTGTGTGGTGCTGGCTTGCCTGCTGGTAACATTACTATCTCTGTAAAGCCCAATAGCAAACAAAAATGTTTTCAAAGCAGACCTGATCTCATTGCTGATGCTTGTGCATAAAGATGTTTTGACAGGATAAGGTTCTGACAAGTCCAAGTGCCGGGTGCTGCACTTTGGCCACAGCAACCCCATGCAGAGCTACAGGCTGGGGTCGGAGTGGCTGGAGAGCTCCCAAACGGAGAGGAACCTGGGGGTGCTGATCAACAGCTGCCTGAACATGAGCCAGCAGTGTGCCCAGGTGGCCAAGAAGGCCAACGGCATCCTGGCCTGCATGAGGAATAGTGTGGCCAGCAGGAGCAGGAAGTCATTGTGCCCCTGTACTCTGCTTTGGTTAGGCCACACCTTGAGGACTGTGTATTATTTTAGGTAAGGAAAGAAATTAAGCTAATAGAGTATGCTTTTGGCCTTCATGCAAATACAAATGGAATTGTTTTACTACAACAGAACCTCCAAACCTTTCCTTACAAATCTATAGCTCCAAGTACCAAATGCCAAACACTGCTGCAACCTGGTATGCTGCTGTCTGGAAATTTCAGATTAGACTCTGTCAAAAAACTGCCAAAGAACAGGCCACAAAATAAAGGGGAAAGTTACTTACAGTGGGTTAGAGATTGGTGTTTTATTAAGAGTTCACTGGAGCAAAGTAACTACTATTATAGTTAGGAACTATAGTGGGAAATTGAATGAAGTATCTATCACAGTAGTATCATAGTATCAGTCAGGGTTGGAAGGGACCACAAGGATCATCTAGTTCCAACCCCCCTGCCATGGGCAGGGACACCCTGCACTAGGTCAGGCTGGCCAGAGCCTCATCCAGCCTGGGCTTAAACAGGGACGGGGCCCCAACCAGCTCCCTGGACAACCCATTCCAGGGCTTCACCACTCTCATGGTGAAGAACCTCCTCCTCATGTCCAGCCTGAACCTCCCTACCTCCAGCTTCATTCCATATATGGTTGTAATGACCCATTAATGACTCCAAATAAAGCCCTAAGATGAAGGAGTCACTGAGTTTTAGATATAGTTTCCTGCTGCAATAGTTTTTTCATCAAGCAAGGCCCCACTTGAAAGGAAGAAAGGGCTATATGATGGGTTCCTATAGCCATACCTCAGTGACAGTACACTGACAACAAAGGCAGAGGCTACACAAGTAGTTTCTACAAGCGATGCAAGAGAAATGTTTGCAAAGGGAAGGGCTCATTGAGCAGAGGGCTTTCAGTTTGACTGTGATTGACTTTCTGCTGCTGAGTATTCAAAACCATATTGACATCATGCCAGCTTGAAAATGAAAGTGCTGTCTGGAGCAAAGTATCACGGGGCTTGTAGTTCTAATTGTATTGAGAGGCTTCCTGCTCTGGTTCAGGCTTCTGGCTTCCAGTTTTGGTGTGTTGGTCTTTTCTGCCAGTCTGGCTGTGGGGCTGGGGCTGTGTTCGTTTTATCTATGGCTTTTGCTGCTGCTTCTGCTGTTGCTGTGCTTTCCCATGAACTAGCTAAAGTAATTGTATATTGTATCATTTCACTGGACACTCCTTATCTCAAACCAGGGCTTTCTGTGTTACTTTTCCTCCCGACCTGGGTAGGAGGGGGCATGCTTGTGAAAGCAGGCTGTGTTAAACCAGTACATGGAATAGATAAACCAGTACACAGTTCAGATAAATGCTTTCATTATTTTCTGTGGCATATGACCTTTCCTGCTTCTTAAATAGTAACATTTCTTTTTCTGCACAGTAAATATTTTAACACCATCACTATGGATTCCACTGTATTTCATCAGTTGTTCCAGTTGTAAGGTTGGGCTCACTAAAATAAGCAGCTTTCTAAAGACAAAATAGCAGTCATGCCGCAGTTTTAACAGCTGGGAACAGAAATAGCCTTTGACATAATGCTTTTAAAGTAAATTTTTTTTACTACATGATACTATTTGTTTTTAAAGAGCTGTGATGTGTCTTACAGACACATCTGGCAAAGCAAAGTCATTACATGGGTAAAACAAACAAAATTACCTCTGCTCTACTGACCACCAAAACAGCTCAGCCAAGAAAGTGGAGAATTTTACCAGGTCCTTCGGAAATATAAACCCAGAGACTATACTGCAAATGTTATTGCTGTCATTTGCAGTGTTGTCTCTGAAGGTCATTTCTAATTTCAGCCACAGTTTTCATGAAGTGAAGTAGTTCAGATAGCGTGCTAACACATTTCTGGGTTTGGGGAGCCACATATTGCTAGAAGCAGCTTATGAGAGGCTATACACAAAAGTGTGTCTCACCACTTCCAATTATTTTCTTTGCACATTTGAAGAAGTGAATGGACACTTCAAAATAATGACAAGAAATGGTACCCTATTTCTTCATTTCCCCCCAGTTTCCCCTCTTCTGCACCACATATGCATACTTCCAAGGGGATAAGAGGACTGAACTTCATGGCCACTGTGCTGTAGAAGTCCATACAGACAAACTTGAGCAATGAATTATTTCTCAAAATGAGTAAGACAGAGGGCAGCCTTCTTTCCACGGGGGAATAAAACAAGGCAGGCAATATTTACCAATATGAAACCACAAAAAGGATCTGGCATTTAAAAAGTATAAAGAACCCTGCCCAGCCAGCCTTTCTCATGTCTGAAGTTCAAATAAATTGGCTTACTGTCTGGAGTGAACATGGAATGAGAGCACAGGGCTTGCCTCTTAGTGTGGGTGACTGCTGTGGCACCATTGCCCAAGCTCATCCTGTCAAAGCAATAGAGCTCAGAGTTTAAGATGCCATTCAAGTCCTGGTTTAAGTACAAGCTGTTTATAAGATGTCCAGTAGCTTGTAAATACACTACCATTTACATTGTTTATAATGACACCAAAGGAGTAATGAAGAGAGAATATTTTAACTGTATCTGAATTTAGCTTGTCCTTTGTTGCTCTCCAGATCATCTGATGTGTATAGAACCTCCGGACGTGCTGGAGTGTGTCCAGAGAAGGGCCACAAGGATGATCAGAGGGCTGGAGCTCCTCTCCTATGTGGACAGACTGAGAGAGTTGGGCCTGTTCAGTCCAGAAGAGAAGGCTCTGAGCAGACCTAGTTGTGGCCTTCCCCTATCTGAAGGGGGACTACAAGAATGCTGGGGAGGGACTTTTTAGGGTGTCAGGGAATTGATAGGACTAGGGGGAATGGAACAAAGCTAGAAATGGGTAGATCCAGATTGGATGTTAGGAAGAAGTTCTTCCCCATGAGGGTGATGAGACACCGGAACAGGTTGCCCAGGGAAGTGATAGAAGCCTCATCCCTGGAGGATTTGAAGGCCAGGCTGGATGTGGCTCTGAGCAACCTGCTGTAGTGTGAGGTGTCCCTGCCCATGGCAGTGGTCTTGGAACTAGATGATCCCTGAGGTCCCTTCCAACTCTAACAATTCTATGATTCTATGATTCATCTTGAAAACACATATGTAAGAATAGGAGGTTCATAAATAAAGGAAGTTCAGAAATGTGTGGAAGTTTGCAGGTCTGGCTGATTTGTTTCTGTCAGTGTCAAGACACCTGTTCCATGCACAGTTTCTTTGAGTTAGTGTGTTAAATAAGTTCAAGCCTGGCAATACAGACATCTAGCATTAAGGTTACAGACCATCCATACAAATGTCTTATCCTGTCTATTGTGAAATGCTCAGAGAAATGGAAGAGATATAGTGGGCTTGCAGCAATGATGAAGAGCTTGCAATCTCCTTGTGTGATGCATGTGACAAGTCCTGACTACAAGTTGGCATTTCCTGCAAATCACATGTGTCTGAGGGTCTTTGGAGATTGGTGCCAGAGAGGGTGATGTATCCTTTCCTTTGTAAGCTGTGTATGCTTGCTTTTTTCTTGTTTTTTTTATTTCTTTGGGGGTTTTTGGGTGTTTTTTATGGGTGTGGGGGATGTGTTTTAACAAGAAAACCCCTGGTGACTAACTAATATCATGGTATTGAAATGGATATTAAGAAAAAGCATAGCATGTACTTAGGGACTTTCAACAGCATATGCTACTGTGCTTTGTTCTCTGCCTATAAAGAGTCCCATGGAAGCTGAAGAGGGATGTTTATTTGCATAAAGTTGAAGCATGTTCCTGAACACTTTGAGCTGAAGACTTGCCTTAACACATGCATTAACAGTCCATCATCTTTTGTCATTTATACCTATGCATTTCTAGTGAAAGAAACATTCAGTGTCCTAAATCTTTTTCATTTGCCAAAACTGCACTGTAACTCTACACATCACAGGAAGAGGAATGACATTCAGGGAATAAAATTCACTGTCAACCCAACTGCATAAATAAGTTTACTGTGGGACATATTCTTTCAATATCTTAAGGCCATCATTCCAGATTGGATTTCAGGGTACAATGTGAGAATATGAACTTACAAAGTGACTTCAGGTCTCTGAGCACTGGCAGACATAGACTGTCAGTCACTTCTGAGGACCACTTGAAAAAGATTAATGCAACAAAGTAAATTGAGCACGAACTAAAATGACAAGGTCAAGCTGAACCAGAGCAAAATCCTCTGTGATGTTTCCTGCCTGGGAAACCAAGCCTTGCTGTTTTGTAATGGCATGATCTACATTTTAAGAAAGCCAACAATGTGTGTTGCTCTCTTCTAGTAATGCCAATAATGTTTTACACAGAGGACTGAGATGTTGTGATTTAATAGCCCACTTCAAAATGCAAGGGGAAGACTGTACCTATCCACAAACTGTATTTCTGTATATCCCAGACCGGGCTTGACTCCGGTCTGCTTGCCACTGCTCCTCTCCCCACTAGTCTCCCTGCTGCTTCTGCTGTCCACAGGGAGCAAAGGGGGGGAAGAGGCAGGTCCCACATTCTTAAGCATTACCCCATGCCAAAGGCTACAGAAACCACCCCCCACTGCCCAAAACAACAGGAAGGATTTTGTACCATCAGCTAAACACCAAGTATCCTCCTGCAATCCATGAGATGCCCACACAGTCACCCCAACAAACAACTTGAGCCCCAACTACCAAAACCAAAACACCCAGATTTCCATTTTAACTTTTCCATCTTCTCCAATCTGATCTGCAGAGTACCTGCAGCAACCATCCTCTGTGCTACCAACAAATGTGGTGGGTTGGAAGGCAGATCCTCCCTTGTCTCCCGCCAGGGGCAGGGAAAAGCTGAGACTCAGACAAATGTATTGTGGAAGTGATGGAAAGTTGAAATGGAAAAGCAGTAAAGTGTTTTACAGAAGCTACAAGCACAGTGACAAAAGAGATCCCAAAGCACACAGAGTCCCTTACAGCATACCCAGAAACCTCCCAGCACTCCCCTTCTCCCTACCTGAGAGTACACCCAAAACCCCCAGGGCTCTTTCTTCCCCCTCTCCACTGTTAGGCTAATCTCAGCTGGCCAGATCTGAGATTGCCCTTCCCCCTTCTCCTCCTGGCATTAGGCCTGGCCAGGCCTAAGAGGCCTTGAGATGACTCCCCTTCCATTACCAGATAGGGAGTATCTCCCGTGGAAGCAGCAAGGGAAGAAAGAGGCAGTGTGAGACCTTGCTGATATAGGGAGCAGGACATTATGGGAATGAAATACACAGCTTCCTGTGTCCACCCCGTATGGCAGCAGCAGGAGGCACCCAGGCCAAACTGCCACATGGAGTTATCACTTGAAGCACACCATTACAGAAGAAATAGTTTGAAAGGAAAAAAAAACAACAACAACAAAAGACAATTTGGCCCATAGATGAATAGAATAGAATAGAATAGAATAGAATAGAATAGAATAGAATAGAATAGAATAGATTAAACCAGGTTGGAAGAGACCTTCGAGATCATTGCATCCAACCTATCGCCCAGCACCATGTAATCAACTAAACCATGGCACCAAGCACCCTATCAAGTTTCCTCCTAAACATCTCCAATGATGGTGACTCCACCAGCTCCCAGGGCAGTCCATTCCAATGGGCAATCACTCTCTCTGTGCAGAACTTCTTCCTAACATCCAGCCTAAACCTTCCCTGGTGCAGCTTGAGACTGTGTCCTCTTGTTCTGGTGCTGGTTGCCTGGGAGAAGAGACCAACCTCTGCCTGTCTATAACCTCCCTTCAGGTAGTTGTAGAGAGCAATAAGGTCTCCCGTGAGCCTCCTTTTCTCCAGGCTAAGCAACCCCAGCTGCCTCAGTCTCTTCTCATAGGGCTTGTGTTCCAAACCCCTCACCAACTTTTTTGCCCTTCTCTGAGTAGGGTTCCAGGCTTAATTCTAGAGATTTTTGCTGAAAGGAATTGACCTTGTAGTTATCACAGGATGGTGTAATCAACCAAATAAAACTTCCCATTCTGAAACTGCTACATGTTTTATAGAAGTGTGTGGAAGAGGGGACAGCTCTTTTATTATGATCATACATTTAGCTAGGAATGAGAAAATAGGTTTTATTTAAAGAATGCTTTTTTTTTTTTCCTGGAGCCTGGGAGTGAAGTTCAGAAGCAAATCCCTTAAATGGCTATTATTAGTCATCTCAGAAGGGAGAGGTATTTTATCTGACTCTGCCCCAGTTTGAAGACCTCTCAGTAATACAAAGAAATTGAAGCAAAACTGTATGAAAGTAATTTGTCCTATTTTCTGACACCTACTAAAGTGGTCCATATTGAAAGTCTAATCTAAAGAATGGTGCTTTAAAAGACTACTTCCCTGCTCCCAAACATAAAGACTTCTTCCCACCAGCTCTTCTCCTTTACCATGCAAGAGGCTGTTGTGATTTTGTTTTATTGTTCCAAGAAAAATGTAATGCTATTATCTTAATAGGATCTGAGGATGTTTAAAATTCAAATACAGTTTCTGTGAATAATGGCAGAATTGTACTGGATCACAATCTACAAGTATCAGTTTATTTCCTTGTCATGTTGATTCATTTAGTGGCAGGTTAGGAGCAGTCTCCTAATGCAACTTATATTCAGTCAAATGGCTAAAGAAAAAGCCTAGCAATTAATTAGATGTGATGAAGCAAGAGCAGGGAGGTCATTGTGCCCCTGTACTCTGCATTGGTTAGGCCACACCTTGAGGAATGTTTCCAGTTCTGGGTCCCTCAGTTTAAGAAGGACATCAAGACACTTGAACGTGTCCAGAGAAGGGCAACAAGGCTGGGGAGAGGCCTTGAGCACAGCCCTATGAGGAGAGGCTGAGGGAGCTGGGGTTGCTTAGCCTGGAGAAGAGGAGGCTCAGGGGTGACCTCATTGCTCTCTACAGCTACCTGAAGGGTGGTTGTAGCCAGGAAGGGGTTGGTCTCTTCTCTCTAGCAACCAGCACCAGAACAAGGGGACACAGTCTCAAGCTGCACCAGGGGAAGTTTAGGCTCAAGGTGAGGAGGAAGTTCTTCATGGAGAGAGTCATTCGTCATTGGAATGTGCTGCCCAGGGAGGTGGTGGAGTCACCATCCCTGGAGGGGTTCAAGAGGGGATTGGATGTGGCACTTGGTGCCATGGTCTAGTCATGGGGTCTGTGGTGACAGGTTGGACTCGATGATCTTCGAGGTCTCTTCCAACCTTAGTGATACTGTGATACTGTGATAACCCCTCAGAAAATCCTCTCCTGAACATGAGACAGCAGTGTGCCCAGGTGGCCAAGAAGGCCAATGGCATCCTGGGCTGTATCAGGAACAGTGTGGCCAGCAGGATCAGGGAGGTCATTCAGGGAGGTCTACTCAGCACTGGTTAGGCCACACCTTGAGTACTAGGTCCAGTTCTGGACCCCTCAGTTTAGGAAAGATGTTCAGTTGCTGGAAAGTGTCCAGAGAAGGGCAACGAGGCTGAGGAGAGGCCTCAAGCACAGCCCTGTGAGGAGAGGCTGAGGGAGCTGGGGGTGTTTAGCCTGGAGAAGAGGAGACTGAGGGGTGACCTTATTGCTTTCTACAACTACCTGAAGGGAGGTTGTAGACAGGTGGGATTTGGTCTCTTGTCCCAGGCAATCAGCACCAGAACAAGAGGACACAGTCTCAAGCTGTGCCAGGGGAGGTTTAGGCTGGATGTTAGGAAGAAGTTCTTCATAGAAAGATTGGCCACTGGAATGTGTCTTTTCCAACCTAGCTGACCTAAAAGACCTTTGAGATCATCACGTCCAACCTATCATCCAACACCATCTAATCAACTAAACCGTGGCACCAAGCACCCCATCAAGTCTCCTCCTAAACACCTCCACTGATGGTGACTCCACCACCTCCCTGGGCAGCCCATTCCAATGGGCAATCTCTCTCTATGGGAAGAACTTGTCCCTAACATCCAGCCTAAACCTCCCCTGGCACAGCTTGAGACTCTGTCCTCTTGTTCTGGTGCTGGCCACCCAGGAGAAGAGACCAACCCCTACCTGGCTACAACCTCCTTTCAGGTAGTTGTAGAGAGCAAGAAGGTCTCCCCTGAGCCTCCTCTTCTCCAGGCTAAGCAACCCCAGCTCCCTCAGCCTCTCCTCACAGGGCTGTGCTCCAAACCCCTCCCCAGCTTTGTTGCCCTTCTCTGGACACTTTCCATCAAGTCAACATCTTTCCTAAACTGAGGGGCCCAGAGTCAATACACTGCTTCCTTGGGGCAAAGTATACCTTTAGCATGATACAATTGTGGACTTTTATTTTAGTTGACAGGTAGTACTTATAGTGCCTGTGCTAAAAAACAATGATCTGCATACTTCAGGTGTGGAGGAGGGAGAAAAGCTCGTAATCATTACCACTGGACATCCAGTCAGATGGATACACTGGACAGGGTAGCTTCAAAGATTGCAGGTTTCTATTGGATTCTGAAGGGTAAAAGTCAGTAAAGCAGCACTTGCAGAGACAATAAGATTTTGTTAGATAAACTGATGGAGGTCAAAGCGTGCTGTGCTTGGTGGGGGAATCTCATGGCTATAGTAAATACCAGCAAGGTCTATATCATCTTTTTAAACATCAGGTATATTGCTTCCATTTCTACCTGCGTTATGAGGATTTCAACCCTATATTTAGAAGGAATTTACAGTTCTTGTGGTGAACTTCAACTTCCCTGACATCTGCTGGAAGTATAACACAGTCCTGAAGGTTCCTAGACTTTGCAGAGGATAATTTCCTGACACGGCCGGTGACAGAGCCAACTAGAATAGGTGCCTTGTAGGACCTACTGTTTGTAAATGGAGAAGGACTTGTAGGGGTTTTAATGAGTGGAGGTTGTTTTCAGCACAGTGATCACAAACTGGTGAGTTCTCTGTTGTTGGAGAAGGAAAAGGTGGAGGGGCTGTCAGCAGAACTGCCACCGGGGACTTCTAGTGGGCAGTGTTTGGCCTGTTTTGGAAACTGATCTAGAGAGTCCCTTGGGAGGCAGTTTTAAAGGGCCAAGGAGTCCAGGAAGGCTGGGCACTGTTCAAGAGGGAAATCTTAGAGGTGCAGGAACAGGCTGACACCATGTGCTGAAAGTCAAGTTGGCAGAGAAGAAGGCTGGCCTGTCTGGATAGAAAAAATTGGTTGCTGCTTAGGGAGAATGGGAGAGTTTATGGAGGTGTATAGACATGGCACTTTGGGACATGGTTTAATGGTTATGATAGTGTTATGTTGGACAGTTGGGCTTGATGATCTTAGAAGTCTTTTCTGACTGAAACAATTCTATGATTAACAAGAACAGGATAAAACTTCTGCTCAGAGCTTTGTGTCCAGAGAAGGGCAACAAATCTGGTGAGGGTTTGGAGCAAAGGCCTATGAGGAGAGGCTGAGGGACCTGGGGTCGCTTAGCCTAAAGAAGAGCAGGCTCAGAGGAGACTTTACTGCTCTCTACAGCTACCTGAAGGGAGATTGTAGCCAGGAGGGGGTTGGTCTCTTCTCCCAGGGAACCTGTGACAGAACAAGAGGACACAGTCTCAAGCTGCGCCAGGGGAGGTTCACGCTAGCTGTTAGGAAGAAGTTCTTCACAGAAAGAGAGAATGTGCTGCCCAGGGAGGTGGTGGAGTCACCATCACTGGAGGTGTTTAGGAAGAGACTGGATGGGGCGCTTGGTGCCATGGTTTAGTTGATTAGATGGTGTTGGGTGATAGGTTGGACTTGATGATCTCAAAGGTCTTTTCCAACCTGGTTAATTCTATTCCATTCCATTCCATTCCACTCCATTCCATTCCATTCCATTCCATTCTCAGTTCAGCTCACTTTCTAGCACCAGCTGGAATAAAGAACAGTATGATGTCATTTCAGTAGCAAAGGGAAATGTCTGCTGAGTAAAGTCAAAGCCTGAACTGACGAGAGGGTGTGACTAACAGTAGATAGATATTTGAGTACCTGGTGTGTGAATGTACTGGTTGTGAGAGAGGAATGCTTTGTTACTGGTGGGAAACTTGCAGATGCAGCTCTGGTGACAAATTTGCAGGAAGTGCAATTTGCATAAAACCTTCACATTAAAAGTGCTCTTTAAGGTATGTATGTCTGTAACAGCAGATACTCTGAATACTTGCAGGAAACAGAAGAGCTGATACCAGTCAGAATGCTGGAGACAAGCATGTAAAAACCTCCCTGAAGTTACCAAAACCACTTCAGAAAGTCAGAAATGGCATGATCGTTCTCAACAAGAGCTGGAGAGACAAACCCCAAGACACCAGCTTCTCTGAGCCCGAGCACTTCGCAGAGTCCATAAGGTTATGGAAGCGCTGCTGCAGATTTTTTCTGTTTTGATGTTGTGTTTTGTTTTCTCTAAAGGGGAACGAAAGCATAAAATAAAATTAAACTTAGCTTTTAACCTTAAAAAAAAATCACCCCTAATTCACTTGTTCCCTGGCTTTGAGAGAGTAAAGCAGCTATTTCCTGTTTCGCGGTCAGAATGTTCTAAGCCCCTTTCTCTCTGTCCTAGGGGACGGGGCTCTGGGCTGCTTCACGCGTCCTCTGGCGCCCTCTGGTGGCCGAAACCCGGCTTTATCCCTTAACTGCCTTCTCGGCAGGGGATAGGGACATGGGAGGGTGAGGCGGACAAGACCATTTCTACAGAACATGCGGATCCTGCCCGTGCTGCTCTGTTCACATGGGTGGCATTCACAAAAAACTTCTCTATCCTGATAAACACATTCTTTCATTTGTTCTAAGCGTGCCCTTCACATGGAACTAGACCTGGGCATCCACTATAGTCTTTCAGCTTCCTCTTTGCTTAACAGAATTACAGAATCAGCTAGGTTGGAAAAGACCTTTTTGATCATCAAGTCCAACCTATCACCCAACACCATCTAATCAACTAAACCATGGCACCAAGCACCCCATCCAGTCTCTTCCTAAACACCTCCAGTGATGGAGACTCCACCACCTCCCTGGGAAGCACATTCCAATGGCCAATCTCTCTTTCTGGGAAGAACTTCCTCCTAACATCCAGCCTAAACCTCCCCTGCTGCAGCTTGAGACTGTGACCTCTCATTCTGTCACAGGTTCCCTGGGAGAAGAGGCCAACCCCCTGGCTACAGCCTCCCTTCAGGGAGTTGTAGAGAGCAAGAAGGTCTCCCCTGAGCCTCCTCTTCTCCAGGCTATGCAACCCCAGCTCCCTCAGCCTCTCCTCACAGGGCTTGTGCCCCAAACCCCTCCCCAGCTTTGTTGCCCTTCTCTAGACATGTTCTGGCAACTGAACATCTTTCCTAAACTGAGGGGCCCAGAACTGGACACAGGACTCAAGGTGTGGCCTAACCAGTGCTGAGTACAGGGGCACAATGACTTCCCTGCTCCTAATGTGGTAGTTTCCATAAAGGTCCAAATTTGTAGCCATCAGGCTTTCCATTTTCTGTAGAAATGCCCTGGTCTTGAAGCTCTCAATCAAACAACAGCCTGGAAACTGGATGGCTGGAGCTCCCAAGCCCAGTAGAGCCCTTTCTGCATCCATTGCCTTTGGAAGTCATTCATGCTGCCATTTGTGCTGCTGGACAGCCTACCAGCCTCACTCATGAGCCAAGAACCTGTTTACTGTAGGTTACAGCATGGTAATAATAATTTATGACTACTGAAAATGAAGGGGTTTTGATTGTTGTGGGTTTCTGTTTGTTTGTTTGTGTGACATTAGTTGTAAAGAAAATATTGGAACTCCCAGCTCTATTAGCCTTCCTAAACTGAGCTGAGAGTTTGTTGTTGTTTATGGTCCTGTGGTTTCTGGTGTGTTGACATTGAAATCATGTTTAGCAATAGCCAAAATAGTTAAACACAAAATATATATCCCATATCTAAGGATCTCATACCACAGCTCCATTTTTCTCTCTCTCTCCAAATCCCTTTGTGATGTGTATTGCAACCCTTCCACTGCACAGTTTGCTTTCAAGGCTGTCTTAAAGAGTTTTGCCTTTTTTGGCCAAAAGCACCTTACCATTTCCCAAGGATGCTCCCAAACACTCTGCTTCTCCTTTGCTATTTATCTTTGTTATGGTGATGCTCTTTTATAAGTCTGTTTGAGCTTTACAGTGTAGATCAAATTAGATTCCCTGCAGAAAGAAAGCAGTGTAAAGGCCCCTCAGTTTAGGAAGGACATGGAGACACTTGAACGTGTCCAGAGAAGGGTAAGAAAGCTGGGGAGTGGTCTGGAGCACAGCCCTGTGAGGAGAGGCTGAGGGAGCTGGGGTTGCTTAGCCTGGAGAAGAGGAGGCTCAGGGGTGACCTCATTGCTCTCTACAACTACCTGAAGGGAGTTTGTAGCCAGGAAGGGGTTGGCCTCTTCTCTCTAGCAACCAGCACCAGAACAAGGGGACACAGTCTCAAGCTGTACCAGGGGAGGTTTAGGCTGGAGGTGAGGAGGAAGTTCTTCACTGAGGAGTCATTCATCATTGGAATGTGCTGCCCAGGGAGGTGGTGGAGTCACCATCCCTGGAGGTGTTCAAGAGGGGATTGGACGTGGCACTTGGTGCCATGGTCTAGTCATGAGGTCTGTGGTGACAGGTTGGACTCCATGATCTTTGAGGTCTCTTCTAACCTTGGTGATACTGTGAGACTGTGATACTGTGATGAGGGCAAGCAGAAGAAAGGCCATGTGATGCATATTGTGTAGTGCGCTGCTGAAGGCAATTGGCTGCTCGGCAGTGGGCAGAGCTCAAAACCAAGACTGAACAGAGTACAGGAGTTAATAGCAGAGAGGGCTGCTAACAGCACAGAGAGAAGGTTTAAGAGTGTGACCACTCCATCATGTGGCGTATTCCTGTCTGTGTCTGGCATTCTGGGAGGAGGTATAGTATTGAGCAACCTGCTCTGTTTCTCATTACCTATAATTAACAGATACACCCATAACTGCACACAAGCTTATCACAAAGAAGATTTCACCTCCCTTTTGGACACAGCTTCTGTTACAGGCAATAGCTTTGTGTGGGTGCAGCTGGGTGGGATTCTATGGAAAGCTGTAAGGTATTGATTTCAGTTTTCAAGCTGGGCTATATTATTCGGTGCTGCAGTCCAGATACCAGCTCTGGGTCACTTCATGCAGTGGCAACCCTCTCTGCTCTTAGGGATCTGACAGCGATAGCAGTATATTTGGACACCTATGAGCATAATTGGAGGTTATAGGCATGATAGCCCTGTCTCTATCTGCCTACTGTGTATACACACAGTCTGATGAAGAAGAGCAAGTGATCAGTCACGTACAGATCACCTGGTATGGGCACACAGTTCAGCATCTGACACATGCACTGAGATTGCAAAGTTAGCTATTGCTCCATCTCTTTGCTGATAGAACCAAGGATTTTCCTTCTTGCAGCTCTGAGGATATCCCAATCCTGGCTCAGAATAAGACATATTGTAGAAAAACCAAACAAAAGTCAGTTTGCTGTTGAAGCTGAGGGCAGAAACGAAGACCTGCAAGTTATATCTACTTATGCTTTATGCTTGGTGAAGACCTGGCCTGATTTACTTGCTGATATCCAGGGTAGCATCCATGGTTGTAATTTTTCCAGCCAAGAGCTAGGTTTCTAGCTTTCTCCCAACTGCTCACTTGGTCCTTGTGTTTCTCCTTGACATTTCCTACTGTGATAACTATGTGGCTCCTTGATCAGCAATACAGCTGTCAATGTGCATAAATGCATGCTGGACTGAAAGCTTGGCCTTGGATCCATCTCTCCCTCTGAAGGTAAGAGAAAATTTCTTCCTGGCAGCATAAGAAGTGCAAAAGGGCTGCACAGATACAGGTAAAGCAAAATCAGGGAGAATACACCCCACATCTTCTTTCATAGCCTTTATCCTCCTTAACATTGGGCAAAGAAGGAATTATCCTTTACGACTGAGCATTACTACCATCATAGCTAGATACAATTAATATTGATAAAATTAATGTTATTGTGTGACATCTAAGGAAATACAGCTGGATCAGCAAAATGTATCAGCAACAGGCTTGACCAAGTAATCATGATAACCACTGTTATTTTATAATGATGTTTTCCCATTTCCCTATGATGGTTAAAGGGACTTGGAACACGGTCAGTGCAAGCCCAAAATTTCAACTTCCTATTTTCTTCAAAACAAGGTATGTTGCATTACTTTGATAAGGCCTTTAAATGCCCCTTTATCTCTATCATATTTGATCAAGTTGACCTTCAGTTGTAAATCTCACAAAGCTGGCTTCAAACATTCCTGTTGGATTTTGTCCATGACTTCACCGAAGCTATAATTTTGTTTCTTATCCATTGAAATAAACACTAGCATTCAGCACAGTATGTGGGTATTCAGTGTAGCCCCCATAGCAAAGATACTTCTGTTTTCTTTCAACAGAAGTCATTCAAGATCCCCTGAGACTGAAGGTTCCCTCCCATTTCTTAATCCTCCCATGCATTTGTTTTCATCCATGCCCTAACCCCATGCAGTGCTACAGGCTGGGGTCAGAGTGGCTGGAGAGTGGCCAGAGAGGGACCTGGGGGTACTGGTTGATGGTAGGCTGAACATGAGCCTGCAGTGTGTCCAGGCAGCCAAGAGGGCCAATGACATCCTGGCCTGCATCAGGGACAGTGTGGCCAGCAGGAGCAGGGAGGTCATTCTCCCCCTGTACACTGCACTGGTTAGGCCACACCTTGAGTCCTGTGTCCAGTTCTGGGCCCCTCAGTTTAGGAAGGAGGTTGACTTGCTGGAAGGTGTCCAGAGAAGGGCAACAAAGTTGGTGAGGGGCTTGGAACACAAGCCCTATGAGAAGAGACTGAAGGAGCTGGGGTTGCTTAGCCTGGAGAAGAGGAGGCTCAGGGGAGACCTTATTGCTCTCTACAAACTACCTGAAGGGTGGTTGTAGACACGTGGGGGTTGGTCTCTTCTCCCAGGCAGCCAGCACCAGAACAAGAGGACACAGTCTCAGGCTGTGCCAGGGGAGGTTTAGGCTGGATGTTAGGAAGAAGTTCTATACAGAGAGAGTGATTGCCCATTGGAATGGGCTGCCCGTGGAGGTGGTGGAGTCACCTTCATTGGAGGTGTTCAGGAGGAGACTTGATGGGGTGCTTGGTGCCATGGTTTAGTTGTTTAGGTGGGTTGGATTGGTTGATAGGTTGGACACGATGATCTTGAAGGTCTCTTCCAACCTGGTCTATTCTATTCTATTCTATTCTATTCTATTCTATTCTATTCTATTCTATTCTATTCTATTCTATTCTAATATCACAGCATGCAAAGTCTGTTTCTATGGGATGAGATTAATTGCCAAGATAATAACAGTTTGAAGGTTGGCACCCTGATGACTCTTGATTTCAGATCCAAGTTCTACTTTAAGCTCTTCCAGTTGTTGATTCTGAGATAACAGTCATTTATCCTATTTTTAGCCATGAGCAGCATTGAAGCTAACATCCACTTGGTGCTGAACCTTGTATTTGTTCCCAGCATAAGAATAAGATTTTCCCCACATGCATTTGGCTGCAGTGAACCTTAATTAGAAAATGGAAAGAACAGATATGCATCATTGAGAATTCAGTCCACATTTGCTTGCACTTCACTAGCTAATGCCAAATGCAGGGAGGAAGTAAACATTCCATTCCTTGTATAAAATTCATGAATGACATAGTATTGTAATGTGGAAACAAAAATAAAATGATGAAACATTATCACAGGCAGAAAGTATATTATTCCAGTTCTGACACTGGAGAAGGAGAGTGAAAGGCAAAATATAACTCACTTCACTTTCAGTCAGCTTATACTGTTGTCAGTGTTGGTTTACAGCAGCATTTGAAGTCTAGCTGTTGCCACAGAAAGGGTTTCTGCAGCTGGGTTTACTCTTGCTTTCCCTGGACATGCTGTGGCTGCTGCCTGTAGAAGTGACCTGAGCTCTGCCCACTCACAGTCTGCTTGCAGCTGGTCAAGCACCCTTTGGGCTGTCAATACTGCAGCTGCTGCTGTAGTTGAGCTCTGAGTGACCTTTGTGGATGCAGCCAGCCGTGGCTTCCTGGAGTTGTGAGGTTTTTGTCCATGGCGTCATCTAGAAAGTTGTTCTGCAGATAGCCTAGTGCTGGGACAGCGTGCCAGCATCTGAGCAGTGATGATAAAACCACTCATCTCTATCAACCAGTAACTCACTGGGGCACTTTCTGGCAAAAGCTGTGTTGAAATCCTGTGCTGCTGTGATGAGCATGCCTCCACAATGATCCCTGCCATCCCACTGGCCTTGTGACTAGTGACTGGGTGGTGAACTGCTCCACACGAGTGGAACAACCATGAGCGTAGATATCTCATCATGAGCCTAGGTATCTCATCATGAGCCTAGGTATCTCATCATCTGTATCCAGCTGTTTTTAAAGCTGAAAGGCTAATAGTAACACGAAACAAAAGAGAACTGAAATATTGAATGTGGAATGCCTCTTGGGGTAAATAAATCACGAGAGTCACAGTGAGTTCCAACAGCAGAAACTATTGAAATTCAGAGAGGAACAGGGGTGTAAATGTCACAGAATCATAGAATTGTTAGGGTTGGAAGGGACCTCAAAGATCATGCAGTTCCAGCCCCGCTGCCATGGGCAGGGACACCTCACACTACAGCAGGTTGCTCAGAGCCACGTCCAGCTTGGCCTTAAAAACCTCCAGGCATGAGGCTTCTACCACCTCCCTGGGCAACCTGTGCCAGTGTCCTCACCACCCTCATGGTGAAGGACTTCTTCCTAACATCCAATCTGAATCTACCCATTTCTATTTTTGTTCCATTGCCCTGAGTCCTATCACTACCTGACACCCTAAAATGTCCCTCCTCAGCTTTCTTGTAGACCCCCTTCAGATACTGGAAGGCCACAACTAGGTCTGCTCAGAGCCTTCTCTTCTGGACTGAACAGCCCCAACTCCCTCAGTCTGTCATGGCCTTTTGGGGACTGCATGCTTGAAGAATGATGCCATCACAACATGCTGTCCGTTACCTCTTGTTTTTCCTTGTAGTTTTCCTGACCCTCAATGACTTTATACTCAGCTGAAAGGGAAATCTACACAAACGTTGTGCACCTTGGTTTACTGAACTCACAAGGCTGTAGTGCTGCCTTCTTTTGTTTTGGGAATCAAAAATTGGGTCTGGTATCTCCTCACCACCATATATGGCCTGATGAGAGTATGGCACAACTTTGCTTCAAGGGCTTTACCTTCTTCCATTTTTTTGTGTGGTGCTAAATATCTTCAGCTTTCAAGCACGACAATACACAGAGTGTCCAGCACCTTGTGATAACAAATCCCAAACATAGCTGGATCTCCAAAATATATCAGGGCAGGATTTACTTTATGATTTTATTTTTCACACCCAGCTTTCAGTAATCTGCTGATACTTACAGCCATAGAAAAGCATTGGTGAAGAAATATTCACAGTGTGTGGTTACTTGGCTGGATTTCTACACAGTGCTAAGAAAAACAAAGAAATCCACCTTTCTGGAAGCAATTGGCATCTATGAGTTTCTGATACCATCTGGGGAAAGAGTGGTCACTGCAGAAATGCTTAGATGTCTGGCTAACCTGTAGTTTGTCCACTGGAAATACGCTCAGTAAGGTAAAGTGTTGCTGAGTACTGGACTGTTACTTCGCATACAGGCTTATGGAAACTCCAGATGGCGACTGGAAGCTATGGCTTGTCATGGATTTGCCCAATCCTTTGTACTAGCTAGGGACTAAGGCCTGGATGGAGCTCCTCAACATCTGCGCTCATTGCTAATTACTAAACAATATGTGACTTTGAGGAGTGGGTTCAGAGGACAAAGATGATTCAGGTGCTGCACAGGTACAGTTCAAGGCAGTGGCTTTTTCATCACTACGACAACTGGAAAATACAAAGTCATGATGAGGCAAGCAGCAGGAAAATGAGATTCAGCCCTGTACCAGAACCTATCCTTCTGGAAAGAAAAGGACATGCCTAAAGGCAGAAGCCTTTCAGGGCTAGGTAGCAAGGAAGCCTGTAGTTTCCTCCTCCTGCCCTGCACAAGCTCAGGTCCTGGTGCTGGAGCAAGCAAGTGGTACAGAATGTATGAAAGTTTGTTCCAGGGAATTACAGCACTAAAGCCTTCTGTATTTCTCCAGGAAACCGAATAGAATAGAATAGAATAGAATAGAATAGAATAGAATAGAATAGAATAGAATAGAACAGAATAGAATTAACCAGGTTGGAAGAGAACTTCAAGATCACTGAGTCCAACCTATCATCCAACACCATCTAATCAACTAAGCCATGGCACCAAGCGCCCCATCCAGTCTCTTCTTAAACACCTGCAATGATGGTGACTCCACCACCTCCATGGGCAGCACATTCCAATGGGCAATCTCTCTTTCTATGAACAACTTCTTCCTAACATCCAGCCTAAACCTCCCCTGGTACAGCTTGAGACTGTGTCCTCTTGTTCTGGTGCTGGCTGCCTGGGAGAAGAGACCAACCCCCACCTGTCTACAATCTCCCTTCAGGTAGTTGTAGACAGCAATAAGGTCTCCCCTGAGTCTCCTCTTCTCCAGGCTAAGCAACCCCAGCTCCCTCAGACTCTCCTCACAGGGCTTGTGCTCCAAACCCCTCCCCAGCTTTGTTGCCCTTCTCTGGACACCTTCCAGCAACTCAACATCTCTCCTAAACTGAGAGACACAGAACTGGACACAATACCCAAGGTGTGGCCTAGCCAGGGCTGAGTACAGGGGCAGAATGACCTCCCTGATCAGGGAAGGGAGTTTGCAGAACACAATTCACCTTTCACCTTTTCCATATGACTTGGTCATCAGGATGAACTGATGCAAAACAGTAGAGTAGCCTTAAGAGAACTGATATGCTTTTCTTTTAAGAAGAGATACATTTGTTTGCACAACAAATGCAACACTGGATGGTGGTGTGATCATTGTGGTGGTTTGGTGAGAACAACAATATCACCTATTTTTTCCAAAGGAAAAGCTACACCTGGGATTAGATGTACAGCTAACAATCTGTGAAACCTTTCCTGAAGCTCGTGATAACTTACATGGTGCTGTCTTGTGCAGTCTGTGGAATGACAACTTCAGAATTTGGGGCTGTTCAGTCTGGAGAAGAGAAGGCTCCGAGGTGACCTCATTGTGGCCTTCCAGTATCTGAAGGGGGCTACAAGAAGGCTGGGGAGGGACTTTTCAGACTATCAGGTAGTGATAGGACTAGGGGGAATGGAATGAAGCTGGAGGTGGGGAGATTCAGGCTAGATGTGAGGAGGAAGTTCTTCACTGTGAGGGTGGTGAGGCCCTGGAATGGGTTGTCCAGGGAGGTGGTTGAGGCCCTGTCCCTGGAGGTGTTTAAGACCAGGCTGGATGAGGCTCTGGCCAGCCTGATCTAGTGTGGGGTGTCCCTGCCCGTGGCAGGGGGGTTGGAACTAGATGATCCTTGTGGTCCCTTCCAACCCTAACTGAAACTATGAAACTATGAAACTAAGAATGGCCAAGCCACTGGGGGAGGATGGACAAAAGAAAGTTGGTAACCTTCTCTTTGAGGTTATTCTTTTTTCTTCTTTACTTTTGTACTTTTCTTCCTCAAATTAACATTGGCTAATGAAACGTTCTTTGCTGTGAATACTAGGTCAGCTGCCGTAAGGATTACATTTGTTTTTAATTAAGTGAATCTTACTTCTATTGCTCGTGCTCAAGGATATTCTGATAAATGAAGTCTCACATCCTGATGAGTCTCAGCCATGTTAGAAAATGATGAATAAATTAGAAATCCAAAAATAACTTTTAATTATGCAGGGATTGTTCCCAAAGTGAATCTCTATCAGGCTGGAAGGTGGATTAAAATACCTGGTGGTTTAAGAGCAGCCCTTTCCAAAGGGATCGTTGGAAAATTCCTCTTTTACAGATGCAACACTCATGGCACCAATTAATTAATGAAGCTGGGAATTAGCATGACTTTAGTACAACAATAGATTAAAAAGTAGATGTTAGAACATAAACATCCAAAATAGAAAGTCTTCCCTTTTTTTTTTTTCTGTTCTTTTTCCCTTTGTTCTTTTGGTTGTACTTGTAAAGCAAAAATCAGACTTCAGGCTATAAATGCTGCCTTAAAAGAAATCTATCACAGTATCACAGTATCACAGTATCACCAAGGTTGGAAGAGACCTCAAAAATCATCGAGTCCAACCTGTCACCACAGACCTCATGACTAGACCATGGCACCAAGTGCCACGTCCAATCCCCTCTTGAACACCTCCAGGGACGGCGACTCCACCACCTCCCTGGGCAGCACATTCCAATGGCGAACGACTCTCTCTGTGAGGAACTTTCTCCTCACCTCCAGCCTAAACTTCCCCTGGCACAGCTTGAATCTCTCCCATCTCCTAAATTAGGACATACCTTAAACAAAAATACCTTAATTATTGTGGATTATCAAAGCGTCACTGAAGTATCTGGTGCTGTACTGATAAATCTCAGCAGAGAGCCTGAGCCCTCTGGGTTTCTGTGAGAGGAGAGCTGTAGTTCAACACTTGCCTGTTCTATGGGTATTTCAAATTCCACATGGCTCCTCCTGGTACTTGTAATGTGGTGGGTTGAAATTTCACTCCCCAACATTAACTTTGCCAGACCAGCTCAGCTGGAAGCAAATGAAAGCTGTATTTACTGGCAAAACTACAATCTATAATGGAATGTAATGAAATTTACAAATATACAGTATTTACAATATTTACAGGTATTTACAATTAATAAACAGCACAAGAATGGCCTTGGTCAAAGACCAGGGGAAGCTACTAGTTGTAGCCAGGTGGGGATTGGTCTCTTCTCCCAGGCAACCAGCACCAGAACAAGAGGACACAGTCTCAGGCTGTACCAGGGGAAGTTTAGGCTGGAGGTGAGGAGAAAGTTCTTCCCAGAGAGAGTTGTTAGCCATTGGAATGTGCTGCCCAGGGAGGTGGTGGAGTCACCATCCCTGGAGGTGTTCAAGAGGGGACTGGACGTGGCACTTGGTGCCATGGTTTAGTAGTCATGAGGTGTTGGGTGACAGGTTGGACTTGATGATCTTGGAGGTCTTTTCCAACCTTGTTGATTCTATGATTCTATGACACTAGCTTCTTCTTTTCTGTCCCCTCCCTACTCCCTTGTACAAAAGAAGGCAGAAAGGAACAGAGGAATATTAATACCAAAACAATACAGTCAAGGTCAAGCAGAAGCAAGTTAACCAGGTTGAAAAAAGACCTCTGAGATCATCAAGTCACTTACACGGTTTAGTTGTTTAGGTGGGTTGGATTGGTTGATAGGTTGGACGCGATGATCTTGAAGGTCTCTTCCAACCTGGTTCATTCTATTCTATTCTATTCTATTCTATTCTATTCTATTCTATTCTATTCTATTCTATTCTATTTCCAACCTATCACCCAACACTATCTAATCAACTAAACTATGGTACCAAGCACCCCATCCCAAACACCTCCAGTGATGGTGACTCCACCACCTCCCTAGGCAGCCCATTCCAATGGCTAACAACTCTCTCTGTGAGGAACTTTCTCCTCACCTCGAGCCTAAACTTCCCCTGGTACAGCTTGAGTCTGTGTCCTCTTGTTCTGGTGCTGGTTGCCTGGGAGAAGAGACCAAACCCCTCCTGGCTACAGCCTCCCTTCAAGGAGTTGTAGAGAGCAATAAGGTCTTTCCTGAGCCTCCTCCAGGGTAAACAATCCCAGGTCCCTCAGTCTCCTTAAACCTCCAAATGCAGCTGGACTTACCTGTGAACCTGACAGAAGAGGTATGGCAATAATCAGATCACACTAGAAAGGCAGAGGAAGAGTAAAGATCACATTTGAGAAGAGCTGAAAGTAGGAAATGAAAAAAACACACACTGAACCACAAGCCTGAGGGAAACAGTGTTAAGCCAAAAGCCATTTTAAGAAGAAATAAAAAAATGCATTGAAACACCAGTTCAGCAAGGCTTTTGACACTGTCTCCCATAACATCCTCAAAGGTAAGGTTAGGAAGTGTGGGTAAGATGAGTGGACAGTTGAGTGGGGTGGATTGAGAACTGACTGAACGACAGAGCTCAGAGGGTCATGATCAGTGGTGCAGTTGGAAGCCTTTGGCCTAGAGGCTTGATCCAGTCTCATTCAACATACTCATCAATGACCTGAATGAAGGAGCAGAGTATACTGTCAGAAGGTTTTGCTGATGATACAGAACTGGGAGGAGTGGCTGGCACACCAGAATGCTGTATTGCCACTCAGTGAGACCTGGACGGACTGGAAAGCTGGGCAGAGGGGAACCTCATGGAGTTCAACGAGGGCAAGTGTTATAGTTCTGCACTGGGGAAGAGTAACACCATGCATTGGTACAGGTTAGGAGTTGACCTGCTGAGAAGCTGCTCTGAAGAAAATGACCTGGGTCTGCTGGTGAATACCAAGTTCACCATGAGCCAACAATGTTCCCTCATGGCCAGGAAGGCCGATAGTATTCTGGACTACATTAGGAAAGGTGTGGCCAGAAGGTCAGGAGAGGTTCTCCTCCTGCTCTACTCAGCCCTGATGAGGTTGCACCTGGAGTATTGAGTCCAGTTCTGGGCTCCCCAGTTCAAGAGGGACAGGGAACTACTGAAGACAGTCCAACAGAGGGCCATGAGGATGATTAGGGGACTGGAGCACCTCTCTTACGAGTAGAGAGTGGGGCTCTTTAGCCTGGAAAAGAGAAGACTGAGAGGGGAAGTTATACATGCATACAAATATCTACAGGGTGAGGTCAAGAGGGTGGGGCTGTGCTCTTCTCAGTGGCAGCCAGTTATAGGACAAGGGGCAGTGGGTACACTAAAACACAGGAGGTTCTACTTGAACTTAAGGAGAAACTACTTTGAGGGTGACAGAGCACTGGAACAGGCTGCCCAGAAAGGTAGTGGAGTGTCCTTCTCTCAAGGCTTTCAAAATCCACCTGGACCTGTTCCTGTGCAACCTGATCTAGGTGTACCTGAGTTAGCAGGGAGGTTGGACTAGATAATCTCCAGAGGTACCGTCCAATCCCTACCATTCTATGATCATCATCCCTGGAGGAGCTCAAGAGGGGATTGGATGTGGATGGCACTTGGTGCCATGGTTTAGTAGTCATGAGGTGTTGTGTGACAGGTTGAACTTGATGATCTTTGAAGTCTCTTCCAACCTTATTGATTCTATGATGTTTAAAATCACTGATAGATCAAGAAAGTCGTGGAGCAGCCTTTGGTCCCTCCTTACCATTTCCTCTTCAAAACAAAAACCTCTGCCTGAAGTGGTTCTGCCTGTGTGTGTTTGCTGCCTGTGTGATACATTCTAGGGGCAGTGAAGAGTCACACGACACTGTGGTTGTCTGTGCAAGGCAACATAAACAACTAGGGTGTACTGAGTGCTGTGTAGCAACTGTCCTGTGACACTGTTGAAAGCAGGATCAACTAGTCTGCAATTACCAAGTGGGTTAATTCGATCCTTTAAACATAAACATAGATGTAAAATGAAATTATATTACATCAGAAACAAGGCAAAGTTGGAAGAGATTTGCTGGAATTTGGCTCTATAGACTCTCTTGCCATTGTAATTTACACTTTTCACCTTGCTAATATCTTAGCAATTGCAAACTGGCAATGATACCTGAAAGAGGAAGTGGCATCTTTCACCTATCCTTTCTGTTTGCTTTATCTGTTCTTCCCTATTTTTTGCCACCTATTTTGCAACACAGCATATTCTCCCTTAAAAGCTCCTAGTCTGTTTCCAGTGTGTAAGCAGCTCCCTGTGATTTGTTTGTAACATGAGCTTTTTTAATTTTTTTTTTTGGTTAATCTTAAAATTTAAAACAAAAAAGCCACTGAAACTTGATGCATTTCATACCCACTGGCTAGCAGTGAGTTACACAAAGGACCCATGGTTCTTTCTTATGCCATATTTCCACCCATGACACGAGGCCTGCGAGTGTTTTGTTGAAGATGACAAAGAGATTCACGTGATTTTTTTTCCTGGAGATGCCATAAGTCATCAGAGCTTTCCTAAAGCCAGCACAGAGCCAACACCCTGACCCTGCCTTTGCAGATGCTCAGAAGAGAAGCCCATGCAGCAGACTGCTCAGTCTGCATATGGAGAGATACACGAGGGCTCTCCAGCTGTGAGCTCCTCCACCCCCATGCAATGGCATGGGGGTGAAGCCCTGGAGATAGAAGGAAGGAAGCCAGCACAGGCTGTTTTGGAGGTGGTATTGCTGAACTGGGCTGGGACCCAGCTGCCTGCCTAGCCTGGTCCCCTCCCACAGTGGAGAACCCACAGGCCTGGAGAAGCTGTTATCATCTGTCACCACGAGTTACTCACAGACATTCTCCACCCTTTAGTTCTCCAGCAGATGTCTTGTAGCTCAGGCTTAGGAAAATCACTACTCCTCTCTGGGACATATCTTCCAATGACACTAAAGGCAGGGAAGGAATATGCCATGTCCTCATAAAGCAATTTTTTTACATGTATGCATAGTCACATGAACTGCCAGGATAGGAACTGCCTTTTTGTCACTTAACATGTGCAGGCTGCACAGCCACTGTGGGCAGGGGGCCATGCTAAGATCCACTACACCTATATATCTCTATAGCCCATACTATGCTATTTCTTAAGTATGCCTTGCTAATCAGACCAGGGAGGAGCCCCTTTCTGCCAGAAAGCTTATCCTTTCAAGATTCCACTTTCTTGAATCAGATCTCTGATTAACTCCTTTTAGCTGACACAAAGCACAGGAGATACATTCAGTGCAGAGGGGTGACAGTGGGAAATAATGCAAGCCTCTTTTGGAGGAAAAAGTCATTGTGCCCCTGTACTCAGCACTGGTTAGGCCACACCTCGAGGACTCTGTCCAGTTCTGGGCCCCTCAATTTAAGAAAGACATTGAGACTCTTGAACGTGTCCAGAGAAGGGCAACGAGGCTGGGGAGAGGCCTCGAGCACAAACCCTACGAGGTAGAGGCTGAGGGAGTTTGGGTTGCTTAGCCTGGAGAAGAGGAGAGCTCAGGGGAGACCTTATTGCTGTCTATAACTACCTGAAGGGAGGCTGTAGCCAGGAGGGGGTTGGTCTCTTCTCCCAGGCAATCAGCTCCAGAACAAGAGGACACAGTCTCAAGCTGCACCAGGGGAAGTTTTAGGCTTGAGGTGAGGAGAAAGTTCTTCCCAGAGAGAGTTGTTAGCCATTGGAATGTGCTGCCCAGGGAGGTGGTGGAGTTGCCATCCCTGGAGGTGTTCAAGAGGGGATTGGATGTGGCACTTGGTGCCATGGTTTAGTTAGTCATGAGGTGTCGGGTGACAGGTTGGACTTGATGATCTTTGAAGTCTCTTCCAACCTTGCTGATTCTATGAAAAAAGCTAGTTTGTATATGTGCATATACATATATATGTACAGATGTATGTACATACGTGCATATACATATATATGTATATACACATAGCTGTCTGTGTATACATATATATGTACATATACATATATATTATCTACACACAGCTGTCTTTCCTTCAGGGTCACAGAACTTGCCAAATGGATGCATTTTGCTGCCTGCTTCTAGCTTGCTTGCTTTCCCTGTTGCGTCTGTTAGGACACAAAATGTCTGTTTTGTAAACACCTGCACCCCAGTTTAGGAAAGGACTCAGCCTGTGGGGGCAGCACCAAGAATTTGTGAGAGCTTGGTTAGTGTGACGCTGTCCTCAGGGGATATAGAGATGTACTTGATTCAAATGATGCCTTGCAGGTGTGTTTTCCTCCCTTGGTTAGGACAGATTTCATTTTAGTGAAATGTGTGGTGGCAACCTTTGTAAAATACACAGTACAGTGTGGTAGTTTTAGGCTGTACCTTTAAAATTTTCCACAGGTCTTGAACAGAGAGTGGTAGAATGTAAATAAATCACTATTGAGTGTAAAAAGGAAAATAATGATAATACAATACAATACAATACAACAGGTTGGAAGAGACCTTCAAGATCATCACGTCCAACCCATCAACCAAACCAACCCACCTAAAATACAATACAGTACAATACAGTACAAAACAGTACAATACAGTACAATACAGTACAATACAACCCACCTAAACAACTAAAAAACTAAACCCTGGCACCAAGCACCCCATCAAGCCTCTTCTTGAACACCTCCAATGAAGGTGACTCCACCACTTCCACAGGCAGCTGATTCCAGTGGGCAATCACTCTCTCAGTATAGATAAGCTCTAAAGAACCCCATTGGGTATACTATCAACAAAGTGGGAGCATATATACTGATTTTCCCCCTTTTTTGCTTCCTAGCTTTGGGAAACACTAACTTGTGCCTTCTGCTTGGCTTTGTTGACCTTGGCTGTATTCCTACTTGTGGCTGGGTATCTTAACAAAACAATTCTCTGCTTTTTCTCTTGCCCCTTTGTGTCCAGGAGGGGGAAGGAGGGGAGCAGGGAAGGGAAAGCTATTAGCTCCCCCGGATTTTGGCCAGGGGGGTTCTTGTACTGTTTATCAATTGTAAATAGCTGCAAATATATGTAAGTATTGTATACTTTGTACATATTCATGGCATTTCATTGCAGGTTGTAGTTTTGCTTGTAAATACAGCTTTCATTTGCTTCCAGCCTGAGCTGCTCAGGCAATTTAATGTTGGGGGGGAATTCTCCACCCACTGCATATAAAAATAGCAAATTGTGTATCTGAGATTAAAATTCATCCCTGCTGTTTTCCTGACCTTGTGTAGCGCATGGTCTTTACTTACTCATCACAGTAACAGGTCTGGTGCATCTTTCCAGGTTTTCAATACTAGATTATCTGAGCATATAAAATTAAGAATGAGCTGCCTGATAGTTTACTGCCTAGTGAGAAGAGAAGAGAAGAGAAGAGAAGAGAAGAGAAAGAGAAGAGAAGAGAAGAGAAGAGAAGAGAAGAGAAGAGAAGAGAAGAGAAGAGAAGAGAGAGAAGAGAAGAGAAGAGAAGAGAAGAGAAGAGAAGAGTACAGGCTTCCCACAGGGTCACAGCCTCCTTTGGGCAAGCTCACCTTCAATGTGGGATTCTCCACAGGCTGCGAATGGATATATGCTCCACCATCAACATCCATGGGTGGCAGGGAGACAGCCTGCCTCACCATGGTTGCTGCTATGAGCTGCAGGAGAATGCCCCAGCACCTGGAGCATCTCTTCCCCCTCCTTCCTCATTGATCTTGGTGCTTGCATTTGTTTCTCTCACATGTTCCTGCTTCTCTCTACTAGCTTCTGTGCTTTAGGGAGATGGCTGGCATTGGCTTGATTTGACTTGGGGGAAGCTTCTAGCAGCTTCTCACAGAAGCTATCCCTGTAGCCCCACTGTTACCAAAACTTTGCCACACAAACTCAATACAGCATTGCATTCTTCTGGTCTCCCTGGTGGAAGGAGAGATGTCTAGACAGCTGGCCACCAGACCTCATCTCATGGCCAAGAGTGGGACTCTGATCTACAGTGAGAGTAAGATGGTATTGCAAAGGAAGAAAGAGCCAGCAAGGAAAAGGGGGAAAAAACAGCAAACAAACTGTGATACTGAGGTGAGGAAAGAAGGATGGCTACTTGCCTAAGCCCTCCCACAACCTATAAATGAATGCCAGAGGCAAACCACAAAGTGGCAGAGTAGAACCATGTTTTTCACAGGCTTTTCAGTCATAGAAGCCATGACTACTAGCTATTAAAACAGACTTAATGGCTGATAGCTTCCTTTCATCTCAGGTGGTTACAAACCAGCAAGGACTCAGGTGCTGCCAGCCCATTCTGTGTCATGACCATAGCAGATGTCACCATGCACACCTGAGGAATGCCGTAGCTCCAGAGCAGTAATGGTCCCTTGCTGCTGCCAAGGGTGATTCCCGTGATTAGCACAGCAGCTCCTATAGAAATGTGCCTTTTTTATTTGTTTTTCTCCCCTAAGTAATGTCTCTTTAGTGAGGCATAACAGAATTGCCTGGTATTGCTGTCTCTGAGCATGAACTGCTGCTTGTAGTAAAGGTGGGGTAGCTCCTTCCTGCGTGACTGTGATAGGAGGAAAGGACTTGCCCTCATTTATTTAATAAAGAAACTGAAGTGGAATGAAGATGAAAAAACAGGCACAAATCCAGGCTGGGCAGGGACTGGCTGGAGAGCAGCCCTGAGGAGAGAGACTTGGGGGTGCTGGGGGAGGAGAAGCTCAACAGGAGCTCTCAGTGTGCACTTGCAGCCCGGAAAGCCAATCAGATCCTGGGCTGCATCAGGAGAAGTGTGGCCAGCAGGGCAAGGGAGGTGATTCTCCCCCTCTACTCAGCCCTGGTGAGACCCCACCTGGAGTACTGTGTCCAGTTCTGGATCCCCTATTCCAAGAGGGATCTGGAGGTGCTGGAAGGTGTCCAGAGAAGGGCCACGAGGATGAGCAGAGGCTGGAGCACCTCTCCTGTGAGGACAGACTGAAGGAGTTGGGGCTGTTCAGTCTGGAGAAGAGAAGGCTCTGAGGTGACCTCATTGTGGCCTTCCAGTATCTGAAGGGGGCCGACAAGAAGGCTGGGGAGGGACTTTTCAGGCTCTTAGGTAGTGATAGGACTAGGGGGAATGGAATGAAGCTGGAGGTGGGGAGATTCAGGCTGGATGTGAGGAGGAAGTTCTTCACCATGAGGGTGGTGAGGCCCTGGAATGGGTTGTCCAGGGAGGTGGTTGAGGCCCCATCCCTGGAGGTGTTTAAGCCCAGGCTGGATGAGGCTCTGGCCAGCCTGATCTAGTGTGGGGTGTCCCTGCCCATGGCAGGGAGATTGGAACTAGATGATCCTTGTGGTCCCTTCCAACCCTAACTGAAACTATGAAACTATGAAACATTCTTAATGCTGTTTTTTTTGAATAAATAAAATACAAAATCTACCTTGGAATAGTCTCTCAAATAATTTGGATAAACTTTGAAATTGAAAGGAAAAGACTTAATGGAAACCTTTTCTGAAACCAGAGAGAATTCTGCATTTATTAACTGGAAAAGAAAAGTTCAAAAGGTTGATCATGCAGATTCTTTGACATGTCACCTTGCAAAAATACAATCCTGAGAAGAAAAACGTTTTTGGCAGGAGCATCCTCACTGTTGGATACCTGACTTGTACTCTAGAAGTGGAAACAAGAGCTAGCTGGTGGAAATGGCACTGCAAA
Organism: Colaptes auratus; assembly: GCA_015227895.2. NCBI lineage: Eukaryota > Metazoa > Chordata > Aves > Piciformes > Picidae > Colaptes > Colaptes auratus. The sequence continues at coordinate 8,624,969 of CM037636.1, forward strand.
TGTAGAAGTAAAGGAGGCTTTACTGAGCACAGCTTCTAGACACATAGAATCATAGAATCATAGAACTGTTAGGGTTGGAAGGGACCTCAAGGGTCATCTAGAGGGATCTGGAGGTACTGGAACGTGTCCAGAGAAGGGCCACGAGGATGATCAGAGGGCTGGAGCACCTCTCCTATGAGGACAGACTGAAGGAGTTGGGGCTGTTCAGTCTGGAGAAGAGAAGGCTCCCAGGTGACCTCATTGTGGCCTTCCAGTATCTGAAGGGGGCCTACAAGAAGGCTGGGGAGGGACTTTTCAGGCTATCAGGGAGTGATAGGACCAGGGGGAATGGAATGAAGCTGGAGGTGGGGAGATTCAGGCTGGACGTGAGGAGGAAATTCTTCACCGTGAGAGTGGTGAAGCCCTGGAATGGGTTGTCCAGGCAGGTGGTTGAGGCCCTGTCCCTGGAGGTGTCTAAGCCCAGGCTGGATGAGGCTCTGGCCAGCCTGATCTAGTGTGGGGTGTCCCTGCCCATGGCAGGGGAGTAGGAAATAGATTATCCTTGTGGTCCCTTCCAACCCTGACTGATACTATGATACTATGATACTATAACTAGTTCCATGGGCAGGGACACCTCACACTACAGCAGGTTGCTCAGAGCCACATCCAGCCTGGCCTTCAAAATCTCCAGGGATGAGGCTTCCACCACTTCCCTGGGCAACCTGTGTCAGTGTCTCACCACCCTCATGGGGAAGAACTTCTTCCTAACATCCAATCTCAATCTGCCCATTTCTAGTCTTTTTGCCATTTCCCCCAGTCCTATCATTACCTGACACCCTAAAAAGTCTCTCCCCAGCTTGGGATTCTAAGGTCATTTGTCTCTGAAGCAGAGAGATCAACAGGCAGGTCATCAAAATTCCATGCAGGGGGAAGATAAAGCTGAGCTGCAATCCAGCAAGGTGAGTGAGTATTTCCACCCATGTTTTTTGCAATAGATTAGCTATTAATAATGATTTTAGTAAGCCCTGCTATGCCTGTATAGCTGCAATATTAATAATAGACACCCATCTTGTGCATTTTTTTTGTTTCCTCCATGGCAAGCCTGCAGCAGTGAAAATAACTCTGGGCCATTCCTGTATTACTGAAATTCACATCATTATGACCCTTTTCCTCCATTATCATTAGAAAGAGAAATGAAAATATGTTTATTCTACTCAGATGCTGCTGTGCTTGTGCCTGTCCTCTCATTAGTAAAAATATTGAATGAATCATAGAATCAATAAGATTGGAAAAGACCTCAAAGATCATCAAGCCCAACCTGTCACCCAACTCCTCCTGACTACTAAACCATGGCTTCAAGTGCCACGTCCACTCCCCTCTTGAACACCTCCAGGGACAGTGACTCCACCTGGGCAGCACATTCCAATGGCTAACAACTCTCTCTGTGAAGAACTCAACTTCCTGTGGTGCAGCTTGAGACTGTGTTCTCTTATTCTGGTGCTGGTTGCCTGGGAGAAGAGACCAACCCCCACCTGGCTACAACCACCCTTCAGGTAGTTGTAGACAGCAATAAGGTCGCCCCTGAGCCTCCTCTTCTCCAGGCTAAGCAACCCCAGCTCCCTCAGCCTCTCCTTGTAGGGCTGTGCTCAAGGCCTCTCCCCAGCCTCATTGCTCTTCTCTGGACAAGTTCAAGTGTCTCAATGTCCTTCTTAAACTGAGGGGCCCAGAACTGGACACAGTCCTCAAGGTGTGGCTTAACCACTGCTGAGTACAGGGGTACAATGACCTCCCTGCTCCTGCTGGTGACACTGTTCTTGATGCAGGCCATGATGCCATTGGCCTTCTTGGCCACCTGGGCACACTGCTGGCTCATGTTCAGCCAGCCGTCAATCAGTACCCCCAGGTCCCTTTCTGTTTGGCAGCTCTCCAGCCACTCTGACCCCAGCCTGTAGCTCTGCATGGGGTTGCTGTGGCCAAAGTGCAGCACCTGGCACTTGGACTTGTTGAATGCCATCCTGTTGGACTCTGCCCATCTGTCCAGCCTGGCAAGGTCCCTCTGCAGAGCCCAAACAAAACCCTGGAGCTAATTTGGAATACTTGATGTCCTGTATTACCTAATGAGCCAGCTTCCTTTTACAATCAGATTTTGATTTGATACCACAGCTGGAAATACTGGAATTGGGTTTTGTATTCTGACCTTACTTCTGTCTCCCTCTTGTTTACAGAGAGAGTGATTGCCCATTGGAATGGGCTGCCCAGGGAGGTGGTGGAGTCACCATCATTGGAGGTGCTCAGGAGGAGACTTGATGGGGTACTTGGTGCCATGATCTAGTTGTTTAGGTGGGTTGGATTGGTTGATAGGTTGGACACAATGATCTTGAAGGTCTCTTCCAACCTGGATTTATTGTATTGTAGTGTATTGTTTATGTACTTATGCCGAGTCTAGAATCTTTGAGTTTTATGTAATTCATTTGATTCCACAGATGCTTTTATTCAAGTTTTAGTTTGTGTGAACATCTGAGGTTTCTAGAAAAGATGAAACCTAGGGTTCCAGGGCAATCCACAAACTTCCAGTACTGTAGTAAACCCTTTTTAGTAACAATCTCCTAACAATCTCTTTAGCAACCATTTCCTTTTCTTTTTCTTTTTTTTTCCCAGGATAGGAGGGTACCTCAAACTTCAGGGCAACTTGATTTCTGGGCTAACAAAGGTTTCTAATGCTATTGGCTCTACCCTGGTACTGGTTGACAGTATGCTGAACATGAGCCTGCAGTGTGCCCAGGTGGCCAAGACCACACATGGCATCCTGGCCTGGATCAGGAACAGTGTGGCCAGCAGGAGCAGGGAGGTCATTCTGCCCCTGTGCTCAGCACTGGTTAGGCCACACCTTGAGGACTGTGTCCAGTTCTGGGCCCCTCAGTTTAGTAAAGATGTTGACTTGCTGGATGGTGTCCAGAGAAGTGCAAAAAAGCTGGGGAGGGGTCTGGAGCACAGCCCTGTGAGGAGCAGCTGGGGGCGCTGGGCCTGCTTAGCCTGGAAAACAGGGGGCTCGGGGAAGACCTCATTGCCATCTACATCTACCTGAAAGGAGGTTGTGGCCAGATGAGGGTGCCAGGCAACCTGTGACAAGAACAAGTCACAAGACATGGACACAGTCTCAAGCTGTGCAAGGGGAGGTTTAGGCTGGATGTTGGGAAGATATTCTTCCCAGAAAGAGAGATTGGCCATTGGAATGTGCTGCCCAGGGAGGTGGTGGAGTCACCATCACTGGAAGTGTTTAAAATAAGACTGGATGAGGTACTTAGTGCCATGGTTTAGTTGACTGGATGGTGTTGGGTGAGAGGTTGGACTTGTTGATCTCAAAGGTCTTTTCCAACCTGGTTAATTCTGTGTTGGGTGTCTTCTCAGCATGGGTAGGAGGGCAGAAAGGGTAGCTATTCATTTCTACCCTGGAAATTCATCCACAGGTGGGTTGGAAACAGGCCAACTACATATGTGGAAGCCAAGTGAAATGCACGTGGAAGTCTCAATCTTTTGAGCTCCTGTATTCTAGCAACACGTCACCAAATACAAGAACCTCACAGACATCAGGTTTTGCTTTCTCTGGTTCTGGGCAAACCAAACAGATTATCAAGGAGATTTTTGGCTTTTATCTCTCATCCATCTGATATGTGCTTCCCTAGTAAGTGTTTTACCAATCCCAGTCGTTTCTGTGGAGCAGAAACAAATGTTATAACAAATAAATCCAGAGGAAAAGATTTGGAGTTTGATGAATTGGTTATGTTGGTTTTTTTTTTGAGGGGGTGTTTTTAGTCTCCTCTTTATTCTTTTGTCTAGAAATTACAAAATTGGGCCTGAGTTGGAACACATTTGTTTATGACAATAAATCAGTTGACTTCACTGCTGTGGTGCCATCCAAGAGGACTGTGTAATACGGAAAAAAACAATTATGCTGAGGATAAAGGGAGTGATGGCCATTTCCCAGGGTTTTTTGACCTTCTGAGCAAGAACTGGAACTTGCCTGGTGGTTTAGATTCTAATCTGTCTACCCAGTGTGTGGGTGTGCTCTGAGTCACAAGCCAAGATGTGCACTCACTTCTAAAACTGTGCTTCCTAAATATTTTCGTAAGGGTAACTTTTGTTTAACTTTCATTTGGCAGAGTCCCAAGCTAGGAATGGTCAAAAGCCCAGGAAAGATCATATGTTGTGTATGAAGATGCTAAGAACGACTTTGAAGGTTTTCAGCTCTTTTTCTCTCAAACAGAAGAAAAGCCTTAGCCCTCCCTCCTCCCCTCCCCCAGCATGCTTTAAGATACTTCTTTTTTTCTCACCCACTTGTCAGCAAACCACATCTGTCACAACTCATGTGTGCAACAACAACTGTCTGTCCACAGTGAAGATAAATGTCCAACATTTTGTCTTTCCTCTCCTTTCCCCACCCCCCCCCATATTTATTTTTTAATCCATGCCTAGTTACTAAAACTCAAGGGACACTCAAGTGTAACTCTAAATCATAGAATCATAGAATCAGTCAGGTTTGGAAGGGACCACAAGGATCACCTGGTTCCAACCCCCCTGCCATGGGCAGGGACACCTCACACTAGATCAGGCTGGCCAGAGCCTCATCCAGCCTGGTCTTGCTGTGCAAGTACTGACTGAGCAAACAGGCATTGTGGAGATTTCTGCAAGAAGTGAGTATCATTTAATTTTTCTGCTTGTTACATAACTGGGAAGAGAGGTAATGAACATGTTTTAGTCGAAGCATCACAGGTGTTACAAATTGCTTTCCTTCTTGGAGGTCGTGTTATTGACCCAGTTACTGCTGGTGGTAATACCAGCTGTTCAGCAAATAAGCCTGAAAAATGCATTGGGGCCACATTCAACAAAATGCTTTGGTGACTCAGCATAAGTTGGTGTAAAACCCTGTATTTAACATTTCAGGCCTTTGAGTAGAGTCTGAATCCTGAGCAATAAAGTGCGCAGAATATCAGGTGCCTGCAATAACAACCCTAAGCACTTTACCTGCTTAGGTCTAGCCTATAAAGCTGGCTGCATGGGGAGAGAACCTTAAAACCCACCTGGCAGATCTGCAAGGAGATACTTGCATTTGGCTGGGACCTGCAAGCCAGATATTTCCTCAAATATACCTTTGTGAGGTGTTTTGTTTTTCTTTTTCCTTCAGAGAATTGTTTTTTGAGTGTTCCTCCTTTGCTGTGGTTACCACACATTCACAAAACACCCTGCTGCTAAAGCTGTAACCTGGAAAGAGGATGACCTAGGTGGCCTGGTTTGGCCATATGGTGTGCATGGGAGGGGGGCTCCAGCCCTCCCACCGCTCCTCAGAGATTATGCAATAATGTGGTGGGTTGGAAATTCCGCCCAACATTACGTTTCCCAGCCCAGTTGGAAGCAAATGAAGCTGTGTTTACAGGCAAAACTACAATCTACAATGCAGTGCAACGAATATGTACAAAATAGACAGTATTTACAATATTTACAGGTATTTACAATTTATAAACAGCACAAGAACCCTCCTGGCCAAAACCCAGGGGAGCTGCAACAGCTGCTCCTTCCCTGCCCCTCTCCCTACCCCTCTGCACACAAAAGGGACAAGAGAAAGAGCGGAGGAGTTGCTGTTAATAGCAGTCACAACAAAGCGGTGCAGCCAAGGTCAGTACTGTCAGGAGAAGCATCAGCCTGAGCTGAAGAAGCAAAAAGAGAGAGAGAGATTTTTTTGTACAACTAGTTTAAGTCTGTTATCTCTCCCATGGATTGTTTAGAACTTATCATTATTCCCCTTTCAACACCCAACAGTGATTTATTCGCATTTTACTACTTTCTCTTCAAGAGCTGGGGAAAAAATATTTAAATGCATAGCCTAAAACTGCCACAAATAACCAGCTCTTAACTAGGTCACTGTGAGGGGGCTGGAGGGACATGCTCCTCATCCTCCAGCTGCAACTGTGCAAGATTCGTTAGTTCATAAAGAAGAAGAGCATACTGACCAACCAAGTCGTATTTCCTCATGCTCAGGATACTCACCTAGCATGAGGACAACCAGATTTCTGGCCCTTGTCTGTGCTTGATTTTCTGTGTTTTAACCAATGGTGGTTGGATGTGAACTAAAAGAAAAAGGTATCACAGCAAGGGAGCTAAAACTCTGGCCTGTCCAGCTCTGCTTGGAGTGAGTGTCATAACCACCACTAAGCTGGTAATGTGGGTGAAATGGGGCTGCACATTGCCAAAGAAGCCTCTCTCCTGTTGCCCAGGCTTTCTCTCAAGAGACTGAGCAGATTTGCACCCAAATATAATTGGATCCAAATATAATTTGACCCAAATATAATTTGAATATTAGTTATTGAAATAGGAAGTGAAAATGTCCAAGCCTTCTACGTAAATAATCAGGCTACTAAGTAGAGCTTGGGCAGAGAGAAGGAATTTTGCGTTTCAGCAGGAAACAGCAATAGCCACTGCATGCCATAAGATGAGAAATAGGTGCCTGAAGGCAGAGGATGCTCTGAGGACACTTGTGGAACTGACTATCCGACAGGAGGCTTAGTTGAGTGTATGATATAAAAAGCAAGCTTTCGATTTCTCTCTTAACTCCAAGACTGAGACAACTCAGGACATGCACAAAAGTACAGCTCCAGCTCCTGTTAAACTTGAGAGCAAATAAGTCTTTGAACTTAATCACCAGCAGTTTTGTTGGGATTTTAGTCTTAAATGGCTCACTTGGGTCAAATCCCAGATTAGAAAATCTTGTATGGATTTGACACCTATCTTTTCATACAAGCAGCAGGAGCTAGAGCTCCCTACGGACTACAGTACTCCAAGCTAGACTGTCCTCTGGAAGGAAACACCATTCAAGGTTTTGCTGTTGCCCACTTACAGCTTTGACCTGTGGGTGATGCAGTTGACAGCATAACTGGGCTGAAAATATGAGAGTGGAATAGTGTAGTTTTATTATAGAGGCTAAGCCATGAAACAGGATGGTGAGGATATATGCAGGTAAGCAGACTCCTCCCTACCAATGACTCTGCATGGTCAATAAAGTATCTCTTGGAAATCCAGTGCAGTGCAAACCTCACAGATGTGATGAAGAAAAGCTCTCAAAAGTGTTAAAAACCTAGTCCAGGTGTATGTGCCTTTGAGATGCAAATTGTGTGATGATCACTACAGCAAACATATTCCAAGTCCATTTTGAACTCCTTTGTGGTGTTTTCTTCCTCAGTGTTGTTTCCCTTCCTTGCAAAGCCAGCCCAGGCCAGACATTCACTGTCCCTCAGAGCCCATGTTCCTACAGCTGCTGGTAGTGTTCCCACCCACGTTACCACAGCAGCAGGAACAGCAAAACATTAAACACAAGGATGCTGTATGGGCAAAGTCCCTGCATCCTCTGTGTTTATGAGCAGTCTTTACATAGCTGCTAGGCCCCCTGTGAAGACAGCAGATCTCAGGTGTTCACTTGGCCTCCTGTATGGCACATTTTTGGGACAACTGAGATGAACCTCATGAGGTTCAACAGCACCAAATGCAAGGCCCTGCATCTGGGTTGGGGCAATCCCAAGCACCGACATAGGCTGGGCAGGGGCTGGCTTGAGAGCAGCCCTGAAGAAAAGGTCTTGGGAAGTGCTGGTGGATGAGAAGCTCAACAGGAGCTCTCAATGTGCACTTGCAGCCCAGAAAGCCAATCACATCCTGGGCTGCATCAAGAGAAACAGAGCCAGCAGGCTAAGGGAGATGATTCTCCCCCTCTACTCCACTCTGCTGCGACCCCACCTGGAGTACTGTGTCCAGTTCTGGAGCCCCTGTTACAGGAAGGATCTGGAGGTGCTGGGATATGTCCAGAGAAGGATCACAAGGATGATCAGAGGGCTGGAGCTCCTCTCCTATGAAGACAGACTGAGAGAGTTGGGGCTGCTCAGTCTGGAGAAGAGAAGACTCTGAAGAGACCTTCTTGTGGCCTTCCAGTATCTGAAGGGGGCTACAAGAAAGCTGGGGAGGGACTTTTTAGGGTGTCAGGTGATGATAGGACTAGGGGGAATGGAACAAAACTAGAAATGGATAGATTCAGATCAGATGTTAGGAAGAAGTTGTTCACCATGAGGGTGGAGAGACACTGGAAGAGGTTGCCCAGAGAGGTAGTGGAAGCCTCATTCCTGGAGGTTTTGAAGGCCAGGCTGGATGTGGCTGTGAGCAACCTGCTGTAGTGTGAGGTGTCCCTGCCCGTGGCAGGTGGGTTAGAACTAGATGATCTTTGAGGTCTCTTCCAACCCTAACAATTCCATGATCCTATGATATGTGCCCAAAACAAGTAGCCAGCACTAGTTACACCCACTTGACATATTTTTCTCAGAAGTGTTTTAGTGGCTCATCTATTCAGAGGGAGCATCACTTAAACAGTTTCCTCAAATATCCTTCTTGGTAATCTTTGACTGGTACAGCTGTCCTTATATTTCTGCCTGAAGTCCACTCTTGCATTACATAGGTCCATCTTCTGGAGATAAGTCCTACTGAGGGATTCACATGGAAGTATCTTCTGATGTGCCATTGAGATGAAGAGCATGTGTTTTGCTCCTGGTTTGCTCTCAGTTTATTAAATCCTTTGGAAATACCTGATCTTCAGAAAGTAAGGAGTGATATAGACTGCATTTCCTATCAGCTGACTACAGCTATAGATTGGGTTGACATATCTTGATGTGTTAATTTGGCAAGTTATCAAAAAATCAGAGCCAAAAAGTGCTGCTGAGTGGCAGAACAGTTCCCTGGAAAATAGATTTCCTTAGATAAGCCTTTTGTTTTGACAATATGACAGCTCAGTTCAGGAACAGTAACTGTGATGGGACAGGATATTTTGATTTCTCCAAGACATTCAATTTAATATCACATGACATTTAAAATATGCATTAACTGGAACTTGCAGAGTATGGATTAAATGGATTAAAGATGGGTTCCCTGGTAGAACTTTAAAAGGTAAGCTGTCAGTGAGGAGATAACTAGGGCTGATTTCTTTGTGGTCCACCTGGGACCAGTTCTTAGTCTGACATAGAATCATAGAATCATTAGGGTTGGAAGGGATGTCAAGAATCATCTAGTTCCAACCCCCCTGCCATGAGCAGGGACACCTCACATTAGATAAGTTTCTCAGAGCCAGCCTGGCCTTAAAAACCTCCAGGGGTGAGGCTTTCATCACCTCCCTGGGCAACCTCTTCCAGCATCTCACCACCCTCATGGGGAAGAACTTCTTCCTAACATCCAATCTATGAATCTATCTATGAATCTACCCATTTCTAGTTTTGATCCATCCCCCCTAGTCCGATCATTACCTGATAACTTATAAAGTCCCTCCCCAGGTTTCTTGTAGCCCCCTTCAGACACTGTAAGGCCACAAGAAGGTCTCCTTGGAGCCTTCTCTTCTCCAGACTGAACAGCCCCAACTCTCTCAGTCTGTCCTCATAGGAGAGGGGCTCCAGCCCTCTGATCATCCTTGTGGCCCTTCTCTGAACATGTTCCAGCACCTCCAGATCTTTCCTGTAACAGGAGCTCCAGAACTGGACATGATTTAGTATGTAAGCCAAACATCTTAGTATGTAAGCCAAAACATCTGAAGCCTTTACTAGCAGATTCAGTAGGTGATTCAAAAACCTCAGCAAGGTCATCAATAAGGAATCATTTGTTTAAATGGTGAAAGCCTAAAAAAAAATACATCTGATAGGATCAAGCAAGATTTTTAGATCTGAAAATAGAGGAGTAAGGCTGAGGATGGGGAAATGCCTGGGGAAACTGTTCCAGAGAAAGACTTGTTACAGTATCACAGTATCACAAAGGTTGGAAGAGACCTCAAAGATCATCGAGTCCAACCTCTCACCACAGACCTCATGACTAGACCATGGCACCAAGTGCCACGTCCATTCCCTTCTTGAACACCTCCAGGAATGGTGACTCCACCACCTCCCTGGGCAGCAAATTCTGATGGCGAATGACTCTCTAGGTGAAGAACTTCCTCCTCACCTCAAGCCTAAACTTCCCCTGGTGCAGCTTGAGACTGTGTCCTCTTGTTCTGGTGCTGGTTGCTAGAGAGAAGAGGCCAACCTCTTCCTGGCTACAACCACCCTTCAGGTAGTTGTAGAGAGCAATGAGGTCACCCCTGAGTCTCCTCTTCACCAGGCTAAACAACCCCAGCTCCCTCAGCCTCTCCTCACAGAGCTGTGCTCAAGGCCTCTCCCCAGCCTTGTTGCCCTTCTCTGGACACATTCAAGTGTCTCCTTCCTAAACTGAGGGGCCCAGAGCTGGACACAGGACTCAAGGTGTGGCCTAACCAATGCAGAGTACAGGGGCCCAATGACCTCCCTGCTCCTGCTGGCCACACTGTTCCTAATGCAGGCCAGAGCTAGCTAGAATTCTTGTTAAAGAATTCTTCCAGACAATCACCACATTTTTGTCTCCCCAAGTCATAAATACAAGCAGAGACCACCCACATTTTTCCATCAGCACACACACACTACCACGGTGCTGCTCTCAAGCAGCAAAAATTTGAATATACCAATTTTTAAAATGCTTTTTCAAATCTGAAAGCTAAGTAAGCCACCCTGAGAGTGCATGTTTGACATTTCACAGCTGGGGAAACACGGTCATTACAACTCAAAGCAACACTGAAATGAAACAAGACAGAACAAAACCAACAAAGCACAGCAAAATGAAACAAAACCAAACCAACAAAGCAAAGCAGAATGAAAGAAAACAAACAACACAAAAAATCCAAATCCACAGCCCAAACCTTTCGGGCTGAGATTTCTTTGTTTAATTCCAACAAAAAAGTCAATTGGCCTTGGAAAGATTGAAAATAATTATTTCAGTTCACAAGTCCAAACACAAAAGGGCTTTGTATTTTAAAAGATGCTGTTCAGGCTAATTTTTGTTCTGTCTTCCAGAAGAGAGCTTCTATCATTTTCCAAAGCTCCATTTCACCGGCACTACGACCCATTATAGAAATGGGTAGACTCAGATTGGATGTTAGGAAGAAGTTCTGCCCCATGAGGGTGGAGAGACACTGGAACAGGTTGCCCAGGGAGGTGGTAGAAACCTCATCCCTGGATTGAATGCCAGGCTGGATGTGGCTCTGAGCAACCTGCTGTAGTGTGAGGTGTCCCTGCCCATGGCAGGGGGGTTGGAACTAGATAATCCTTGAGGTCCCTTCCAACCCTAACAATTCCATGATTCTATGCTGGACACCAGTTGTTACTAATCAATAATTTGCCCCAACTGCCTGGTGATTACAGCAGTCCTCAGCACAAGGAAAGAGCTGTATTCACCTCTGGTGTGCATACCCTGGCACTGGAGCACTGGACTGTCATGGACCTATGAAAATTCTGACTATTCAGTGCTGCAGTCATCCTGATGTGGAGGAGTTTTCTTGGAGGACAGAAAACCCCAACCCCATAAAAACATCACAGTTATTTCTTTAAAGACATTTAGGGAGACAAATGACATTAAACAGAAGAAACATGGAAATGCATCATCATAGACAGGAAGACCAGAGATTGAGGTACAAAGTCTTGAGTTTCTTGATGACTTCACACAGCAATAAATACAAAGTCAACTGCTCCCAAGATGTAGCTGCCAAAGTCCCAAAGACATGTCCCAAAGACATACCCTGCCCATTTTCTTGATCAGAAAGAATTTCTTAAAAGCCTTTTTTTAATCTTTATCCAAACCCTAAAATGAAGTCCAAGCAAGCACTTACTCGGCTTGAAATGCATGAATTGCTGAGGCACAATTTGAGCCTTTACAGCTAGAATGGGCCTGTTTAGTGTTCAATTTGTCTCTTTAACGAGTCAGATCTATGCAGTACCTGTCCCTGTCAAGTGCTTAATACTCCAAATACAAGGAGGCTGGTCTTCCTGCATTGTCTTCGGGGGGTCACTGCTGATTCATGACACCAGAAGGTGTAATTAGAGGACTCAGCTTGTCCAGCCTAGGTATTACATGGCTTCCTTCCTCCTAGGGATTTCTTTCCTTTGGGCTTGATTTGATTTTTCCATGCAAATTTTTCAAGCTCTACAGTGCAGCATGGCACATTTCTGTGACTTTTTGTTTGTTTCTTTGTTTTCACGTGGGACTTTGGAAGGAGTAGAAAACAAGACAGAATAGAAAAAAGGCAAAGTAGAACAGAAGACAGTGTAGAAAACAAGACAGTGTAGAAAGCAAGACAGAGCAGAAAGCAAGACAGAGCAGAAAACAAGACACAGCAGAAAACAAGACACAGCAGAAAACAAGACACAGCAGAATACACTTCTCCACAGATCAGCTGCATCTTTGCTGACATCTCTGTCATGTTCTGCTCTTAATAACCGACATAAAGCTTTGCACAAAACGATATCTTCCTGTCCAGAACAAAGTTGATCCTTCCACCTGGAGTAAGTTTTATATAACATCCTCAGGAGCTTGCCAAAACCAGCTGGTCCCTTCAGACAGCAAAGTTTCTTTAGTTCAAAGCAAGAAGGCTTTTTGCACTCAACTTTGTTCTTGCAGTGTATTGAAGCGGCTTCAGGACATGCTAGTTCCAGTCCTACCTTTGCTTTAGTATTCTGTTCGGGCAAGCCCAGTCCCGACATATTTACCAGACCCCAGCAGTCAGCTATATTTCTATACTTGTCTTTGGCACAGTGGAAATCTGAGTTGGTGTTTTTATTTCAGAAGCCTTTAAAAGCATTTCTAACAACTTTAAAAGCCAGCATGCACAGGTTTACTCATTTCTTGCTCTTTCTTGCCCATGTTACATTCTCAAGTAGTGAAAAGAAAATTGCTCTTTAGCAAAGAAGTTCTGTGACAGCTTCCTTTGGGAGGAGGGATGAATTTAGGAATATTTTCACTGTACTGTAGCTCTCAGCTGTCATTTGGATAAAGTGTTAGAAAGCTTGGTGATACTGTTGGAAAAAGAGGCTTTGCAGTGTCAAAATAAAGGATGTTGATTTTAATCCTACTATATCTTTCTAGAAAGCGCTTTCACAGCACTCCAGTCTGCCAATCACCACTAAATCAAAGCTCATTGTTCACATTCTCCACGACGTAAGCAGCCCCACGCCACAGCACATTGCAAATACAAGTGGAAGGCCCAAGATTAAAGCAAGTTTCTTAAAGGTGCTCTTAATACCAGAGTTCTTCATGCAATCATGCTTTCCTTTCCTTGTAAGTACACTAATGATATTTCAAGTGCATGCCTACAATATAAAGTTAATAGCTTCCTTATTTCCTTATTTTAGCATTTCCCCTCTACTCCCTTTCTTTTCAATTATACTAGCTAGATAATTTCTTTCATTTCCTTTCTCCAGTGTCCTGGTTTCATTTCTAATACAAAACCATATTTGGTCACTTACACTTTTCTGGAGGATAAGCACAGGACAGCAGCATCTCTTGCTCCACCATGGTGCTGTATGTTACAGAGGTCAGTGGTCCTTTGAACAGTGCTTTAAGAAAATATTTTGGAAAGCTAAGCTCACTCATGCAGCCTTCTGATCTCCTCCAACACTCTTGCCTTCTGTGTGCTGTCACATGTTAGCCTCCCTCCTGAGAAACCTGTGAAACAGGTCTGGCAACACACATCTTGTGTGTCAGAACAGCTTCAATTGATTCATTGCAACAGGTACCCACCCTCCTTTAAAAAAAAAAATAGTTGACAGGAGTAGGCTCTTAGCGCCTCATTTGAAATTACAGAACCTGCCCAACCTCACTGCTGGTGCGCTTTAAAGGCAACCTACACGATGGCTTCGGGAATGTACAGGAAATAATTTCAGATCAACCTTTCCTGCCAAAAAAAACCACAGCTAACGGTGTAATTTGGATGCTCCTGCACTGTTGGAGAGCAGGAACCCTTCCACTGTGCATCAGAGTGGCAAGGGCTCCTACTGCATCCCCCCGTGGCATACTTTCTTGTGGGGGCAAAAGCACCTCCAACTCTTTACTGCAGAGGCCTCTGTTTGTGAACAGCAACTCTGACTGCTGCTGATGTGAACTAATTATGTGGACATGGTTTTTGATAAATGGATCCCTACAAAATGGAGGTTAATAGTGCCTTGGTTCTTATAGAGAAGATCATAGAATCATAGAATTGTTAGAGTTGGAAGGGACCTCAAGGATCATCTAGTGCCAACCCTCCTGCCATGGCCAGGGACACCTCACACTGCAGCAGTTTGCTCAGAGCCACATCCAGCCTGGCCTTAAAAACCTCCAGGGATGAGGCTTCTACCACCTCTCTGGGCAACCTGTGCCAGGGTCTCACCACCCTCATGGGGAAGAACTTCTTCCTAACATCCAACCTGAATCTGTGGGCCTGATTTTTGATAAACAGATCCCTACAAATTTGAGCGTAATACTGCCTCGTTTTTTCCATGCATCTTCCTTTCAGCAGCTCATCTACCCATCTGGGGCTCAAGTGAGGAATTGCCAGCACTGCCCTGGAAGCCCCTTGCAGCTCAGTTGCCGTTTATGCTACCCCTGTAATCAGAGGGATTGCAGGTGGGCCCTCACTAAGACCTGTATTGATTTCTCATCTCATGTTACCTCCACAGCAGTTTCCTCCTGCTGTGGCTCTTTCAATCTGGTGATAGTAAGCAACAAAATTGAAGAGACGTGGGACTTATGGCTGACTCTGCCTCTAATTTGCCCTGACACCTTGGGCAAATTGCTTTACCTCTCCGTGTTTCTATTTCCCCATCTCTAACACAAGCTTAATTATAGTTCCCTTGCTTTGGAAGGTGCTTTGAAATCCATGTACAGAATGCAGGACGGGAGAGGAAGCTATCATTATTGCACACTCATGAAATATTGGGATGAGGCAGGCAATAAGCAGCAAGCACTGGAGATTTTGGGCACGTGAAGCATTGTGTTTTAAGAAACATATGACCTTATTCTAATAATGATTGATTTATTTTTTAGTTTCTTTTTTTTTAAAGACACTCCTACAGAATTTGGCCAAAGATCAGTTTCTGTTTTCACAGTGGAATGCTGAGAGGGGGGAAAAAATCTAAATCAGTTCTCACTTGTAGGAACATTATGTCCTCCTGGAAACAGCAAGACCACCAGAGGTACCTCGGTGGAAAATGACATAATATGGCAATTTCCTGCTTTTTTCTCACCTGGGAAAATAAAATCTCTTATCTTGCAACCTCTATGTAGTTATAGTGTTCCCAACAGATACAGAATACTGAATACAGAATTAGCCAGGTTGGAAAAGACCTTCAAGATCATCAAGTCAATCAAATCAAGGGGATTGTAGCCAGGAGGGAGTTGGTCTCTTCTATCAGGCAACCAGCACCAGAACAAGAGGCAGGACACAGTCTCAAGCTGTGCCAGGGGAAGTTTAGGCTTGAGGTAAGGAGAAAGTTCTTCACTGAGAGAGTCGTTCGCCACTGGAATGGGCTGCCCAGGGAGGTGGTGGAGTCACCATCCCTGGAGGTGTTCAAGAGGGGATTGGATGTGGCACTTGGTGCCATGGTCTAGTCATGAGGTCTGTGGTGAGAGGTTGGACTCGATGATCCTTGAGGTCTCTTCCAACCTTGGTGATACTGTGATACTGTGAAGTCCAACCTATCACCCAACACCATCTAATCAACTAAACCATGGCACTAAGTGCCTCATCCAGTCTTATTTTAAACACTTCCAGTGATGGTGACTCCACCACCTTCCTGGGCAGCACATTCCAATGGGCAATCACTCTTTCTGTGAAGAACTTCTTCCTAACATCCAGTCTAAACCTCCCCTGGTGCAGCCTGAGACTGTGTCCTCTTGTTCTGTTGGTGGGTGCCTGGGAGAAGAGACCAACCCCCACCTGGTTACAACCTCCTTTCAGGTAGTTGTAGAGTGCAATAAGGTCTCCCCTGAGCCTCCTCTTCTCCAGGGTAAACACCCCCAGCTCCCTCAGCCTCTCCTTATAGGCCTTGTGCTCCAGACCCGTCCTCAGCTT
The DNA here is from genome assembly GCA_015227895.2 of Colaptes auratus. Classification (NCBI taxonomy): domain Eukaryota; kingdom Metazoa; phylum Chordata; class Aves; order Piciformes; family Picidae; genus Colaptes; species Colaptes auratus. Next base: position 8,640,909 of record CM037636.1, read on the forward strand.
TGTTGCCCTTCTCTGGACACCTTCCAGCAACTCAACATCTTTCCTAAACTGAGAGGCCCAGAACTGGACACAGGACTCAAGTGTGGCCTAACCAGTGCTGAGTACAGGGGGAAAATGACCTCCCTGCTCCTGCTGGCCACACTATTCCTGATACAGACCAGCATGCCATTGGCCTTCTTGACCACACTGCTGGCTCACATTCAGCCTACTATCAACCACTAGCCCTAGGTCTCTTTTTGCCTGGCTGCTCTCCAGCCACTCTGACCCCAGCCTGTAGCACTGCATGGGGTTCTTTTTGGCCAATGTGTAGAACCTGCTGCTTGGATGTGTCCAGTCTCATGCCCTTGGACTCTGCCCATCTGTCCGGCCTGTCAAGGTTCCTCTGCAGAGCTCTCCTATCTGCCAACAGATCAACACCTGCCCCCAGCGTTGTGTTGTCTGCAAAAGGTTGAGAGCAAAGATAAACTTAAAAAATCTTTTAGGAATTTTATTGTCTGTGGTGTCTGTGAAGAAGTGATGCTATTGGGGTCTTCCCTCTGCATTCTGTTTCTGTTCTCAACAGGGATTTGTTTATCCACTCTCCTGCTTAGACTAAAATCCTGGGTAATTTAAAACACGAGTGGTAGCCCAGAGGTTGAGCTGGGCAGTGCTGAATTGAGGATAAGTGGCTGTGGTGACATAGCTTTTTGTGAAATGCCTCTTGTTTGCTCATTAACACTGGCACAAGCTGAACGCTTACCAGAGTCTTGAAACACAGTTCTCTACATGACTTAACATGGCCAGACAAGTTTATTACAGACCAGTAAATGTACAACCTCCTTGCTTCTTACTTCATAAGCCATTAACTTCAGAACCATGTTCTAAGCTGTCTTAAGGTTACCGTACTGTCAATTTATAGTAACAAGTGAATCACTTAGAGCTGCAGGCTCAAAAACCTTTGGAAGGACATTAGCAGGAGGGTGTGCATTTGTTTGTGTTGTCTATATACATAAAGTTGCAGTAGGTGACTTCTCAATAATCACATTCTTACAACACATGCACGCTCACACTGGGTATCAGATTAGCATGGTCTGAATTGCATTTCAGGGGAAAGGACTGCTATGAAAGAAAAAGAAGGCTTCTTGTAAAGAGGGAGTAATCAATTGCAAAACAAAAAAAATCCTTTATTCCCCCCCTCTGAACTGTAATTCTGCCCAGAGATGCCAATGGCATCCTGGCCTCTATCAGGAACAGTGTGGCCAGCAGGAGCAGGGAGGTCATTGTGCCCTGTACTCAGCACTGGTTAGGCCACACCTTGAGTCCTGTGTCCAGTTCTGGGCCTCTCAGTTTAGGAAAGATGTTGAGATGCTGGAAGGTGTCCAGAGAAGGGTAACAAAGCTGGGTGAGGGGTTTGGAGCACAAGCCCTGTGAGGAGAGGCTGAGGGAGCTGGGGGTGTTTAGCCTAGAGAAGAGGAGACTGAGGGGTGACCTTATTGCACTCTACAACTACCTGAAAGGAGGTTGTAACCAGGTGGGGGTTGGTCTCTTCTCCCAGGCAACCACCAACAGAGCAAGACAACATAGTCTCAAGCTGTGCCAGGGGAAGTTTAGGTTTGATCTTAGAAAGAAGTTCTTCACAGAAAGAGTGATTGCCCATTGGAATGGGCTGCCCAGAGAGGTGTTGGGGTCAACATCCCTGGAGGTGTTTAAAAAGAGTCTGAATGAGGCACTCAGTGCCATGGTTTAGTTGATTAGATGGTGTTGGGTGATAGGTTGGACTCGATGATCTCAAACATCTTTTCCAGCCTGGTCTGGTCTATTCTATTCTATTCTATTCTATTCTATTCTATTCTATTCTATTCTATTCTATTCTATTCTATTCTATTCTATTCTATTCCATTCCATTCCATTCCATTCCATTCCATTCCATTCCTTCCAAGTCAGGAGTTAAAGGTGTAAACCAGCCTTTGGAAACAGTAGGCACAGCATGAGCTGATTCCAACTCTTTACAGGAGAGAGGTTAACAACAGTGAAAATCTGGGCTTTCTGGTTCTGGAGATAACATTTGGATGAATGAGTGGGTTTTTTGGTTAAACACTGAATCCTACAAAACTGGAAACTGTATAATGAGCTAAGTCAACCAATACTGTTAACTGCAGCAAAGGATACTAGGGAGAGTTATATTTACATACAAGAACATTCTGTTGTAATCATAAAACTAAAGTGTGAAGTGATAGCAGCCCTTTATTTGTACAGATTGGAAGCATTCATAGAATAATAGAATCAACCAGGTTGGAAAAGACCTCAGAGATCATCAAGTCCAACCTGTTAGCTAATACCTAACACCTCATGACAACTAAACCATGGCTTCGAGTGCCACATCCAGTCCACATTCAAACTGATGCATACATTTGTCTGTGAGTTATTGCAAAAGGTGTTTGAGTGACAAACAACCCATAATTGTGTTGCTTGATCTTCCAAGAAGCTCCTATCTGTAATTGCAATCATTGTTTGAAAAACCAGTGCAGGTTTACAGAAACTGTGCAACTGGGGCTCACTTGTGCCACTGAAGTGACAAAATAACTAAGCTGTGATCACAGCTGCTTCCTTAGAATCATAGAATCAATTATTAGGGTTGGAAGGGACTACATTTGTCCTCACATCCATATCTGCCCATAACCTACAATTATATGTCATTAGCTTCCTGCAGAACTGATCAAAGCTTACCCAGTTCAAGGCTGATTTGGGTGGACCCTAACTGGCATAAAATGAAACAGGCTTAAGCAATTGTTTCTTTAAGCAAGACAGCTTTCCCACATCGGGTAATAATTATTTTACCCAGTGCAGTGGGAAGAAGAAACTCTGAATGTGTTGGTCCACAGAGGCTTATGATGGTGTCATCCAGACCATTTGTATAATTTTTACTTTTCTAGATGAGGCACTTTAAAATGCTTAATTCAGTAGAACAGTGTATGTTTGAAAAACCTTTGAAGTATTACTGCAAATCATCTGCTGCTTGCGCAGCAAGTGCTACAGGACTGATGAGGCAAGGGAAGGAAAGAGAGGCAGTGCTCTCTTTGGAAGGGGTGAAATGGAGCTGTGGTGGGTTGAAATTACCCCCCAACGTAAAATTGCCAGACCAGCTCAGTTGGAAGCAAATCACAGGATCACAGGATGGTAGGAGTTGGAAGGGACCTTCAAAGATCATCAGGTTCAACCCGCCTGCCAGAGCAGGACCATAGAATCAAATGAAGCTGCATTTACAAGTAAAACTACAATCTAAATATGAAATGTGATGAATATGTAAAAAACATACAATATTTACATTATGTACAATTTACAAACAGCACAAGAACCCCCCTGGACAAAACCAGGGGGCTACTGATAACTTCACCCCTCCCTGTGCCCTATTCCATGCAGAGCTACAGGCTGGGGTCAGAGTGGCTGGAGAGCTGCCAGAGAGGGACCTGGGGGTGCTGATTGACAGCTGTCTAAACATGAGCCAGCAGTGTGCCCAGGTGGCCAAGAAGGCAAATGGCATCCTGGCCTGCATTAGGAATAGTGTGGCCAGCAGGAGCAGGGAGGTCATTGTGCGCCTGTCCTCTGCATTGGGTAGGCCACACCTTGAGTCCTGTGTCCAGCTCTGGGCCCCTCAGTTTAGGAAGGACATTGAGACACTTGAATGTGTCCAGAGAAGGGCAACAAGGCTGGGGAGAGGCCTTGAGCACAGCCCTATGAGGAGAGGCTGAGGGAGCTGGGATTGTTTAGCCTGGAGAAGAGGAGGCTCAGGGGAGACCTCTCTGCTGTCTACAACTACCTGAAGGGTGGTTGTAGCCAGGAAGGGGTTGGTCTCTTCTCTCAAGCAACCAGCATCAGAACAAGAAGACACAGTCTCAAGCTGTGCCAGGGGAAGTTTAGGCTTGAGGTAAGGAGGAAGTTCTTCACTGAGAGAGTCATTTGTCATTGGAATGGGCTGCCCAGGGAGGTGGTGGAGTCACCATCCCTGGAGGTGTTCAAGAGGGGATTGGACGTGGCACTTGGTGCCATGGTCTAGTCCTGAGGTCTGTGGTGACAGGTTGGACTTGATGATCTTTGAGCTCTCTTCCAACCTTGGCAATATTGTGATACTGTGATACCCTCCTGTACACAAGGGACAAGAGAACATGCAGAGAGTTGTTGTTACTTAACCACTAGAAGAACACAGCCAAGGCCAGCAAAGCCAGCAGAAGCACAAGTTAGTAGCTACTAGAGTGAGGAAATAAAAAAAAAAGGAGAAATTTAGCCTGCAGAACTAACTTTTATGTTTGTTTTCTGTCCAATGGGATTATTTAGACCATATAATTATTTTCCTTTTTACATCCAGTGGTGATTTATTTACATTCCACTACATTCTGTTAAAGATCTGTGGGAAATTTTCAAGGTGCAGCCTAAAACTACCACGTGGGGCAAAATGTTTCTTGTCTTACTTGAGAAGAAGTGGTGCTGATACTGCTGCAAAACTTCATTCAAACATGCAGCAGCAGGGTAATTTCTCTGTGACACATATCTGCTCTCAGTGCAGGTTTCAGCAGAGCACACAGCAGTAAGACAGCTTACACCTGGAGTAATTTCAAGGAATGCAGCTTTAAATACTTCCCCCCTTTAACATTACTATCAAAGCTTTTCCTCCTAAACTGCCAATTACTGTAGGTTAATGAGCAGAAAACCCAAGATTGCCACAGAAAACTGGAGGGATTCAGGGACAAAAGGCTGCTGGGAAGTGATGTGCTTTTCCACTCTCTGTGATATTCATCTGCACTACATTCTTTTTTTCTTTTCTTTTCTAGCTACTGCTCAAGGGATCAACAACCACACCTGAAGGCACGAGGGATGTGTTTGAACAAAGTTGATCCGAACAGATTCAAACCTCAGACGTAAAAATGGGCAAACAAAAAGAGTGCACAGGGCAAAAAGCAGATAGTTGCAGTAATTGCAGGAGTAAAATTGTGTGGTGTAAGGAATCCAGCAACAAACTGCTGCCAGCACACACAGGTTCCCTTGCTTAATCCTGCCCATTGAGGGGGCACAGTGTGGGATTTTTCAAGTATTAAGTTCTCCTTGAAACTTGTTTTCTCTCTGTATTTGGTTATGTTGTGGAGTGGGTCTCTGGTCAATGGGCTAGTGAATCAAAGGAGCTGATGCATCAGGATCTGCTTCCGCTTGACACTTGCAACAGATCTCCTCTGAGTGCTGCTGACTGTCTTCATTATTTATGGCTTTGAGACCATTTTTTGTGGTTAACCTCTGAGGATCACCCTCACAGAACCAACCAGGTTTGAAGAGGCCTCCAAGATCATCAAGTCCAACTAATCACCCAACCCTATCTAATCAACTAGACTATGGCACTATGGCACCTCATCCAGTCTCTTCTTAAACACCTCCAGGGATGTCGACCCCACCACCCCTCTGGGCAGCCCATTCCAATGGGCAATCACTCTTCCTGTGAAGAACTTCTTTCTAAGATCAAACTTAAACTTCCCCCTGCACAGCTCAAGACTGTGTCCTCTTTTTCTGGTGCTGGGTGCCTAGGAGAAGAGACCACCCCCCACCTGGGTACAGCCTCCTTTCAGGTAGTTGTAGAGAGCAATGAGGTCTCCTCTGAGCCTCCTCTTCTCCAGGCTAAACAGCTCCCAGCTCCCTCAGCCTCTCGTCACAGGGCTGTGCTCCAAACCCCGCCCCAGCTTTGTTGCCCTTCTCTGGACATATTCAAGCAACTCAACATCCTTCTTCATTTGAGGGGCCCTAAAACAAAGCAGTCAGGAAACCAAATTAATTTAATTCAAGAAGGGAGGGCAACTCAAGAAAAGTGGGCATGGATAGTTCCCCTGGTTGTGGAAGCCCTTGGTTTGGTGTCCTCCCCAGAGCACATTTGCAGTTGCTCCCACCACTTAGAGCGTGTATCACAGTATCACAGTATCAGTAAGGTTGGAAGAGACCTCGAAGATCATCGAGTCCAACCTGTCACCACAGACCCCACGACTAGACCATGGCACCAAGTGCCACGTCCAATCCCCTCTTGAACACCTAAGTGTACTGTAAGTACACTGTAAGTAAGTGTAAGTGTACACTTACTGTAAGTAAGTGTAATGTAAGAGTACCTCAGGGGCCAGAAGCCTCTTTGAGCAGTGCTGGCTTAGGGCAAACAATGTCTGCCTCTCATTACATGCATTTTTATGTGAATGTCCAAGTTTTCCTCTGTTTTTCAAATGCAGTTAGCATGAACTAGCACTTCCTCTCCATTAGTGCTGAAAATTATTTTTATTGGGAACAAAAAACCCAGGAAGGTATAATAATGAGAGGAAGAGGATAGACCTGCCTATTAGTCAGTGCATGTAACCAAGTTCTTTTAAAACAAGCACAAATAGCTTAAATAATTCTAATCCTTGCTGTAAATGATAAATGGAAACTAGAGGAAGCATAGAGGGTATTAAATATGCAGGAGACCCTTTATATGATTGCATACATGTGTAGTTAAGAAAGCAGATTATTCCAAGGTAGGGGGGAGGAGAGGAATCAATGGCAAACACCCATTTGAAAAATACCATTAAACTGATCATTTAGGGTGTAGGAAGTTGCTCAGAGTTAGCTGGGAGGTTAATTATGCTTTATTTCTTGGATGAGTAAGTTTCTTGGCTTCTTTTCAATGTGCTGACCAGGAGACATGTGTAAGCTTCACTGTATTTAGTAAAATACCTTAGGGTAGATGAATTCCAAGTGACAGCCACATGGAATCATGCAGTAAAATGGTGACTTGCCCTCACCATTAAGTTATCATCACACAAAATACCAACAAAGCAATTACTAGGTTACTGGGAAATGAGTGTGACACCTTAATGACATGAAGTGGCATTTTGGTTCTATTCCATGGGTATAAGCATGACTCCTTCCTAGCTTAGTTTTAAATCCCATTACTTCTTTGTTTCTGGATACTCATTTTCACAAGCACAACTCTTGCACACCCACCACAAGCAAACATCCCCTACTAACTGTATCTTAAAGTTTTAAGAGGACCTAATGGAGAAGTAGCCAGGCACGACAGGAGTCTGAACAGGAAAAAGGCCTTGCAGAGGCAATCTAAATGTAGGCAATTTAGCCAAATAGATTAGTTGTGCCATGTCCAACAGATGGAGTGAATTTGAAGCTCCAAAGGTATTAAAGTTTATGCTTAACAAAGGAGTGGGAAATGCCCCTGTGCAACTCCATTCCTGACTAGAGAGTCAGATGTGCCCTCACAGACCAGAGAAGAAAACATCCCCCATTCAGACAGCAAGACAGCAAAGCATCCTCTATTTAATCATCTTACTAATAACTGCAGCATTGTTGGTACAGCTTCACAAATCAGGTAAGAGTTCAGTTATGTATTTGTTTGATGAAAGGAAGTAACACACTGGGTACAAATTAGCTTACAGGATAGTGAGAAACTGTTTTTAACACTGCATAGGATCAGTATTTCAGGAATATGATTTTTGGAGACAAGGTTGCTGAGTTTGATCAGTCTTCTCTTGTGTTCATTATGTATAGATCCTGCTTCATCTTACACACAAGACTTAGCTTTTCACAGCTAAGTATGACATACTTAACAACGAGTACTTTACAGAATACAGAATTAACCAGGTTAACCTCAGAGATCATCAAGCCCAGCCTATCACCCAACGCCATCTAATCCCCATGGGACTAAGTGCCTCATCCAGTCCCTTAAACACCACCAGTAATGGTGACTCCACCACCTCCCTGGGCAGCCCATTCCAATGGCCAATCTCTCTTTCTGGGATGAATTTCTTCCTAACATCCAGCCTGAACCTGCCCTTGCACAGCTTGAGACTGTGTCCTCTTATTTTGTCACAGGTTGCCTGGGAGAAGAGACCAACACCCACTTGGTTACAGCCTCCCTTCAGGTAGTTGTAGAAAGCAATAAGGTCTCCCCTGAGGCTCCTCTTCTCCAGGCTAAGCAACCCCAGCTCCCTCAGGCTCTCCTCATAGGGCTGTGCTCTTGTGCTTGTTCAGTTTGAAGTGCTCTATCTCTTGATGCCTCTGTAGCTAGCCACAGACCTGCAGGTTTAAGAATTCTATTTCCAAACACCCTCTGCACACACCAGGGAATTATGTTTACCTTATTGTCAACTCTCTTACTGATTTCTCTGGCATCTAGGCCTAGCTTACAGGGGATCAAATGGTTTGATCAAAGATGTAAATAAAAATACAGTTTAGGCTCGACTTTCTGTTTCTCCGTTCAGGTAACTACGATGTTAATGTTCAGCATGCTGTATGCAATAGCAGAGGTTGTTCTAGAAGGTATCCAATACCACTAAGTAAACATGATGATTTAAAAGATAATTTTCTCAATGCTTGATTTAATTTTCAGAAGGCAAACTCCTTATTCACATAGCTGTTCAACTTAACATCACTAACAAAATAATTCAAATTACATTCCTTGCAATTATCATGCTGATGTTATGATACTGTCTCTTGACTGAAGAAATAAAAGCTACAGTTCTAGTTTTCCCTCTACTTTTCACTCATATACAATTCTAATATGAGGCTTTGAATAACCAAAATGAGGTCAACCCTTCATGACTTATGACATAAATCCAGGTCCCGCACTTGGGTCACACCAGCCCCAAGCAATGCTACAGGCCTGGGGCAGTGTGGCTGGAGAGATCATAGAATCATAGAATCAACAAGGTTGGAAGAGACCTCAAAGATCATCAAGTACAACCTGTCACCCAAAACCTCATGACTACTAAACCAGGGCACCAAGTGCCATGTCAAATTGCCTCTTGAACACCTCTAGGGACAGTGAGTCCACCACATCCCTGGGCAGCACATTCCAAAGGCCAACAACTCTCTCTGTGAAGAACTTTCTCCACACCTCAAGCCTAAAGCTTCCCCTGGTGCAGCATGAGACTGTGTCCTCTTGTTCTGGTGCTGATTGCCTGGGAATAGAGACCAACCCCCTCCTGGCTACAACCACCCTTCAGGTAGTTGTAGAGAGCAATGAGGTCTCCCCTGAGCCTCCTCTTCTCCAGGCTAAACAACCCCAGCTCCCTCAGCCTCTCCTCGTAGGGCTTGTGCTTGAGGCCTCTCCCCAGCCTCACTGCCCTTCTCTGGACACATTCAGGAGTCTCAATGTCCTGTCTGGTGGAAAGGTACCTGGCTGTTCTAATAGATGGGCAACTGAATATGAGCAAGCAGTGTGCCCAGGTAGCCAAGAAAGCCAGTGGCATCCTGGCTTGTATTAGAGATGCTGTATCCAGCAGTAGGGAGGGGATTATCCCCTTGTACTCAGCACTGGTGAGGCCACACCTCGAGTATTGTGCTCAGTTTTGGGCATCTCAATGCAGGTGAGACATGGAGGTGCTGAAACCAGTGCAGAGGAGGACAAGGAAGCTGTGGAGGGCCTGGAGAATTAATCTTACAAGGAATGACTGAGGGAGCTGGGGATGGTTAGTTTGGAGAAGAGGAGGCTGAGGAGAGACCTCATTGCTCTCTACAACTACCTGAAAGGATGCTGTGGAGAGGCTGGAGCTGGTCTCCTTCACAGGTGATTAGTGGTAGAACAAGAGGGAATGGCCTCAAGCTATGACTGGGTAGGTTTAGACTGGACATTAGGAAGAAGTTTTTCCCAGCAAGAGTGGTCAGGCATTGGAACAGGCTGCTCAGGGAGGTGGTGGAGTAACCAACCCTGGATGCGTTTAATGGTGGTTTGGCTGTGGTGCTTGGGGATATGGTGTAGGGGTGAACCTCATAGAGTAGGGTTGCCAGTTGTACTTGGTGATCCTGAGGGTCTTTTCTAACCTGAATGTTTCTGTGATTGATTCTGTGATAATGCCAACTTGTACCCTTCAGTAGATTTGCTGTTAATTACCCTGATCTTCTAAAATCTACACTAATTACATGATTCAAAGTCTTACAGTTCTTGATGTCACACCTACTATAGCATGTAGAGTGAAGGCATTAGCTAGCAGGTCTTACAACTGTTTTATAATAACCTGTGTGGACAATAAATTTTAGGAGCCAACAGAATGTTGTTACAGCAGATGTTAACATTTCTTGGAACACAATTCAGGCTTCCACAAGGATACCTTTCTGCCTTTAAAGGGAGTGCCTCAAAAAGAAAGCACACCGAAAAGTTGGAAATAAGCTGTCTTGAGGTGCTTGCTCCTGATGTGCTTATCATTTCAAGGTACAGATTATTTTGGATAGGTCTGCAGTATGCTAAAAGTGATGCCTTTACATACTTGTAACAGCATGCCTTTACATATTTGTAACAGCATGATTTTTTTGGTGACTTTGTAGAACTGCCTTGCTGGAACATGTCCAGAGAAGGGCAACAAAGCTGGGGAGGGGTTTGGAGCACAAGCCCTATGAGGAGAGGCTGAGGGAGCTGGGGTTGCTTAGCCTGGAGAAGAGGAGGCTCAGGGGTGACCTTATTGCTCTCTACAACTCACTGAAGGGAGGTTGTAGCCAGGTGGGGCGTGGTCTCTTCTCCCAGGCAACCTATGACAGAAGAAGAGGACACAGTCTCAAGCTGTGCCAGTAGCCAATAATACAGGTTAATCTGTCAGCTGATGCAAGTGTTTCATCACTTCATGTGGTAACTTTCAACACCTTGCTCTTACAGAGGCAAACCTAATGCTCTGTCATTTATGGGTTTGACTTCTTTGAATTTTACATTTTTAAACAGTTATTTTATTATTTACACAATTTGTGTTTTGCAGTCTTAATGTGTTGTGGGGTTTTGGTTGGTTGGTTGGCTTGCTTTGTTTGCATTTTTGGATAAGCACTTAAGGCCCAGGAACAATTTGTGATAGAGTGAATCTGAAAAAGAGCAGTTGGATGATTGTCCACTGGCAAATGAGTAAATGAATAAGATAAAGTAATTAGCAGGAAATGGATTCTCCTCCTATTTAGTAAATTTTGTTTGCCTGGAGAAAAAGGGAGAAAAAGAGATCTTCATCTGTTTTTGTTGCTGGCTGTAAATGACAGTGAATAGAATAGAATAGAATAGAATAGAATAGAATAGAATAGAATAGACCAGACCAGACCAGACCAGACCAGACCAGACCAGGTTGGAAAAGACCTTTGAGATCATCAAGTACAACCTTTCACCCAACACCATCTCATCAACTAAACCATGGCACCAAGTGCCTCATCCAGTCTCTTCTTAAACACTACAGTCTAAGCTCAGTGCACAGGTTTTAGAAAGAAGTGTGAACTACCACTGTGTTATACATTTTAAGCTCATTCTTTTCAGTGCATTAAAGCAACACAGTATTTGTTTCATTGCTCCTTTTTGCAGGGTGATAGAAAACCAGACATAAAAATCATAGGGATTACAAATGATACTTTGTCTTTGAGCAAAGATCCAGTAATCCAAACCCCTCTCCTTTTATAGAATGGATGTTGACTTGCTGGAAGGTGTCCAGAGAAGGGCAACAAAGTTGGTGAGGGGTTTGGAACACAAGCCCTATGAGGAGAGGCTGAGGGAGCTGGGGTTGCTTAGCCTGGAGAAGAGGAGACTGAAGGGTGACCTTATTGCTCTCTACAACTACCTGAAGGGAGGTTGTAGACAGGCAGAGGTTGGTCTCTTCTCCCAGGCAGCCAGTACCAGAACAAGAGGACACAGTCTCAGGCTGCGCCAGGGGAGGTTTAGGCTGGATGTTAGGAAGAAGTTCTACACAGAGAGAGTGATTGCCCATTGGAATGGGCTGCCTGGGGAGGTGGTGGAGTCACCATCATTGGAAGTGTTCAGGAGGAGACTTGATGGGGTGCTTGGTGCCATGGTTTAGTTGTTTAGGTGGGCTGGATTGGTCGATGGGTTGGACGTGATGATCTTGAAGGTCTCTTTCAACCTGGTGTATTGTATTGTATTGTATTGTATTGTATTGTATTGTATTGCTTTGGATACCTTATTTCAGCAGTCACTGGTACCTCAGCATATCACAGTCCATTAGAGGTTGGAGGGGACCTCCAGAGATCATTTGGTCCAACCCCCTGCCAAAGCAGGATCACTTAGGGTAGTCTGCACAGGAATGCATCCAGGTGGGTTTGGAAAGTCTCCAGGGAAGGAGACTCCACAACCTCGCTGGACAGCCTGTTCCAGTTCTCTGTCAACCTCACTGTTTCTCCTCATGTTGAGCTGAAATCTTCTGTGTTCAAGCTTGAACCTGTTGGTCGTTGTCTTATTACCATTGAAAAGAGCTTGGCTCCCTCCACTTGACAGATATTTATACACAGTGATGAGATCCCCTCTCAAGATTAAACAGCCCCAGGGATCACAGTCTTTCTTCATTGGAGAGATGCTTAAGTCCCCTAATTATCCTTGTGCTCTCCCTTGGACTCTTTCTTGCAGTTCTCTGTCTTTCTTGAACTGAGGAGCCCAAAGCTGGACACAGTATATAGTATCATTCATTATGTCATCATCTGATGCAAGCAGAGGGGACTTCTTGGTTCTGTGAGTCAGCTTCACATTTGTGATACAACTTCATTAGAATTTCAGCCCAAATCAAGTGGGTGACTCTCCAAGTTCCTATGCTTTGGTTCTGCTTAAGAGACTATGAATTGTATCCAGCTCCAGCCACAAACAGGCATTCAGTCCATGAAGTAAAATAATCCCTGAGACACATATAGCAGGGATGCTCTTTAGAGTCACTTCTGCTGCTCTGTAGAGACTGCTAGCTGATGCAGACATGGCCTCAGAGTACTCTCTGCTAAATTTTGGCAATTAAAACACACTGCCTGTAAGAGAAAATATTCCATAAAAATAAAGTGCTTTCAAGAGCAGGACATATCTTTTGAAGAAAGAGGTGGGGAGGATGACTGAAACAATGTGGAACTGACTGGAGTGTAGAAGTTGGAGGCTTCTTTGACTGGCCTGGTTCTATTTTCTTGTGGGATTCCAGCTTTTGCTGTATATTATGTTAAGAATTTGAATATTTGAATATTTAAAAAATAGATTTCAAAGTTATTTTTCTGTTTCCACGTGAGGATATTTTTGCCTCTAAATTAAGAAGGAAAAAAGAAATCAACTTTTGATCTAAATCTATGCTAAAGCTCCCACACTTCTGAAATACAGTTTTTTTACAGGACTATATATTCTTTTCCAGGAAGCTCTCTTCTTAAACTATTGCTGAGCTGGCACTAGTATACCAGATGTGGCTGAGAACAGGTTTCATAAAAAACCACAGCAGAATAGAATAGAATAGAATAGAATAGAATAGAATAGAATAGAATAGAATAGAATAGAATAGAATAGACCAGGTTGGAAGAGACCTTTGAGATCATTGAGTCCAACCTATCATCCAACACCACCTAAACAACTAAACCATGGCTCCAAGCACCCCATCAAGTCTCCTCCTGAACACCTCCAGTGATGGTGACTCCACCACCTCCACGGGCAGCCCATTCCAATGGGCAATCACTCTCTCTGTAGAGAACTTCTTCCTAACATCCAGCCTAAACCTCCCCTGGTGCAGCCTGAGACTGTGTCCTCTTGTTCTGGTGCTGGCTGCCTGGGAGAAGAGACCAACCCCCACCTGTCCACAACCTCCCTTCAGGAAGTTGTAGAGAGCAATAAGGTCACCCCTCAGTCTCCTCCTCTCCAGGCTAAGCAGCCCCAGCTCCCTCAGCCTCTCCTCACAGGGCTTGTGTTCCAAACTCCTCACCACCTTCATTGCCCTTCTCTGGACACATTCCAGCAAGTCAACCTCCTTCCTAAACTGAGGGGCCCAGAACTGGACACAGGACTCGAGGTGTGGCCTAACCAATACAGAGTACAGGGGCAGAATGACCTCCCTGCTCCTGCTGGCCACACTCTTCCTGATGCAGGCCAGGATGCCATTGGCCCTCTTGACCACCTGGGCACACTGCAGGCTCATGTTCAGCCTACCATCAACTAGTACCCCCAGGTCCCTCTCTGCCTGGCCACTCTCCAGCCACTCTGACCCCAGCCTGTAGCCCTGCATGGGGTTGCTGTGGCCAATGTGCAGAACCCGGCACTTGGATGTGTTCAATCTCCTGCCCTTGGACTCTGCCCATCTGTCCAGCCTGTCGAGGTCCCTCTGCAAAGCCTCTCTGCCCTCCAGCAGATCAACTCCCGCCCCCAGCTTGGTGTTGTCCACAACTTACTGATGATGGACTCAATGGAGTCCATGGACCAGCATTGTTGCCCTTGAACATTTAATTCATTTCCATAGCTGTTACTACCTAGGACTCCTTCAGTCTGCTGTGAGATTTTTTTAATTATTTTTTTTCCCCCAGGGAAAGGCAGCAGAAAATGAACCAAATTCATGGTAAATGCCCAAGGACCCTCATCTTTGGTCCCATTAACGTCTTCTCCTACAACAAAGGATCCAGTGCTCTGTATTCATGAAGTTTTGAGCATTTGCAAAGAGTCAAAGGAAAGCAAATTTCTTTCTAGTGGTGCCAGACTTTTCCCCTTCCAGGGCAGTGCGTTGCTGAATCATGCAGAATGGCAAATAAATCACTTCCTTTCCTCACCTGATGCCTCACTTGCCACCACCCACAGCATTTAGGCTCCTCCCAAGGTCGACAATGACAGTTGCTTCTCTTCTCGGCCTGAAAGAGGTAGCATTAAAAACATTAACATGGAGGTGTGTGAATCTTGGAAAGCGTGGAACTCATCTGCTCTGTTGGTGCAGTGGAGAGATTTATAGTTTCTAATTTATTTGGGTTGCACCACTTTTAATGTGGTTAAAAAATAATAGCTTTTGAAAATTCTGCTACTGCTGTTCCCATAGAGGAACTAAGTAAGTGCTATAATGAACTTTTCAAGCTATTTAAATAACAGTGTGTATAGTCAAATTTGTGCTTACACAACCAGCCGGATAGAAGGCTTGATATAAAATCTCTGGGTGAGTTTTGGGGGATTTTTGTGGGGCAGTTTGGGCTTTATGTTTTACCCCAGTTAGGGCCACTGCTCTCTGGGCACTCTGGTTTCATTTGGCACTGTTTCAGCTTTAATTTTGGTTTTTGTGCAACTTCTCTTTTTTGCCACCCAGCAGACACGTTAACACTTCCAGTGGAACAGAACTCTTCTCAGATTTCAGCTTGGACACTGAGGAAGAGATGGTGAGAATTACCCCCAAGGAAGCAAGGCGAGAGAGGGGAAAAAATACTCCAGATTAAGACAGCTGTGTTCAGCTGAATTGTTCAGGCAACGGCAACCCAAGAGGAAATGGATCACGAATTTTATCACCCTATCATGAGCAACAGAGGCTTGATCTCATGAAGACCAGACACAAAGGCATGATTGGAGCTGGAGAGGGCCTTACTCAGCCTCCTGGTCAACAGGGGTGGAAGTGCTGGGGCTGACCTGCTGTGGCTGTTTGGGTAATCCAAAGGCAACAACCTTGCTTGAGTAATGCTTTCAAACAGTTTCCTAATCTGTGAGCAGTCACCCTGCTGTGCCAGGCTATTAAGGAGAGAGAGGTGGTCACGTTCCTTTTCTTCTGGTTCAGTGTCAGCAGCTCCTTTGCCTTTGCTGAGGCACGGAGGTTACCAGAAAAAAAAGGCAAAACCCAAAAAAGGTGTTGTTTATACTGGAGGCAAAGAGAAGGTTGATATATTAACAACAAATTAAAGAACTTCCTGAAGGCTGTGTTAAAACATGCTTCCCGAGCTAACTTTAATTACCAAATGGAGTCTCAGATTACTCTGGAAATTTGCCCATGTATAAGAGTCTTCTCTTAACCCTCAGCTTGACTAGTTCTCAAAAATCAAGTTGCAAACCACTAGAATCAGCCTGGCAACAGGGTGAGAAGAAAATATTGCTGCTAACCCTTGCTAAAACACGGCCAATTGAAATGCTCTCTGGCTCAGTTATTTGAGAATTGCTCTAATCTTCAGGTGAAAACACTAAAGAAACTTTCAAATCGCTTGTAAGCCTCGGCAGAGGGACCTGGACAGGCTGGACAGATGGGCAGAGTCCAAGGGCAGGAGATTGAACACATCCAAGTGCCAGGTTCTGCACATTGGCCACAGCAACCCCAGGCAGTGCTACAGGCTGGGGTCAGAGTGTCTGGAGAGTGGCCAGGCAGAGAGGGACCTGGGGGTACTGGTTGATGGTAGGCTGAACATGAGCCTGCAGTGTGCCCAGGCAGCCAAGAGGGCCAATGGCATCCTGGCCTGCATCAGGAAGAGTGTGGCCAGCAGGAGCAGGGAGGTCATTCTGCCCCTGTACACTGCACTGGTTAGGCCACACCTTGAGTCCTGTGTCCAGTTCTGGGCCCCTCAGTTTAGGAAAGATGTTGTCTTGCTGGAATGTGTCCAGAGAAGGGCAACAAAGTTGGTGAGGGGTTTGGAACACAAGCCCTATGAGGAGAGGCTGAGGGAGCTGGGGTTGCTTAGCCTGGATAGGAGGAAACTCAGGGGTGACCTTATTGCTCTCTACAGCTCCCTGAAGGGAGGTTGTGGACAGGTGGAGGTTG
Organism: Colaptes auratus; assembly: GCA_015227895.2. NCBI lineage: Eukaryota > Metazoa > Chordata > Aves > Piciformes > Picidae > Colaptes > Colaptes auratus. The sequence goes on from CM037636.1 coordinate 8,657,375, forward strand.
GTCTCTTCTCCCAGGCAGCCAGCACCAGAACAAGAGGACACAGTCTCAGGCTGTGCCAGGGGAGGTTTAGTCTGGATGTTAGGAAGAAGTTCTCTACAGAGAGAGTGATTGCCCATTGGAATGTGCTGCCCAGGGAGGTGGTGGAGTCACCATCATTGGAGGTGTTCAGGAGGAGACTTGATGGGGTGCTTGGTGTCATGGTTTAGTTGTTTAGGTGGGTTGGATTGGTTGATAGGTTGGACATGATGATCTTGAAGGTCTCTTCCAACCTGGTGTTTTGTATTGTATTGTATTGTATTGTATTGTATTGTATTGTATTGTATTGTATTGTATAAGCCAGTCCTTCTCAATTTTTTTTCCCTTTGCCTGGGTTTGGGTGCAAATATGTGTCATTTTAAAATAACCTTGTGTTAAGGTCTTGTGAGGAGCATCGCTGACATAACTTGGATTCCTTCCTTATTTCAAATTGTAGCCCTAGCAAAGGAGCTAGGAGCTAAACACACGATTTGTAATAACATGACTGACCAAGAGGCAGTGGGGAGATACAAAAAGGTGAATGTGGCAACTAGTCAAGCAACAACCAAAGGCCTTTGTGCAGCCAGGCAGTCGTTTACCCCAGGGCTTCCTTGAAACCTGAGCAGCACTGTTTACATTACAAAAGCTTCGTACAAAAGAAGTGCACGCTGGATTATGTCCACTTGCTAGCCATTATTAGATGGGGATTTCTCCCTCCTTTCACAGCTCCTGTGACACCTGCTAGCCTGGCTTTAGTTTGAATATTGAACTTGTCTTCAGATGCTACCTCCTGTCCAGAATCATAGAATCATAGAATTAGAATAGAATAGAATTAACCAGGTTGGAAGAGACCTTTGAGACCATTGAGTCCAACCTGTCACCCAACACCATCTAATCAACTAAACCATGGCACCAAGCACCCCATCCAGTCTCTTCCTAAACACCTCCAGTGATGGTGACTCCAACACCTCCCTGGGCAGCACATCCCAATGGCCAATATCTCTTTATATGAAGAACTTCTTCCTAACATCCAGCCTAAACCTCCCCTTGCACAGCTTGAGACTGTGTCCTCTTGTTCAGGTGCTGGTTAAATTGTTAGGGTAGGATGGGACCTCAAGGATCATCTAGTTCCAACCCCCCTGCCATGGGCAGGGACACCTCACACTACAGCAGGTTGCTCACTGCTACATCCAGCCTGGTCTTAAAAACCTCCAGGGATGAGGCTTCCACCACCTCCCTGGGCAACCTGTGCCAGTGTCTCACCACCCTCATGGTGAAGAACTTCCCTAACATCCAATCTGAATCTACCCATTTCTAGTTTTGTTTAACCCTAGTCCTATCATTACCTGACACCCTAAAAAGTCCCTGCCCAGCCTTCTTGTAGGTCCCCTTAAGACACTGGAAAGCCACAATAAGGTCTCCTCGGAGCCTTCTCTTCTCGCTTGCCTATCCCTTTGTACAGGAAAATGTATGACTGTGATAGTGCAATGACTGATGTTTTTCCAGTAAAATACTATACCAGGTCCCTAGAACTAGATTAAAATTTATGATGCTGTTTTTATGGAGATCTGAGGTGCTTCTGCTCTGGGAAATGAGAAGCTGAACATAAGCAGGCAAAAGCACATGGCAATTACTAGGCACCTCGAAGGATAGGTCCTGCTTGGAAAATCTCATGAACTGAGAATTAATCATTCAAAGAAAAGAGAGATGATAGCAACAAGATGCAGGTCGTGCTCTGGAAGATTAGATTAGGGATGGATCATTTGCAAATGCCATCCGGCTGGTGGCTATTCTTCCTCTCTTTGTAGTAAAATACACTAAGTATTTGCCATCAGCATGAAGACAGTTTACGATTATCTATAGGCTGGACTTGCAGAGCATGTCTTTTCCAGAGGCCCAGAATTTGTCAGCTTCTATTCACTGCACATTTAGAAGCGTGATGCACAGCCATCAATATATAATGCAGTGTAGAATAGGGTAAGAGCTCCATCAGTTAGATATCCATTAGATAATACAATACAATACAACACAGTACACCAGGTTGAAGAGACCTTCAAGATCATTGCGTCCAACCTATCAACCAATCCAACCCACCCAAACAACTAAACCATGGCACCAAGCACCCCATCAATGAAGGTGACTCCACCACCTCCCCGGGCAGCCCATTCCAATGGCCAATCACTCTCTCTGTAGAGAACTTCTTCCTAACATCCAGCCTAAACCTCCCCTGGCACAGCCTGAGACTGTGTCCTCTTGTTCTGGTACTGGCTGCCTGGGAGAAGAGACCAACCTCCACCTGTCCACAACCTCCCTTCAGGGAGCTGTAGAGAGCAATAAGGTCACCCCTCAGTCTCCTATCCAGGCTAAGCAACCCCAGCTCCCTCAGCCTCTCCTCACAGGGCTTGTGTTCCAAACCCCTCACCAACTTCGTTGCCCTTCTCTGGACACATTCCAGCAAGTCAACATCCTTCCTAAACTGAGGGGCCCAGAACTGGACACAGGACTCAAGCTGTGGCCTAACCAGTGCAGTGTACAGGGGCAGAATGACCTCCCTGCTCCTGCTGGCCACACTCTTCCTGATGCAGGCCAGGATGCCATTGGCCCTCTTGGCTGCCTGGGCACACTGCAGGCTCATGTTCAGCCTACCATCAACCAGTACCCCCAGGTCCCTCTCTGCCTGGCCGCTCTCCAGCCACTCTGACCCCAGCCTGTAGCACTGCCTGGGGTTGCTGTGGCCAATGTGCAGAACCCGGCACTTGGATGTGTTCAATCTCATGCCCTTGGACTCTGCCCATCTGTCCAGCCTGTCCAGGTCCCTCTGCAAAGCCTCTCTACCCTCCAGCAGATCAACTCCTGCCCAGAGCTTGGTGTCGTCCGCAAATTTACTGATGATGGACTCGATGCCCTCATCCAGATCATCAATAAAGATGTTGAAGAGCATGGGGCCCAGCACTGATCCCTGGGGCACACCACTAGTGCCTGGCCTCCAGCTGGATGTGGCACCATTCACCACCACTCTCTGGGCTCGGTCCTCCAGCCAGTTCCTAACCCAGCACAGTGTGCTCCCATCCAAGCCATATAATGTTGGGTGATAGGTTGGACTCAATGATCACAAAGATCTTTTCCAACCTGGTTAATTCTATTCTTCTCTACTCTACTCTACTCTACTCTACTCTACTCTACTCTACTATTCTATTCTATTCTATTCTATTCTATTCTATTCTATTCTATTCCTATTCTGTTATTGAGGTAGGTAAAGAAATTCTTTATTGCAAAGCTCCATTCCCCCAGCATCATGACCCATTAACCCATTATAGAAATGGGTAGATTAAGATTGGATGTTAGGAAGAAGTTCTTCCCCATGAGGGTGGTGAGACATTGGGACAGGTTGCCCAGGAAGGTGGTGGAAGCTCCATTCCTGGAGGTTTTGAAAGCCAGGCTGGATGTAGCTCTGAGCAACCTGGTGTAGTGTGAGGTGTCCCTGCCCATGGCAGGGGGTTGGAACTAGATGATCCTTGAGGTCCCTTCCAACCCTAACAATTCTATGATTCTATTATATGCTAAGTGTATGCAAAATATATAAAATCAGATGCAATAGGGCAAGAGAAGACTGATATTTATGGACCATTTCGAAGGCTATGCTGTGCCATTGCCTCAGAGAGGGAGCAGAAGGCTTCTAGGGGCAACATGCATACTGGGTCTTGCTTTCTGTGTCCTTGCTTGTAAGCAGAACTGGGTAGCCATTTTTTTCTCATTCAGAAATAAAACTGGGGGGGAGGGAAGTCAAGATAAAAGAGAGTTGGTTAAAAGAGTGTCTGTCGGCTCAGATCAAGCCTGATTCTAGCTTTCTTGTCAGAGTAGGGGAAAATTGTTCTGTACAGCATGAGAATTCAGTTGTCCATCAGTCATGATGGCCAAAATTCTGTTGTCATGCATTTTATGTATTGGCACATGAGGACATATCACATTGTCCTGTTCATTATCAGTCAGCCCTCTGATTCAGTAAAGGCTGGAGATCTGTCCTCTTACCTTGCTATTTTGGAGGGTATGTCTGATCACAGAGTGCTTACTGATGCATGGTGACCCTAAGCAGAGGAAATCAAGAGAAAAGGTCTCTTGGTGTCCTGACTGGAATAGTTATGCAAGAACCAAGCACAAGCTGCTTCACTATCTAGGGCAGGCACAGTCACTAGGGAAATGACAGTTGGGGAGCTCAAGGCAAGAAGAAGAGGTGCTGTCAGTAACATGAGCGTGTGATGCAACCTGACAGCAGGAGGAGGACGACTGAAGAGACTTCTCATCACAGAGGTGAGATGAGAAACTCTTGAGATAGCTCAGGTGTGATCACCAAAACTGCACAGAGGTGTGGATATCCCTCTGCCTGAAAGCAAATCCTGAGTCAGAGGGAGATCACATGGTGCCAGCGATGATCTCTGGGCCGGGAAGACTGATTTGAGGAAACAAGAGCTTGAGTAAACTATAGGCAATTTTTTTGGGGGGTGTAAGACTATCTGAAAGGTGAAAAGATAAATAAAGGGAGACAAATCTCTTAAGGTTGAGAAAACAGTATGGCTAGGGCTGTTATATGTATCTGTAGAGCACTAAAAGATTGCTCAGAAATTTTACAGACCAAAGAGAAGCCTGAGCTCCTTACAGTCTAGTCAGAGGCATGACATGGTGCATGACAAGGAGTGGAAGGAAAGAAAAGGGAGGTTGAGGGATGTGATAATAACTAATGTGTTGAAAGGCAGGACAAACTTAAACTGAACATTCAACTTCAGGTAGACAGTCAGGGCCATAGCAAAACCTCCCAAACAGATTGGTGGCTATTCCATATGTCACACCTGAGCAAAATGCCACATACACTGTCACCTGGAAAATGAATGAAGTGATCTCTCCTTGGAGTTCATAAATTGTTTCATTCAGGCAGAGGAACACAGATGGGGCTTTGTCAAGGAGCACAAAGAAATGATGCTGGGTAGTTTTAGCCTGTACTTTTAAAATTTTCAACAGAAAGTGGTAGGATGTAAACAAATCACCATTGGATGGAAGAAGGAAATAATGATAAGTTCTAAACAGTCCCATTGGATAAATTACAAACATAAGCTGGTTGTGCAGGCTAACTTTCTCTCTCTTTTTGGTTTCCTCGCTCTGGGAGACACTAACTTGCTTCTGGCTGGCTTTGCTGCCCTTGGCTGTGTTCTTTGTTTGGCTAAGTACTCAACAAAATAATTCTCTGCTCTTTCTCTTGTCTCTTTGTCCAGGGGGGGAAGGAGGGGAGAATGGAAGGGAAAGCTCTTAGCTCCCCTGGTTTTTGTCCAGGGTGGCTCTTGTGCTGTTTACAAATTGTAAATACCTGTACATATATGTAAATATTGTATATTTGGTACATATTCATTGCATTCCATTGCAGATTGTAGCTGTGCTTGTAAATGCAGCTTCATTGGCTTCCAACTGGGCCTGGCTGGCAATTTAATGTTGGGGGGAATTTTCAAACCACCACAAATGTCAACAGCAGGGTGCTGGACACAGGCATCAGCCTTTGAAGTTGTTGCTTCCTTTATCCACAGAATCACAGAATCAGTCAGGGTTGGAAGGGACCACAAGGATCAGCTAGTTCCAACCCCCCTGCCATGGGCAGGGACATCCCACATTAGATCAGGCTGGCCAGAGCCTCATCCAGCCTGGTCTTAAACACCTCCAGGGACAGGGCCTCAATCACCTCCCTGGACAACCCATTCCAGGGCTTCACCACTCTCACAGTAAAGAACTTCCTCCTCACATCCAGCCTGAATCTCCCCACCTCCAGCTTCATTCCATTCCCCCTAGTCCTATCACTCCCTGATATCCTGAGAAGTCCCTCCCCAGCCTTCTTGTAGGCCCCCTTCAGATACTGGAAGGCCACAATGAGGTCACCTCAGAGCCTTCTCTTCTCCAGACTGAACAGCCCCAACTCCTTCAGTCTGTCCTCATAGGAGAGGTGCTCCAGCCCTCTGCTCATCCTCGAGGCCCACCGAAAATGCAGAATGGTAACTACTGCCATATAAAGCCCCATGAACAGCAGTGATATATTGCTGTAATAGGCTTTTTGTAAATACCAAGAGTGGGTTTGGAAGCTCTATTTCTGTTGTATAAAGCTTAAAGGCTAAGGCTGTATTCTGATTTCCAGAGAAAAATAGGAGCTTGATTCTTTGCCATCTTTCAATACTAACCATCATTAGGTTAGTGCAATACTTGCCATCATTAATACTAACCATTAAATTGTGGCCTTCCAGTATCTGAAAGGGGCCTACAAGAAAGCTGGGGAGTGGCTTTTTAGGGTGTCAGGTAATGATAGGACTAGAGGGGATGGAACAGTACTAGAAATGGGTAGAATAAGATTGGATGTTAGGAAGAAGTTCTTCCCTATGTGGGTGGTGAGACACTGGCACAGATTGCCCAGGGAGGTGGTGGAAGCCTCATCCCTGGAGGTTTTGAAGGCCAGGCTGGATGTGGCTCTGAGCAATCTGATGTAGCTTGAGGTGTCCCTGCCCATGGCAGGGGGGCTGGAACTAGATGATCCTTGAGGTCCCTTCCAACCCTAACAATTCTATGATTCTAATACCATGTAGCCTACAGTGCAGTTCTGTCACAATGCTACCATCACACTTACTTTACAGCTGTTCAAAATACAACTTAGGATGCAAAAAAGCAGATCTTTACATTCTTCTCGAAGAACTAAATATTGGATGCATGCAAGACCAGACCTCTTGCAGAAATTTTCTATTAGGAAGTCATTAGTCATCCAGAAGGGACTGAATGGTCCCAGTAGTGTATGATGTTTTAACTTTTGAATAAATAAGATAAACAGAACAGATAAAGTTTGCCATCTAGAGGAACTCTACAGAAATCCACATTTCTTCCTGCTGAATCTGTTCTTGCAGTTACTCATGTAAGCAACAAAGGCAAGCAATGCATTTTTGTATTGCTTGTAACTATTGAAGAGATTTCAACAAGATGACAGGGAGACCTGTCTTCAATTTGCTCTTTTTGCCATCCACCTCCTTCTTTTTCATCCTTGTCATGTTCAAATCCACTGCTGTTACTCAAAACTATCTTGCTTCATGCCAGATTCAGAATGAAGTGCTGGCTGGAGGAAAATATTATGGGGCTTGAAGTTCCATCGTAACGTAAGAGGCTTCCTGTCGCAGCTGCTGCTCTGGGGTTCTGGAGTTTGGGTGTTGTTGCTTTTCAACAGGGATGGTGGCAGGACAGGTGGGAGTTGTTTAATTCACTGGTTTTCTGCTTTATGATAGAATAGAAAAGAAAGGAGTTAACTAGGTTGGAAAAGACTTTGAGATCATCAAGTCCAACCTATCACCCAACACCATCTAATCAACTGAATCAGGGCACCAAGCACCCTATCAAGTCTCCTCCTAAACACCTCCAGTGATGGTGACTCCACCACCTTCCTGGGCAGCCCATTCCAATGGCGAATCACTCTCTCTATGAAGAACTTCTTCCTAACATCCAGCCTAAACCTCCCCTGGTACAGCTTGAGACTGTGTCCTCTTGTTCTAGTGCTGGTTGCCTGGGAGAAAAGACCAACCCCCACCTGGCTGCAACCTCCCTTCAGGGAGTTGTAGAGAACAAGAAGGTCTCCCCTGAGCCTTCTCTTCTCCAGGCTAAGCAACCCCAGCTCCCTCAGCCTCTCCTCATATGGCTTGTGCTCCAAACCCCTCCCCAGCTTTGTTGCCCTTTTCTGAGCACGTTCCAGCAACTCAATATCTTTCTTAAACTGAGGGGTCCAGAACTGGACACAGGACTCAAGGTGTGGCCTAACCAGTGCTGAGTACAGGGCAGAATGATCTCCCTGCTCCTGCTGGCCACACTGTTCCTAATGCATGCCAGGATGTCATTGGCCCTCTTGGCTACCTGGGCACACTGCTGGCTCATGTTCAGCCTACTGTCAATCAGTACCCCCAGGTCCCTTTCTGCCTGGCTGCTCTCCAGCCACTCTGACCCCAGCCTGTAGCACTGCATGGGGTTGCTGTGGCCAATGATGCTGCTTTCTGCATATTGCTAAGTTTGGGTTTTTTTTTTCCTGAAAATAAGCTAAGCTAAGGTAATTGTGCATTGTATTATCCATTTTCTCAGTAAAACTTTTCATTTCAACACAGAGATTTATTTGTTTGTTTCTTTTGTGTGTTACTTTCCCTCACTTCTGGTTGTATGGAAACAAGCGGGTTAACCCATTACATTATTTTCCAACCTGGTTAATTGTATTGCATTCTATTCTATTCTATTCTATTCTATTCTATTCTATTCTATTCTATTCTATTCTATTCTATTCTATCCCACTCCCCTTTCCTGTCCAGCAAGCCTATAAAAAGGAAGACACTGCAGCCATTTTTCCTCTCTTTGCTCCTGCCTCACCTATTTGAAAGGACCAACAGCCACTGCTAGCCTCCTGGTTCTGCCACATGGTCAGGCTTGATCTTCTTCCTGCTGCATCCAGGCTTTCCTGAAGGACTGAAATCCACATACACTGAGAGAGATACAAGGCCATCCAAATTTGGTTTTGTGTATTTTCCTATTCATCCATATTCCTTACCCTTGTAAACCCTCCCTGTTACTGCTATGGAGATATATATATGTATTGTTAAAAAAATTACTTCTCCTACTTCCAAACTGACTCCAGATTATTTTTTTGGTAGATTTACCTCCTTCTCTTTACCCCTACACACCCACACCCCCCCTTTTTTTTTCCCCTCCTCTCTTGTTTCCTTCTCAGGGAAAAGGAGGGAGAGTGGGGGAGGAATTCTCAGGTTTTGCTACCATCTGAGCTCTCAAACTGCAGTTAAGGCTCATACCACTACATACAATTCAAAACAGAAAAATGTCCACTGTGCATTTGCCTTTTCACAGGTGCAGTGATGCAAGAGCCACTTATTGTATTCCACTTTGGTGGAGTCAATGAGATGCTGCTGACTTAACACTCAGGGTGAATGTGACCGATCATGGGGTGTCAACCCTCAGACTAATTACGAATGCAGCAGTTCAGGGATTCTTCTGAGTTCACTTTTAAGGATCACTCTGGTTAATCCTCTGAACTGTAATCTTTAGCATTGTCATGGTGCACCTTAGGACCCATGTTTAGCTTCTGAATTACCACTCCTTTGGGTTGGGAAGCTGGCAACAATTAGATGAGTTGTTTGCAGTTCAGTGCTGGCCTGGTATGTTACCCACCCTGCTGTACACTATTGTTTAATCATACTGCACTCCTCTTAATGAGGTTCAATTATCTTTCTTTCAACTTCCACACGATTTCCTGCTTTACAGAGATCTATGCTGAAAGAAAAAGAAACATTGATCCCCTTCAGGTGGCATTATCTCTTGCAAGAGCATCAATCAGTGGTGGCAAACATCTGCTCGACAAGAGTTTTCCTTTTTGTACTCCAGTCTGCAGAAGCAGATTACCAAATGATCTTTACTGCTACCCAGTGGAGTTGTGTAATCTTTAACTGGGGTTCCTGCCATCCCTTCACCACCTGTCAGGAGTTGTGCAAGCATACTTGACACTGGCCTAGAGCTGAGGGACTGATTTGATAACATCTTAAGGATTCTTCTCCTTTCATTTTGCTATCCTCCTCTGATATACTGGGCTCATGTTCATCCTTGAGATCAATTGCATTGCACTGCAAATACTGAAGACTTGAGAATCTTCCAAGTCATCTGCTGGAAGAACCCAGCTTTGTGTAGCTATTCTGTAGTTCAGCTAGAAAATATGCATGCAAGGATATCATGCCAAAGGGAAGAAGAGCCCATAAAAGCAAGAAGTGATGACTGACTTGCTAGCAGCTCCTGCCCAATTATACAACACTTGCAAGGATACCCTCAGATTACCACAGCACATGACCTTCAGAAGTCCATTCAAGCATAACTACACGACAGCTCAATAAGCAAGAGGCTAACCAGCAACTGATGAATGTTAATAGCACTGAAAACAGAATTCCATGTGAATAAATGAATGAAAATCTTATCACACTGATCATACATTAAAAAAACCAAAATACCTCAGTAAGTTGCTATTGCATGGCACCACAGCTTTTAGCTGATCAGTTGAGAAAACAACTGATTTGTAACGGAAAAGGAATCACAGTGAAGTCCACATCAATGTAATCTGATGTTTTATTTTTAGATAGAAATGAGAAATAACTGAAAGCTGGAGGGGAGAGCTCACTTTTAAAGCAGGATTTTTCCAATTCCCAAGTCCATTCATGAATCTCTGGCTCCGTTTCCCCCTGGATTCCTGATACCCTAAGGGTAGAAGGGAGTCACAGTCTCTTGTTCTAACTGGCAGCCTTTTAAGAGGTTTCATCTCCTCTGCCATTGAGGATCACACATCCTCTTTCTGACAGCTGCAGTTATTACTTCCATAGGAAATACAGTTTAAGAAAAGGTGAGTGTATATCAAGGTAATGTCAACATCAGGAGGTCAGAAATCATGGTGTTTCTGCGCCAGTTAAGTACTCCTACAGCTGGAAAGCTTTTCCTTGCAAGATCAAGGTCAGAAGTTTCCTCTTTCTAAGTAAAAGTGTGGCCCCTCATGTGGCCTCCCCCTCCCACTTCTGCATTCAGATGGGATTTTAAGGTCTGTGATTTTAAGGTCCGTGATTTTAAGGCATACTTTGTTGGGTAACCAGTTTGATTAGTAGGTTAATCACTATGTCCATATCCAGCATGAATCTCTTTTTCAAGAATAAACTCCAAGCAACATGATTTCAGTGACTGCCCAGGAGCCTGCACTTAATGTCCTGAAATAACAAGAATTGGGTGGAAAAAGTATAGCATGGGGCCTCACAGATGGAGAAATTGCTTTAATTTTTATTCATTTGTAATAAGTAAATTTGCAGATGACACCAAACTGAAGGCAGGTGTTGATCTGTTAGAGGGTGGGAGAGCTCTGCAGAGGGACCTTGACAGGCTGGAGAGATGGGCAGAGACCAAGGGCATGAGATTGAACACATCTAAGTGCCACTTTCTACACAGTGGCCACAACTGCCCCATGCAGTGCTACAGGCTGGGGTCACAGTGGCTGGAGAGCGGCCAGGCAGAGAGGGACCTGGGGGTACTGGTTGATAGTAGGCTGAACATGAGCCAGCAGTGTGCCCAGGTGAAGGCCAATGGTATCCTGTCCTGTGTCAGGAGCAGTGTGGCCAGCAGGAGCAGGGAGGTCATTGTGCCCCTGTACTCAGCACTGCTTAAGCCACAACATAAGGACTGTGTCCAGTTCTGGGCCCCTCAATTTAGGAAAGATGTTGAGTTGCTGGAATGTGTCCAGAGAAGGGCAACAGCACCAGAACAAGAGGACACAGTCTCAAACTGTGCCAGGGGAGGTTTAGGCTGGGTGTTGGGAAGAAGTTCTTCACAGAAAAAGAGATTGGCCATTGGAATGTGCTGCCCAAGGAGGTGGTAGAGTCACCATCACAGGGGGTGTTTAGGAGGAGACTGGATGGGGTGCTTGGTGCCATGGTTTAGTTGATTAGATAGTGTTAGATAATAAGCTGGACTCAATGATCTTGAAGGTCTTTTCCAACCTGGTGAATTCTATTCTATTCTATTCTATTCTATTCTATTCTATTCTATTCTATTCTATTCTATTCTATTCTTTCTATTTCTATTCTTTCTATTTCTATTTCTATTTCTATTTCTATTTCTATTTCTATTTCTATTTCTATTCTATTCTAGTGCATTCTAGAAGGCTTAAATGAATGTCTGTCGACCCCTCCCCCCCATTATTTTCTTTGATTTTCATATTCCTTCTAAGCTGTGGGTTTGTTTCTGGTTTTTCTGTTTGTTTGGTTTTTGTCTTGTAGAGAATGATGTTGACAGCAAAAGTGTTCCATTATTTTGTTAATAAAACCCAACCCACCATTACTTTGCTTTGTTCTGGCAAATGCCATCCGATACCACTTTGCCTCTTGCTCTCTACCTGTTCCTTCTGGCACAGAACCATAGAATTGTTAGGGTTGGAAGGGACCTCAGGGATCATCTAGTTCCAACCCCCCCTGCCATGGGCAGGGACACCTCACACTAGAGCAGGTTGCTCAGAGCCACATCCAGCCTCCAGGGATGAGGCTTCTACCACCTCCCTGGGCAATTTGTTCCAGTGTCTCACCAGCCTCATGGGGAAGAACTTCTTCCTAACTTCTAACCTGAATGTACCCATTTCTAGTTCTGTTTCATTCCCCCTAGTCCTATCACTACCTGATACCTTAAAAAGTCCCTCCCCAGCCTTCTTGTAGCCCCCTTCAGATACCGGAAGGCCACAATTAGTTCTCCTTGAAACCTTCTCTCCTCCAGACTGAACATCCCCAACTCCCTCAGTCTGTCCTCATAGCAGAGGAGCACCAGCCCTCTGCTCATCCTCATGGCCCTTCTCTGGACACATTCCAGCACCCCCAGATACTTCTTGTAATAGAGGCTCCAGAACTGGACACAGTACTGCAGGTGGGGTCTCACCACAGTGGAGTAGAGGCATAAGCTTATCACCAGAGACTTCAAAGAAATAAAATCACATATTTAAGAAAATTGCCTGATAGGGGCAATTTTTGTGAGATGTCTGTATTAAGGGAGTTGTCTTTCAGCAAGCATTCTTCTCCAAACACAATGTGCTGCCTGACTGTATGCCTTCCCTCTAACTTCTGAATCACTCTGAATTTTCTTCTCTTTGACAAATCATAGACCATAGAATCAACCAGGTTGGAAAAGACTTCAGATATCATCAAGTCCAACCTGTCACCTAATACCTGACACCTCATGACAACTAAACCATGGCTTCAAGTGTCATGTCAAATCCTGTTTGAACACCTTCAGGGACAGTGACTCCACCACCTCCCTGGGCAGCACATTCCAGTGGCCAATTACTCTTTCTGTGAAGAACTTTCTCCTCACCTCACAGAACCACAGTATCACAGAATCACCAAGGTTGGAAGAGACCTCAAAGATCATCAAGACCAACCTGTCACCACAGACCTCATGACTAGACCATGGCACCAAGTGCCATGTCCAGTCCCCTCTTGAACACCTCCAGGGATGGTGACTCCACCACCTCCCTGGGCAGCACATTCCAATGTCTAACGACTCTCTCTGGGAAGAACATTCTCCTTACCTCAAGCCTAAACTTCCCCTGGTGCAGTTTGAGACTGTGTCCTCTTGTTCTGATGCTGGTTGCCTGGAGGAAGAGACCAACCCCCTCCTGGCTACAACCTCCCTTCAGGGAGTTGTAGAGAGCAATGAGGTCTCCCCTGAGCCTCCTCTTCTCCAGGCTAAACAATCCCAGCTCCCTCAGCCTCTCCTCACAGGGCTGTGCTCAAGGCCTCTCCCCAGCCTTGTTGCCCTTCTCTGGACATGTTCAAGTGTCTCAATGTCCTTCTTAAACTGAGGGGCTCAGAACTGGACACAGGACTCAAGGTGTGGCCTAACCAGTGCAGCATACAGGGGCACAATGACTGCCCTGCTACTGCTGGTGACACTGTTCTTGATGCAAGCCATTGGCCTTCTTGGCTACCTGGGCACACTGCTGGCTCTTGTTCAGCCAGCTGGTAATCAGAACCCCCAGGTCCCTTTCTGTTTGGCAGCTCTCAAGCCACTCTGACCCCAGCCTGTAGCTCTGCATGGGGTTGCTGTGGCCAAAGTGCAGCACCTGGCACTTGGACTTGTTGAATGCCATCCTGTTGGACTCTGCCCATCTGTCCAGCCTGGCAAGGTCCCTCTGCAGAGCCCTTCTATCCTGTAACCAATCAACACCTGCTCCCAACTTGGTGTCATCTGCAAATTTGCTGATGACTGTCTCAATCCCCTCATCCAGATCATCAATGAAGATATTAAACAAGAAATGCATGATTGCTGGCTTGTATTATTGTTGCACTTAGAAGAACGTTCTGGTAAGAATCCACTTGCATGTTTCACATTTCATGCATGCCTCTGATACACACTGCTGTCAATCTTGTTTGGATAATTTAAGGAATTTTTTTTTCAGGTTATCCACTCCATGAAAATTCACATTCTGTCTTCCTCAACACGCTTTTCATTTTGCTCTTAAATAGCTCCAAGTTACCATGCAGTGCCAGTGGGACAGGCACGTGAGATTGAATGAATACCAAATGACACTAGGATGCCCATACAAGACAACATAAAATAGCATGAGAGCTTGGCAAAGAAATTCCCTCAGATAAACCCTTGCACAACTAGTTAAAGTCCTCCAGTCAGCATAGATTCATGAAGGACAGGTCCTTCTTGATGTACTTGATCCTCTTTTATGACCAGCTGACCCAACTAGTGAATGAGGGAAAGGCTGTGGATGTTGTTTATTTGCACTTTAGTAAAGCCTTTGACACTGTCTCCCACAGCATCCTCCTGAAGAAACTGGATGCTCTTGGCTTGGATGGGTGGATGTTTCACTGGGTGAAAAATCTGGCTGGCTGGGTGGGTCCAAAGAGTGGTGGTGAATAGAGTTAAATCCTGTTGATGACTGATTGCTAGTGGTGCTCCCCAGGGCTCAGTGCCGACACCAGCCTTTAGCAATGATATGGATGGGCAGATTCAGTGCATCCTAAGTTTTCAGATGGGAGTGTTGCTCTGCTCAAAGGTGGAAAGGCTCAGCAGATGTAAATGGAGAGGCTGGATCAATCTGCTGTGGTTTAACAAGGCCAAGTGTTGGGTTCTGCACTAGGGTCACAACAATCCCATGCAATGCTACAGGCCTGGGGTAGAGTGGCTGGAAAGCTGCCTAGTAGAAAAGGACCTGGGGTGCTGGTTGAACATGGTGGCTGAACATGAACCAGCACTGTGCTCAGGTGTCCCGAAGGCAAATAGCATCCTGGTCCGTATCAGAAATAGTGTGGCCAGCAGGATGAGGGAAGTGATTTTCCCACTGAACTTGGGAGGCTGCACCTTGAATACAGTGTCTGCTTTTGAGCTCTTCACTAGAAGAGATATTGAGGTGCTGGAACATGTCCAGAAAAGGGCAAGAAAGCTGGTGAAGGGCCTGGAGAGCAAGTCTTATGAGGAGTGTCTGAGGGAAAACCTTCTCTCTCTGCAACTGCCTGAAAGGAGGTTGTAGTGAGGTGGGTGTTGGTTTCTTCTCCCTATTATGAAGTGACAGAATGAGAGGAATTGGCCTCAAGTTGTGTCAGTGGAGGCTTACATTGGATATTAGGAAAATTTTCCTTACTGAAAGGGTAGTCAGACTTTGGAATAGTTTGCCCAGAGAGGTGGTGGAGTCACAATACCTGGTGGTCAAAAATTTTGTAGACATGTTGAGTTGCTGGAACATGTCCAGAGAAGGGCAACAAATCTTGAGAGGGTTTGGAGCACAAGCCCGATGAGGAGAGGCTCAGGGAGCTGGGGTTGCTTAGCCTGGAGAAGAGGAGGCTCAGGGGAGACCTTATTGCCATCTACAACTACCTGAAGGGAGGTTGTAGCCACTTGGGGGTTGGTCTCTTCTCCTGGGCAGCCAGCACCAGAACAAGAGGACACAGTCTCAAGCTGTACCAGGGGAGGTTTAGGCTGGATGTTAGGAAGAACTTCGTAGAAAGGGTGATTGGCCATTGGAATGTGCTGCCCAGAGAGGTGGTGGAGTCACCATCACTGGAGGTGTTTAGGAAGAGACTGGATGTGGTGCTTGGTGCCATAGTTTAGTTGTTTAGATGATGTTGGGTGATAGGTTGGACCCAATGATCCCAAAGGTCTTTTCCAACCTGGTTAATTCTATTCTATTCTGGACATTCCAGCAATTCTTGACCTTCCAGCAAGTCAACATCCTTCCTAAACTGAGGGGCAATTATTAACCTAACCCCCCACCCCCCCAATTATTTGGTTTTATGAGTAGAAGTTACATTAGCAATGGCTCTTCTAATTGTTCTAAGAGTCTCTTGCCACAATTATGCTACTCTGGTCACAACATACTACTCTGGCCAGCAGTGGCAGTTTTCAATCAGTGTCCCTGGGACAAATTTTGAGGAGGGCTCAGTGGAGCCAGGTCACACAGTGTCTGGAGAGGGAGATGGTACCCCAGTCCTGGGTCTGCACCCCTGGGAGATGCTCAGAGTTCAGCCAGTGTGCCTGTTGCACGGTGCTCCTCAGTGTATGATGAAAGAAGGGGTTCAAAGCTGTGTTACAAAACTTCATTTACGTTCTTACATGCCTGAAGACTCATTCTGGCTGCAGGCACAGCAGCTGTTTCATTCTCACAGGTACCTCTCTGGGGCTGATGCACAGGATGGGACATCACATCTTGTGCTCCCTCAGAAAACTGCACGTGGTTCCTTTTTTTCCCAGCACTAAGCCCCCAGTAGTTTAGACTATTTAGACTTCTTGTGCTTGAATATATGCATATGAGTAGATGCAAACTCTCCTAGGGAATAACTGTTTGCAAGCTGTGCCCAGCTCCCGTAGCTTAGGTCTTTGTTTCTACTGGACTAGACATTACTGAGGAACACTGTGGCCTTTTTACAAGTACTGATTGACAGATAAAGCAAGGAAATAAAAAGGTCCACCATGGGGGTGAGGAGACACTGGAACAGGCTGCCCAGGGAGGTGGTGGAAGCCTCATCCCTGGAGGTTTTGAAGGCCAGGCTGGATGTGGCTCTGAGCAACCTGCTGTAGTGTGAGGTGTCCCTGCCCATGGCAGTGGGGCTGGAACTAGATGATCCTTGAGGTCCCTTCCAACCCTAACAATTCTATGATTCTATTTCCCCTAATGGCCTATTCCAAAACATGCTTTGAGGCACTCTCCTTGATTCCTGCTGAAATTCCATGTGCTGGTGGCCAGAGGAAGGAAACAAGCCTCTCTAACCCCTCTGTCACAGCTCCCACAGAGAGGAGGAGCCCTGCCTTCTCCTCCTCTCTCTGGGGACTGTGTCTATGCTCTGTCCAAGTAGTTGCCTTGTTACAGCTGTACAGAGAGACAGGGACTTACCTACATCTTTCAGTACCACATGATTGACCTGCCTGTTGGCTCCCACCCTGAGTGAATCCAAAGTGTACAAATGAGTAGCTTGGTGTCATGTGTGCCTGTGTCTCTCTCACTCTGGCTCAGTGAATCAACAGATCATTTCCATGTAAACCTCATGAGAAGGGAGGGATGTGCCCTCCCTGTGGTTCCCACACACACCCAGGCCTGTTAAGTGCTCAGTCTCACCTACTGACTGGTGCAGCAGAGAAGGACTATGTTGCATCCCTCTAGGCAAAGGAGAGGGAAATTAATCTTCTTTTCTCTAACCACCTTGGTGAGAGCTCCAACCTCTGGATAACAGAAATGGCTCCAACAGGACTGCCTCTGGATGTATTTTAAAGGAAACTGGTGATTATTAGTGTATTTTG
The DNA here is from genome assembly GCA_015227895.2 of Colaptes auratus. NCBI lineage: Eukaryota > Metazoa > Chordata > Aves > Piciformes > Picidae > Colaptes > Colaptes auratus. The sequence goes on from CM037636.1 coordinate 8,674,757, forward strand.
TGCAGGGCCTAAGCTGAGTGTGCAGCTGATTGGAGAGCTAGCTAGGCAGGCAGAGGCTATCAGCGCAGTAATCGGAGGACAATCTGACCTGAGAATCCCAGCAGCAATGAGACATCCACTGAGAACTGAGCCACAGGCTCCCCAGAGTCCACAGTATCACAGTATCAACAAGGTTGGAAGAGACCTCAAAGATCATCGAGTCCAACCTGTCATCACAGACCTCATGACTAGACCATGGCACCAAGTGCCACGTCCAGTCCCCTCTTGAACACCTCCAGGGACGGTGACTCCACCACCTCCCTGGGCAGCACATTCCAATGGCGAATGACTCTCTCCATGAAGAACTTTCTCCTCACCTCCAGCCTAAACTTCCCCTGGTGCAGCTTGAGACTGTGTCCTCTTGTTCTGGTGCTGGTTGCTAGAGAGAAGAGACCAAGCTCTGCCTGTCCACAATCTCTCTTCAGGTAGTTGTAGAGAGCAACGAGGTCACCCCTGAGCCTCCTCTTCTCCAGGCTAAACAATCCAGTCCAGTCCAGCAATGCCTCCAGACTGAACTTTGTATCTCACGAGCTCAAAGGCCAAGAATGCAGCCACCACCAGTAGCCATGTCAAGCAGAATATTTATTTTATTGGTTTCATTCTCAAGAAAATTAACAACCAGAGTGAAGAAGAGACACACAGCACAATCTCTACAACTTATGAGCAACAATCACATTTTTTAATGCAGTCCTTCCCTTTGATTTGTGCAGACTTCTGTCCGAATGGTGACTTAAACCTTTGACCCTATTTTGAAGGAAGCCGTTGACAGAATATAAACCATAAGCAGCATCTGAAGTATCTTAAGCCGTGTCAGAGAACACAGAGTTCAGAAGCTTCTCCTAAAAGTGCTGACTTCAGCCTCCTGGAAATTATTAGAGCTTGGAAGAACTACCATTTTTGCCTTGAGATTTGAGGAGCTCAGTCCAACAGAAAATGGAATGTGTCTGAATAAATCATTGTAAGAAAAAACAGGCTTCATTTTCAGATATATTTAGAGGACTTTCCACACACAGCACCCTGGAAATAATGTGTTTAAGTACATTTCTTACCCATTATCCATGCATTATGCCAGGTTTCTTCTCTCTTTGATTTTCTTTTCACATTATGGGGGGGATGTTCTTTCTACAAATTTGCAGTGCATGCCATTCAGAAGTGACTCTTCCTCCTTCAAGATTTTCCAGAGTATTTGCACTCAGAAGAATTTGTCATCACTGATGGGAAGGCATATGAATACTGATGGGAACCCTTCCCTTACTAGAAGGGGAATATTATCTGTTGTTGAGATGGAAGATTCCTTATGCCTCTGCCATCAATCTGAAGCATTGTGACATTTCCTATCACTGCAGCACAAGGATGTTCTTGCTGGGAAATGCACAGACTATACTAATGAGAGTGTTCATACACCAAGGGAAAATATTCCCTCCCCCCCATCCCCCCTTGTAAAATGACATTATTTTTGATCTAATATTATTAAGCCACAGCAGAGAGAAAAGTGCAATTGACTGTAAATAATAGGTCAAAATGACCAAGCATGATCATAAAATCATAGAATCATAGAGTCAATAAGGTTGGAAAAGACCACAAAGGTCATCAAGTCCAACCTATCACCCAAGACCTCATGACTACTAAACCATGGCACCAAGTGCCACGTCCAATCTATTTTCAAAGTTCAAATCATCTCATCCTTAGTTATCATACATTGCATTCAGGCTATACATAAGCAGCATTTGTCAAGGCACTGTGTACCAAAGTGACTTATTTTGTAGTAAATCCACTGGCAAGTGATGCAGAGCTTTGCTTGCCAATTTCCTCCTCTAAGTTCTGTGCCATTTTAGACAAAGGACATCCTGGTGAGGCGAAGAGGACACAGAAAAGCACCAGAGATCACCTGAAGGTCAGCATACAGTGGGTGTTTTCATATGAAATTTGCCAGAGCTGCACTAGCTTTCTGTCCAACACAACAATGTTCTGTGTAGCAGAAAAGCAAGCTGCGAAATAGTTAAGTGATTTAGATATGTGGAAACTGCTTTTCAAGGTTCCCAAAAGCCTGCTCATTACACCATCAGATAATTGACTACTAGACAGGCTGACTCCCTGCTTTTCAAAGACGGCATCAAGGCTCTGAAGAGGAAGGCACAGCTATCACAGCTGGCGTTCAGTTTACATACATATGAAGCACCTCTCTCTTTCCATGTATTTTATGGCAGGTTGTAAGAAACAGATAATGTCTCTTCTCATTTCCATTACAAAGCTCTGCTGAGAGACTAACAAGAGTCTGTTCCAGCTGAAGTGAGTAAAACCAGTTTTTTTTCAAAAGAATAATAATGATAATAATAAAAAGTACAAAAGAAGAAACTAGTTCGGGGTGGTGGGGGGAAGAGAAAGCAAGCAAAGAACATCTTTGAATTCTGATTCACACGTTGTTACAAACACTCTCCACGCCAATCGAGAGTTTTGAGTATAAGACATTTTATTGCAGGTAAAATAAGCCAAAGCAGCGCGCTGGGCGGCTGGGAGTCTCCTGCTCCACAACAGCACGCCCTGAGTAAGGATCCACTCTCTTCTTTTAAGGTGGAGGTATGTTGCAACTGTAACAGCCAATTCCTCATGCATAGAATGCACTCTTCTGGCTGTGTGAGTTCCTGATAAGGATTGGCATCCTGGTCTGGCATCTCTTGTGAGGATGTTGATAGTCTTCCTTACCTTAACCTTGTTTCTGGCAGGCTCAGTGGGTGTCGACCCAGCTGCCCAACTTCTGTAGATTTCTGCCTAACAAGCTTAAAACTAAGTACATCCTGTTCAAGACAGGATGTTACATGTTCTTATCATTGAGTGGCACTGTCTGACTTGATCACGACTCCATCATTGATCATTTATAGGGTTAACAAATAATTCATCCCTTTATTTATTACAGTTCTAGCAGGGCTGTTAGACAAGCCTCCTCCCCGCCAAAACCTGCCACATGCTTGGTTAAAAAAGAATTATTTACTGTATGGCATTATTGGTGTGACGAGGTAACTTGAGGGCTCAGTTTTGGTGTGTCAAGTTTCAGGTCTAGGACTCCTCAGGCTTTTACCTGGCTTTTTCCTGTGTTTGTCTTCCTTCAACACTGTTTGTTCACTTCTTTCATCTCTGAACAGTTAGCATGATGCACTGCTGTCTCAGGAGCTATCTAAATATGTATATTTCTGCATTTCATTAATGGCTTCACTGTCTGCATTGGCAGGAGTTCTCACCTTCTGCTTTCTTTTTAACTACCAGTGTCTCATGTCCATATTTAACTAGTGATGGTTCTGAATGTGTCACTTAACTGTTTTTTCGATCTCTCTTTGCCAGTCCATTGTAAATAAACTGTTTAAAATTGCTCATGGCTTTGCTAAATGGGCTTTTCTGAGAGTCTGGTTTGTCTTTTCACAAAGTTTTGGGTTGGGCTCCAGTCTCCAACTGTGCTCTGATTAGCTATACAGCTCTTCCTGGTAGAATACACATCATGGTAGGCCTGAAGCTGCAGAATCACACTTCCCCCCCATTAGTCTATTCCCCATTCTCCCTCTTTCCCCAGACGGTATGTGTCTGTCCATGGGACACTTCTGTCCTTATTAAAAAAATAAGCATCTGAGCTAAGTCTGCCCTGACATTTCCACAATAAAACTACTCAATAAATACTATGCTAAAAAAATTAATAAACACCAGTTGCTTTCTTGTTGCTTTTGGAAGAAGGGCATCTTCAGCCTGGTAACTCCATGGAACTGGTGCTATCAGCCTATCATCATTTTTCCAGCCTTCTTTCATTTCCAAATTATTTGTATTGAGCTTCTCTCTCAAGTTCACTGGCACTCAAAGCCAGTGGCCCTTCCAGAGCTCACTGTCTTGCCTAATCTTGTCATGGCCGCTTGTTGCCAAAGGAATGGAAAAGAGTTGTTCAGAGTGCTGAGTCCTACTGCTCTTCATTTGTTACTCATTGCCTTCTAATGCAGGGACAAGTTCTGCTCAGTCTTGCAAACTCTCCAGGAAGAATGAGAACAGTGCCTGCCTCCAGTGTAACTTTACCCCCCACTGTGTTCTCAGTGCATTAATATCTTAACCTGTCAAGTTTCAGCGTGAGCTGCCCCTATTTGTATTAAAGAGATGTACTGTTAAAAACAGCAAATCTAATCTTAGGAGGAGGAGGAAAATGGCAGCTCAGTCTCTTTGTAATTAAATGAGATGACTTAAAGTGGGCAAAATTCACTATCTGTCTACTGTTCTCTGAGATCATTCTGAGGTGATGTGCTCTAGCAGCAGTGTGGTGAAGGCACATTCTGCTCAGACGCTAGATCTGGTCCCAGCATGTGGACAGGTTTTCCCTCCTTTAGGAGGAAGACAAAAGCCAAGGCATTAGCCAGGCCAGCACACACCCAGCGCATGCAGTGCTTGTGAAAACACCAAGTATGGGCATAATTCCAGCTTCACGCTTTCTATAGGCTGAAGCCAGTTGTCTATGAGAGTGCCCATTGGTCAAACCCAGCCTCGAGGAATCTATAAGTATTACCCCTGTTGGTAAACAAGTTGCTCCCTCTTTCACTTTGTCTCTGTACTTGCTCGAGAGAGCAGCTCTCCAGCCACAGCCTCTGCCATTGAGCTTATTGTTGTTAGCTTCTATCATATGTGCACGCATACTGAAGCCTCTGCATCGTGAGAAGCACTCTGATCGTGAGGATCACCCCAGAGGGAGGACCTTCGCTGAGCCTGAGAAGCCAGCGTCGCCACAGCCAGTCGTACTGACCGGGAGAGCCCACCGTGCTACCGGAGGACTGGACCAGCCCCCGAGGGTAAGATCTGCCCAGTTGTCGGGGAGAAGGGACTTGATAGAGACTAAGTCCTCATATACCTAGCCCCACCATAGCGGGAGAAGAGCCGCCATGTGTGCCGCTCCAAGCCCTGTAACCGCAGGGAAGACTAAAGTATTGTTCGTGCCTATACTGCACCAAACCCGGGACTGCCCCGATCGTCCCGCTGTTGCTTTAAGCCCAGTAACGGAGAAGCCGCAGCTCAGCACAGCCGCATTCTCTCTCCGAGGCTGTTTACCTCAGCCCCAAGATCCGTCGCCACAGGGCCGACCCCATAGCTATTGTCGTCCGACCGGGAACCACTGAGCCCGCCTACCGGCAACCATCGCCCCGCCCTGCCGTGCGAGCCGACTCCCAAGGCCGACCCTACGGGCCGAACCCGACCAGGACCTATCCCTATTGTCTGGAGGGAACCGACCGAGTCCTGAAGGGAACCGGCTTCCAAGCTAAGCCCAGGTTCCATTATTCCTTCTCCACTGCTGCGGAGAGAGGAGATAATACCCAACACCACCGTTTGAACTCTACTAGGAACCAGTCCAGCGGCAGTAGTCGGCCGGACGCCCACCTTGCTACAAACAACAGCTACAGAGTATCTTCCATGTGCTTCCCATCCACTAGCACTCAGTTCAAAATATCCGCGTGTAGCAGAGTAATTGCAGACGCACAGAAAGATTGTAATATTGCTGTATATAGCCAGAAGCTGCCCGCGTTCTGCTGAGTCGCCATCTAGTGGTCAAGCAGCAGAACTGCTCCCTTCGTTATATAAAATACAGAAATAGTCTGTAGATAGTTCAATTAAGTTCTAATCATAATACTAAGCCACCTATGGACTGTATTTCACGAACATGCACTAGAACATGTATATAAGTTGTTGATTCATTGGTTATTAATAATTTGATACTTAATAAAAATAATATTTTCATAATTCATATTTAATCTTCATAAATATAATAACCTCTTCACAACAAGCAGTTAATTGAAGGCAGGCTTGGTCCCAAACTGGTGTGTGTCTCAGAGTTGCACTGGAACCCTTAACTGCTCTTTGGCTATTGGCTGTCAGAGGACTAGAAGTTTTTTTCAGTGTTATAGAGAGAAGTGAAAACAGTGAGATTTTGGGTTAAAATCACAAACTGATGGGTGATAATTAGCACTGATTGGCCAATTAGACAACTTGTTTGCAATCTAATTACCTAGAGCAGTGTAAGAAGTGTTTTGGATACTGGAGGAAACAGTAGGAATGCTCTGACCCAGTTTTAGTGAGGTGTTGCCTTGCACAGCACGATTGTCAGTTTGGTAGTGGAGGGGAACCTTGTGAGCAAATACAAAAGTGGTTGCTTGTGCCCTTTGGGCAGCAAATCTTATCAGTATCCACTTGTACTCATGGTGAGTGGGGGCCCCAAGGGGCTGTTCAGCGTTCCTACTGACAGAGTGGATAACGGAGTGGGAGAGTTTTGATTAGCTTTACAGCTGTCACAGAGCAGCGTGGATGCAAGAGAAGAGGGTTAGAGGAGGAAGTGAGCTTTCAAAGTCAGAGAGGTGCTCCAGAGTGACAGAAACAAGTGAAAATCAGCAGTTTTTACAAATAAGAGGTTTGCCCCCACTTTATTTCCAATTCCACATGCACACATTGTAGCATTAGAACAAGTACATAGTTTTGGGGGATGCTGTTTTACGCTTAGGTGAGACTGGTTCTCAGAGCCAGAAGTTTAAAGAACAATACTTTTGCCATCTAGCCACCATGTAGTCATCTGGTTTTGCACAACAATCAGATGTGCTTCAGTCACCAGGGAAGTGGAGTCACTGTCCCTGGAGGTGTTTAAAAGAGTAAGTAGATGTGAGATTTCAGGAGATGGCTTAGTGGCCATGGCAGTGTTAGGTCAACAGTCGGACTTGATGCTCTTGATGTCTTTTCTAACCCAACACAATTGTCTGATTCAGTCATGATACATACACTTTGGATCTCCTGAATGATTTTTTTACACTTCAGAGTTTAGTTGAATTCACTTGAATTCAGTATGATCTCTCTATGCTGATATTTCTGTATTAGTAATACTATAGGATCTGTTCTGAAACTCTCTAAGAAACAAACTTTGGAAGTAAAAGAACTTTGTAAGCTTTCTAACCCAGCCTTTACTCAGCATTGTGCTAATGTGTTAGCCAGCCCACATTCAGTGTACAGAATTGTTTTCATTCAGGACTGGAACTCCCTGCAGATGAGGTCAAATGATGATCCCTGTTTAAAAAACAATATTCTCTTGTTGGAGGCTGTACAAAATCAAGCAGTTCAATGAGGTTATTGCTACGAGAATCCTTACTCTTAACCATTGTCCTAAACTGGAGTCTCTTAAAACTGAAGAAGAGCTATCAGGCTCTTCTGCTGAGTGGGTGTTAGGTGGGGCTGTCGTGCTGTTCTGATCCAAACCTTGTAGGCGACTCATTTTCTAGCAGCATGTTTGCTCACCTCTCTTGCTAGTGTGAGTATCTTGATGCTCTGGGCAGTAGAGCTCCAAGAGGAGCCCTTTAGAATAGAATAAACCAGGTTGGAAGAGACCTTCAAGATCATCGTGTCCAACCTATTATCCAACCCACTTAATCAACTAAACCATGCAACCAATCACCCTGTCAAGTCTCCTCCTAAACACCTCCAATGATGGTGACTCCACTACCTCCCTGGGCAGCCCATTCCAATGGGCAATCACTCTCTCTCTGTAGAATTTCCTCCTAATCTCCAGCCTAAACCTCCCCTGGTGCAGCTTGAGACTGTGTCCTCTTGTTCTGGTGCTGGTTGCCTGGGAGAAGAGACCAACCTGTGCCTGTCTACAACCTCTCCTCCCCTTTGAGTAGGTGTGTTGTGTGTACACTGCTATGGAGTTTGTTTACATATGCCCTTCAATATTTAGAGCTAAATTATCTACTGTGTTCCCAACCTATCTTTGTTTCCAGTTGAAATACAGAACAGTGTGTGGAAGTTTCTACTACAAGTAGTGTTTAAGGAGCCACTCTAGCTATTGGGTGATAGTTTGGAGGCAGTACATAGGCAAAAGCTTGCACTGAGGCAGGGTGAGAAGGATGCAACAGTGTGCTTGGTTGCTTGGGAAAACTAGAAAATCTCCACTGAGATAGCAAAGAAGCTGTCAGCTGGAAGTCTGGGTCATGGGTTGGAGCTGAACTCAATTCCTTTTGGTGATACCCACATCTCATGAACTTCCCAGTGTAGCTTAGCCTGGCCTTGGGCAGTCCAGCCATTCACAAACCTATACCTAGAATTCATAAACAGCCATTTGTGGGCAAGCCATTAAAGCATTTGTGGACTAAGGTGATTCATCTTGTATAGGTTTTTGTTCAAAGAGAAAAGGTGGAGAGATCGCAGCTGCTGGAGAGCAGCTGTTTGTGAATCTGTTGTAGGTTCAATGAGATGACTTGACCTGTATTTTGCAGAAAAATAGTTGCTGTTTCAGAAATAGGAACTGAAAACGCCACTGTGAGATGGATGTTTACAACCTCTGAAAGGCAGCCATCAGAGACAAAAAGGGCTAGCTAGATTGTGCTTTGAAAACTCAAAAGCTGTAGAGAGCTTAAAATGTTGGCTGAGCACTCTATGCAGCCAACATGGGAAGGGTGAAGGCAAACTGGTGCCATGTTCTTTGCCTTGGGACTGGTTTTAAGTGCAGAGCCAGAAGCCTGCTCTCCCCCATCAGTAAGGAAAGCTACAAATGGAAGAACACCATGCAAACTAATCAAACAGCAGTGAAATAGGTGTACATGGTCAGCTGTTAGGCTAAGAACATTACCAGTACTTAGGGCTGAATTTTCAGCTGGCACAGAGCATCCTGTCAGCCTCTGTACAAAGACCACCATGCATTTGTATGCCTAGTTTAGACAGTTAAAGTGCAATTACTACCCTACCTGGAATTTGTAACTAGTCTTGGTGACTTTCTCAGCTGATCCATGCACTGACATTGACTTCAGTAGAGTCTGACTGTAGTGGGAGCTACCCTCTGTTGTTGAGGCAAGTTATTGTATATGTATAAATACAGAGATGTATGGAAGTGGTGAAAAAAGAATACTTACAAAGAGATGTGAAGCATCCTTTGATTTTTACTCCACATAGGCTGGCCTATAGCGGGTATTTTATATCAGTAAAATGAAGCAACTGAAGTTCTGATATTTATATTAATATTGGTAGAAAGAAGAGAACATTTCTACCTCTCATTCCTCCTCTTCCTCCAGCAACACATCAATTTCTTTGAGAGCTGGGGAAGAAGGAAGTGGCTTTTGGCTTCATGCTGGACAGCCCAGTTTTGCCGCTCAGCTTTCCAGGAGCATTGTAGAGCTCATCCTGTTTTGGGTGAAGTGAAATCTTGCACCCAGCAAGACTGACCAGACTATAAATTGTACTACCTGAGCTCTTGGAGATGTTGTTCTGTGTGCAGTTAGAAATAGTAATGCTTATTTGTCAGTGTTTGGAGGTACTAACTGCCTCTCATAAATACTCAAGTTCTGTCTTTACCCAAGCAGTCAGAAATTCACTTGGCTGTGCTGGATTTCAAGCTCCTCCACGCTTTCTGCTGCTCTGTGATGGCAAAGATGATATTTCAGTAGCTTCTCCAATGTTTCAGCCTGGAGGGAATGTAAATATAAGCAGAAACGATTTTGAAAATGTGCCTTTTCTCTGAGTTTCGATGGCTTGTGCATTAGAGCTGGTATGGCTGACAAATCAGCACTGATTGCTAATTAAAAAGCTGAATATATTAAGGAGTATCACACTTCCATTTCTTGCTCAGATTGAAACCCAGGCTGTATGAGAGGGCGCTAGTGAAGCTCTAATGGATACAGTCTCGTTACTTGCCATTTCTGCTTTGACTTAACAGTTCATGAATTGCAGCAACTCTGACTGACAGATCATTGCTGATTACTAATTAAACAGCAGAACTTGGTGTTATGCACCTCCAGCCACTCCATATCTGAACAAAGAGAGCTTTCTCTCTGCTTGTTTGTTGGTATGTAAAAGCTGATGGCTTCATCCCTCCGGAAGACAAAACTTCTCGGGGCACGTTTAACAATAGTGGTGGAGAAATGTATTCCAAAAATACAGTCACTGCTGTGTGCCTTAGAAAGGAGGCTTTGGAGAGAAATTGTTCAAGGCAGCGTAACAGCTCAGCGTGTTTCCTGATGCTCTTGTTCTCTCACGGATCCCCTCAGCCCTTGTTCAGTGAGCACATAAGATTTTTAGACCCTTATCTGTGGGAGGGGACAACTCATTCACTGCCAGCTGTACTCCTTAGGTCTCCCAGGCACTAGAACAAATGCAGGAATGGGTTGTCTGTTGTCTTTCTTCTCCTTTCTCTTCATTTGCCTTTTCTGTTCAACACACTCAGAATTTAATCTGGTTCTTGACAGGATTACTGCTCATCTAATCTGTGATGTGGTTTAATTGTGATAGTGATCTGTAGAATTGAGCTGTTGAGGTTGGTGAGGTTTTTTTCCCGAGGTGATGGTGTCCTCAGATGGCAATGGGCAGAGTTATGGACAGCTGGTAAATCAGGGCCACAAGAATGGTCAGAGAACTTGATGCCCTGCCATAAGAGGCAAGGCTGAGATACCTGGGTTTGTTCAGCCTTGAGAAGAGAAGGCTTAAGGGAGACCTCACTGCCATGTACATAAGGGGTGGTGTGACCGGTTTAGGCTGTGCCTTTAAGAAAGAGACAGTTGCTGAACACTCTGGCTGAATGTTTTTGATTTAAATATCAACAAGATAGTCTAAACTAATTTCATTGGTAAATTGGTAGAATGCAACTTTAAGTTCTGTCAGTTCAGTCGGTGTTCAGTCTGTGTTCAGTCTGTGTACTTTTCTCTCTCTGTTCGTGTGGGCCTGTTTCTCCCTCTGAAGCAACAGCTTTGCCAGACAGGAGCAACCTTGAATTAACAAAGCTAACCAGATAAGAAAACTAATTCTTGCATACGCTTTGAGCTAACAGAATTTTTCTCCTTAATTGCCTTTCTCTCTCTAACCCTTTTTGGGAAAAAAGGGGAGGGAGGGAGGGAGAGGGGATGCAGGGGAATCCCCCTGGCTGGGGGTCTTCTGTATTACGTTCATTGCTGTATATTTCTGTATATATTGTGGATACTGTATATTTACAATACAATACAATAAATAAATAATAAATCCAGGTTGAAGAGACCTTCAAGATCATCATGTCCAACCTATCAAACAATCCAACCCACCTAAACAACTAGATCATGGCACGCAGTACCCCATCAAGTCTCCTCCTGAACACCTCCAATGATGGTGACTCCACCACCTCCCTGGGCAGACCATTCCAATGGGCAATCACTCTCTCTGTATAGAACTTCTTCCTAACATCCAGCCTAAACCTACCCTGCCACAGCCTGAGACTGTGTCCTCTTGTTCTGGTGTTGCCTGCCTGGGAAAAGAGACCAACCTCTGCCTGTCTACAATCTCCCTTCAGGTAGTTGTAGACAGCAAGAAGGTCACCCCTGAGTCTACTCTTCTCCACGCTAAGCAACCCCAGCTCCCTCAGCCTCTCCTCACAAGCCTTGTGTTCCAAACCCCTCACCAACTTTGTTGCCCTTCTCTGGACACATTCCAGCAAGTCAACATCCTTCCTAAACTGAGGGGCCCAGAACTGGACACAGGACTCAAGGTGTGGCCTAACCAGTGCAGTGTACAGGGGCAGAATGACCTCCCTGCTCCTGCTGGCCACACTCTTCCTGATGCAGGCCAGGATGCCATTGGGCCTCTTGGCTGCCTGGGCACACTGCTGGCTCATGTTCAGCCTACAATCAACCAGCACCCCCAGGTCCCTCTCTGCCTGGCCGCTCTCCAGCCACTCTGACCCCAGCCTGTAGCACTGCATGGGGTTGCTGTGGCCAATGTGCAGAACCCAGCACTTGGATGTGTTCAATCTCATGCCCTTGGCCTCTGCCCATCTGTCCAGCCTGTCGAGGTCCCTCTGCAAAGCCTCTCTGCCCTCCAGCAGATCAACTCCTGCCCCCAGCTTGGTGTCGTCCGCAAATTTACTGATGATGGACTCAATGCCCTCATCCAGATCATCAATAAAGATGTTAAAGAGCATGGGGCACAGCACTGATCCTTGGGGCACACACTAGTGACAGGCTGCCAGCTGGCTGTGGCACCATTCACCACCACTCTCTGGGCTCGGCCCTCCAGCCAGTTCCTAACCCATTGCAGTGTGCTCCTGTCCAAGCCATGGGCTGCCAGCTTGGCCAGGAGTTTGCTGTGGGGAACGGTGTCAAAGGCCTTGCTGAGGTCCAGGTAGACCACATCCACAGGCCTCCCCACATCCACCAGGCAGTCACCTGATCATAGAAGGAGATCAGGTTGGTCAGGCAGGACCTGCCCTTCCTAAATCTGTGCTGGCTAGACCTGAGCCCCTGGCCATCCTGTAAGTGCTGTGTGATTGCACTCAAGATGACCTGTTCCATAATCTTGCCTGGCACTGAGGTCAGGCTGACAGGCCTATCATTCCCTGGCTCTTCCAAGTGGCCCTTCTTGTGGATGGGTGCCACGTTGGCCAGCTTCCAGTCTTCTGGGACCTCTCCAGTGAGCCAGGACTGCTGAAAAATGATGGAGAGCGGCTTGGCCAGCTCATCTGCCAGCTCTCTCAGCACCCTAGGATGGATCCCATCCGGTCCCATGGCCTTGTGGGGGTTCAAGCGGCTGAGAAGATCCCTAACAATCCCATCCTGGAACAGAGGAGAACTATGCTGCTCCCTGGCTCCTTCTGCCAGCTCTGCAGGCCAGCTGTCTGGAAGACATTCTGTCCTGATAGTAAAATCTGAGGCAAAGAAGGTGTTAAGCACCTCTGCCTTTTCTTCATCCTTTGTTACAACGTTCCCCTCCGTGCCCACCAAGGAGTGGAGGTTGTCCTTGCCCTTCCTCTTGCTATTAATATATTTATAGAAGGACTTTTTGTTGTCCTTCACAGCAGAGGCCAGTCTAAGTTCTAAATGGGCTTTTGCCTCCCTAATTTTCTTCCTACAAGACCTAGCAACTTCCCTAAACATTCCATGGGTTGCCTCCCCTTCCTTCCAAAGATGATACACCCTCTTTTTTTCCCTTAGTTCCTTTAGAAGTTCATTGCCCATCCAGGCTGGCCGTCTGCCCCGGCGGCTCATCTTCCGGCACGTTGGCACAGCCTGTTCCTGCGCCTTCAAGAGCTCTTCCTTGAAGCAGCTACAGCTCTCCTGGACCCCTTTATTTTTGAGGGCTGTTTCCCAAAGAACCTTCTGAGTTAGTTTCTTGAGTAGCCTGAAGTCTGCCCTCCTGAAGTCCAGAGTGGAGGTCTTCTTGCTACCCTTCTTGGCTTGGCTGAATACCGAAAACTCAATTATCTCGTGATCACTGGTGCCTAAACACCCTCCGACCACCACATCCCCCACCAGCCCTTCCCTGGTGGTGAAGAGGAGGTCAAGCAGAGCCTTACCCCTGGTAGGTTCACGCAGCACCTGGGATAAGAAGCTGTCCTCCATGCACTCTAAGAACCTCCTAGACTGCCTCCTCTCTGCTGTATTGTGATCCCAGCAGATATCAGGCAGGTTGAAGTCACCCATGAGAACAAGGTCAGGCGATCTTGAGACAGCCTTAAGCTGCCTATAGAATGCTTCATCAACATCTTCCTGCTGGTTGGGTGGTCTATAACAGACTCCAACCAGGATGTCTGCCCTGCTGGTCTTCCCTCTAATTCTCACCCACAAGCACTCAACCCAATTGTCCCTCATCTCTAGCTCAACGGCATCAAGTGCCTCCCTGATGTACATAGCCACCCCTCCACCCCTTCTTCCTTGCCTGTCTCTCCTGAAGAGCCTGTAGCCATCAATTGCAGCGCTCCAGTCATGCGAGTTGTCCCACCACGTTTCCATGATGGCAACTACATTATATCTTTCCTGCTGCAACAAGGCTTCCAGCTCCTCATGTTTGTTGCTCATACTTCGGGCATTAGTATACATGCACTTCAGCCGGGCTGCTGGTTTCGCCCCTGACTCCAGCTTACCACCCTCAGACTCCTGTCTGGGGGGACTGGTTTCAGCCCTTTCCCCCTTTGAAGCTAGTTTAAAGCCCTGTCAATGAGGCCTGCTAATTCCCTTCCCAGGATCTTTTTCCCTTTGGGGGACAGGCCATTCTCGTGTACTGTGACCTTCCCCCTCCTCTGGGACAGATGTACTCCATCTGTTACCAGCTGACCTGCTGCAGCAGAAAGTTTTTCAAGATCGAAAAACCCAAAATTCTCCTGACTGCACCAGCCTCTAAGCCACTTGTTGACTACAGCTGCTGTCCTGTTCCTTTTTGTATTCCCTCCTGCAACTAAGGGTATAGACAAAAAAATTATTTGTGCACTTGACCCCTCCACCAGATCTCCCAGGGCCTTGAAGTCATTCTTGATAGCCCTGGGAGTTCTGGTTGCAACATCATCATTCCCTAACTGCATAAATATTAAGGGATAGTAGTCAGAGGGCTGCACCAGACTAGGCAGCCTTCTGGTAACATCGCTGACTTGAGCTCCTGGGAGACAACAAAGTTCCCTGTGAGTAGGGTCTGGCTGACATATGGGGCCTTCTGTTCCCCTCAGGAGGGAATCACCAATAACAATTACCCTCCTCTTTTTTTTAAGGGAGCAAGTCTTGATGCCAGGGGAAGGCTGCTTCACCTCGGGCTGCTTTGCCTGAGGGAAAACCCCAGCTGGTGTGTCCTCCTGCATTAGAATCACCTCCCCCTCGACCTCCAGTGCCCCATACTTGTTTTCCAAGGGCAGTGGGGAAGGTGAGGGGAGGCGAGGAGGTTTGAATTTGTGTCTTTTGAGAGGAACCTTCACCCATTCCCCTCTGTTTTTTGGATAACCAGCCTCTGCAGGGGGAGCCTGCTGAGCCTGGTTACTCAAGTTGGTCTCCCTTCTACAATCCCTGACATCTCTAAGTCTAGTCACCTCATCCTTCAGTCTGGCCACCAGGTTAAGCAGATAGTCGATCTGCTCACACCTGGTGCAGGAGCTGTCCCCACTACCCTGCATCTCAAGTGCCAGGCTCCAGCACTCTCTGCAGCCACATGCCTGGACACCCACCTCTTGCTTATGGCACATGCCTACCTGCTTGTATTCCCCCTCAGTCTGAGTCGAGACGGATTTTTTGAAGGAGCTCTTGCGGCGCATTCCCACCCTGCCTGCCCTGCCCGCCTGGCCTGCGGGACAAGATTGAGAACAAGTGCAGCAGCGCGTGCCGAGCGAGAGAAGGCAGCGAGATTCCCGCCGGAACGGAGGCTGCTGGTCGCGGGGTGCTCCCGAGCAAGATTGCCGCCGGAACAGAGGCTGCTGGTCGCGGGGTGCTCCCGAGCAAGCTTCCCGCCGGAACAGAGGCTGCTGGTCGCGGGGTGCTCCCGAGCAAGCTTCCCGCCGGAACAGAGGCTGCTGGTCGCGGGGTGCTCCCGAGCAAGCTTCCCGCCGGAGCGGAGGCTGCCGGTCGCGGGGTGCTCCCGAGCAAGCTTCCCGCCGGAACAGAGGCTGCTGGTCGCGGGGTGCTCCCGAGCAAGCTTCCCGCCGGAGCGGAGGCTGCCGGTCGCGGGGTGCTCCCGAGCAAGATTCCCGCCGGAACAGAGGCTGCCGGTCGCGGGGTGCTCCCGAACAAGATTGCCGCCGGAACAGAGGCTGCTGGTCGCGGGGTGCTCCCGAGCAAGCTTCCCGCCGGAACAGAGGCTGCTGGTCGCGGGGTGCTCCCGAGCAAGATTGCCGCCGGAACAGAGGCTGCTGGTCGCGGGGTGCTCCCGAGCAAGCTTCCCGCCGGAACAGAGGCTGCTGGTCGCGGGGTGCTCCCGAGCAAGCTTCCCGCCGGAACAGAGGCTGCTGGTCGCGGGGTGCTCCCGAGCAAGCTTCCCGCCGGAGCGGAGGCTGCCGGTCGCGGGGTGCTCCCGAGCAAGAGCCCCGCCGGAACAGAGGCTGCCGGTCGCGGGGTGCTCCCGAGCAAGATTCCCGCCGGAACAGAGGCTGCCGGTCGCGGGGTGCTCCGAACAAGATTGCCGCCGGAACAGAGGCTGCTGGTCGCGGGGTGCTCCCGAGCAAGCTTCCCGCCGGAACAGAGGCTGCTGGTCGCGGGGTGCTCCCGAGCAAGCTTCCCGCCGGAACAGAGGCTGCCGCGGGGTGCCGCCGGCTTTTAAAAGCACCGCCAGTGACGAGGAGAGCCCGAGCGCTCCCGAGCAGCAAGCACGTGGAGAAACGGCCGTGCCGAATCCAGCCGAGTGCCGAGAGCCCGGGGGTGCCCTGCCGATCGAGTCGGTTGGAAGCAGCTGGTGTTCCCGAGGCTGCTGGTCGCGGTGTGCTCCCGAGCAAGATTCCCGCCGGACCAGAGGAATTTGTGTACATATTCATTGCATTCCATTTATGCGTGTAAATACAGCTTATTTAATTTGCTTTTCCGACTGAGTTAGCTGTGGTTTCTTTGTGTGGGGGGGAGAATTTTCTCACCCCACCACAGGTGGCCACCCAGAAGATGGAGACTGCCTTTTACAAGGACTCACATAGAGAAGACAAGGGGCAATGGGTACAAGTTACTCCTGGGGAGATTCTGATTGGACTCCTGAGCGGAAACTTTTCACCAGGAGAACAGTCAGACACTGGAATCATCTCCCAGGGGAAGTAATGGATCCCCCTACATTGGACAGTTTTAAGACTCAGCTTGACAGGGTGCTGGACCAGGTCATTTCAACTACACTTATCACCTACAAAGGTAGGACCAGATGATCTTTGAGGGCCCTTCCATGATTCTATGATAATTGCTGTCACTACTGAAACTTTTCTCATTAAATGACCAGAAATATCCAATACCAGTCCCCACTTTAACTCAAGAATAAACATTCATTCAATTTGCTACGGATCTTTTCACATCACCACCTTGAGGACGCTGCAGGTGATGAACTTCTCATTGTGCTGATTTCTATGCAACTATTATGAAAACACAGCAAAACTCTGGATCTCTGGAAGTTCCTTCCAATCTCTAATGTTCTGTGATTCTGTGATCTCAAAAACAAACTATGCCAGGTCATCACAACTGAACCACCACAGTGATGTTTAGAAAGGACACGATGATCTTGAAGGTCTCTTCCAACCTGGTGGTGTATTGTATTGTATGTGATGTTTTGAGAGAAGGTCTTTTGACTGCAAGGCTTCAGAAGACATTTTCTAATCCTTGCCTATATAGCTTTGTGCTGTTCTTGGTGAGATCTTTCAGCCAACCTGGAAGATGTGTGGAAAGCCAGGGAAAGGGGACAAGCTGCTTTCACCAGGCACTTCTGAGATTCCCCCAAGGTCTACTGTACCTCATTTTCACATGTGCCTCAGACATGTAAGATCCACCTGTCCTGGTAGTCTGGGTGAAGACTGAGACAAAGCTTTCTGCAGCTGGCAGCCCTCAGGATGCAGAAATGCCACCACTTCCTCTCTTGGACTAGGAAATGATTGGAATGATTCAACCCATGTAGTTAGAGTGGAAAGTGGGAAAGTGTGACCTTTTTTCAAGGCAGCTGCCGTATGGAGCTCTTTCACCTCTCTCCCATTTTCCTTCCCCCAAGAATGACCAACTTCAAAGGAAAAGTTCACTGCTCTAATTGGATATTGAAAGGGGTAAAAATAAACATTCTTCTTGGTTTATTCATGCATAAACTAAACTCACCCAAGAGTGACATCTGAAAGGAATGACTTGATTATAATCCAAAATGAGAACAAATTTCTTAGTTTTTTTCCCTGCAGACTTTGAAAGGGGAGAGACGTTGCAGAATCTTACCATCCATTAAAGCTCAAGAAAGCCAGGGCTGTGTGCTCCTGTGTTCATCTCTTTAGCATTCTGGTGGCTAATGGTGTGTCCATTCCACCTTCTCCTCCCCAGGTTAACGAGGTGGTTACCTGGGGAGGACAGGAATGGTTGGCCAATCACACCACAAAGCAAGCTGCAAAGGTCACGGCACTGCACTGTATCATTCGTGGACTATGCCTTGCTGAGCTAGCTTAGGTCTCAGGTCTTCTCTTGATGAATTGCAGCAAGGACAAGAAAAAGCCCAGTGTGAAACTGGCTCTTGTGACAGTGATTGTAGTTCAAATGGAAAAACATAGGACAGTGGCCTGCCGTGGGTCAGGGTTTTGAGGTTAAAGATGTGTGGTCACATCTAGCCTCTGAGGAAGCAAGAGGTTCCATTGGTGTGGCTTCTCAGCTGGGTAACGCTGTGTGTATGCATGTTCCTCATTTTAGTCATGGACAGCTTTGGAAGTACTGCCTGGTGCCTCATGGCCCTCCTGTGTCTTCTGTGTCAATAACCTCATGATTAGCTCATAGCTCTCTCAGTATCAGACTCCTTTTTAAGTGGTGTTTTGTTTAGAAGTATTAATATGCTGATTGCTAAGAGACAGCTAGAGTGGACTGAGACAGTCCTTTGTCCACAGGAGTTTGCAAAGTGTGTAGCCACATTTGAGGGAAACTTGATCTAACCATCGTTTCCTCCTTCACCTGTGATGTGAAGCAGAGGTAGAGGGAGACACCTGCAGCATCAGGAGTGTGACTGAGGTGCTCCAGATTTTCTTCCGGGTACTGTCCTGCTCACTGACTACAGAGGGGGATTAGTAACAGCAGAGTACTGATTTCATCCCTAGCCATTAGTGCATGTCCTCATTTGGTCTCTACCACTGGGTGTCACGAGTGCAGCTCTGCTGCTGCATTTAAATACTTCAGCTGTAGACCTGTTCTCCCTCACTTTAAATCATGATCTTGTATTTTTCCAGTGTTTTACTATACCCCTTTGACAGAAGAGGCTTCACAAGTAGTGAAACTGAAGAATGTTTTCTTAAGACCAACCACTGTCTTACCTACCTTCTCTGAGTTGCAATTAGTGTTGTAACCCACCAGGAAACATACACCTAACACCTGAAGGAGCTGACTCTGCTTGTGCTCACTGTCCCTTCCAGGACTTAGTACAGAAGTTCTGGCATTTACAAGGAAGCAAAGATTGCAAAAGCAAGCAGAAGAGTTATGAGGCAGTCTTAGGGCTGAGGGTATTTATACCTCTCTTCCCCACCCCCTTTAAATTGAGCAGATCCTCCTGGAGGCACTACTGACTCAGAAGAGTAGTGAAGAGGTGATTGGGAGCAGTCAGCATGGCTTTGCCAAGGGCAAATCCTGCCTGACAAACCTGGTGGCCTTCTATGAACAAGTGACAGCATTAATAGATGAGGGACGAGCAACTGATGTCGTTTCCCTGGACCTGAGCAAAGCCTTTGACACTGTCCCACACCACATCCTGGTCTCCAAGCTGGTGACACATGGGTTTGATGGGTGGACCACTAGATGGATACAGAACTGGCTTGATGGCCGCACCCAAAGAGTGGCTGTCAATGGGTCCATGTCCCAGTGGAGGCCAGTGACAAGCGGAGTCCCTCAGGGATCAGTCCTGGGACCAGGCTTGTTCAACATCTTTGTGGGTGCCATGGACAGTGGCATTGAGTGCACCCTCAGCAAGTTTGCTGATGACACCAAGCTGTGTGGTGCAGCAGACACGTTTGGAGGGAAGGGATGCCATCCAGAGGGACCTTGACAGGCTGGAGAGGTGGGCACAAGCCAACTTCATGAGCTTCAACAAGACCAAGTGCAGGGTCCTGCATCTGGGTGGAGGCAATCCCAGGCACAAATCCAGGCTGGGCAGGGACTGGCTGGGGAGCAGCCCTGAGGAGAGAGACTTGGGGGTGCTGGTGGACGAGAAGTTCAATATGAGCTCTCAATGTGCACTTGCAGCCCGGAAAGCCAATCAGATCCTGGGCTGCATCAGGAGAAGTGTGGCCAGCAGGTCAAGGGAGGTGATTCTCCCCCTCTACTCAGCTCTGGTGAGACCCCACCTGGAGTACTGCGTCCAGTTCTGGAGCCCCTATTCCAAGAGGGATCTGGAGGTGCTGGAAGGTGTCCAGAGAAGGGCCACGAGGATGAGCAGAGGGCTGGAGCACCTCTCCTATGAGGACAGACTGAGGGAGTTGGGGCTGTTCAGTCTGGAGAAGAGAAGGCTCCGAGGTGACCTCATTGTGGCCTTCCAGTATCTGAAGGGGGCCTCCAAGAAGGCTGGGGAGGGACTTTTCAGGCTCTCAGGTAGTGGTAGGACTAGGGGGAATGGAATGAAGCTGGAGGTGGGGAGATTCAGTCTAGATGTGAGGAGGAAGTTCTTCACCGTGAGGGTGGTGAGGCCCTGGAATGGGTTGCCAAGGGAGGTGGTTGAGGGCCCGTCCCTTGAGGTGTTTAAGCCCAGGCTGGATGAGGCTCTGGCCAGCCTGATCTAGTGTGGGGTGTCCCTGGCCATGGCAGGGGTGTTGGAACTAGATGATCCTTGTGGTCCCTTCCAACCCTAACTGAAACTATGAAACTATGGTTTGGTATTTGCTTTTCATTGAGTGGTTTCAACTGACTTCAGGGCCTGGGGCCAGTGAACTTTGCTGTCAACAGAGAAATCATTTCTGTGACCAAAAAAAACCCTAAAAAAATAAATCTTGGATGGAGAGAAACAATCCCCCATCAGTCATTTGGAAACTAGTCCTTAAAAAAGAAATGACCTAGAAGTGGTACTCCTGGGGAGTGGTCTCAGATATGTCCTTGTGTATGGGTCTAAAATAGACAGAGCCATCAAGAGCCAGACTGTTTTTAATGTGCCCTTAACAAGAGGATGAGGAGTGAAGTGCAACTTCTAGTAATGTTTCCTAAATAAGGGAGGCCATGGTGTTTGTCATCACCAAGAAGAAGGCTGGCTGAGGGGCCAGACATTCGTCAGAAATTCCTTCCGAAGGCAGGTGGTGGTACAAGTTCTGTAAATCTTGTGTTTTACAAACTGCTGCATGGAGGAAGCATCAGGAATCCCAACCCCCCTCCCATCTCTTCTGTGTTATCCGGCCAAATTATTCCTGGAGTAAAGCTGACTCTCAGAGAGACCTGAATGCAGACTGAGTCTGCTCCATGGGCCTGGGAATCAATGCATTACAGAAGGGTATGTTTGTAAAACAGCGACACCCCTTCCCATGGCAGAGGCTCCTTTCATGTTTGCTTTGTGTTCTGCAGCTGGTTTCATCTCCAGACCCCTGCTTTAGTCTGTGGCTTTCTGGAGGCTAAAGGACACTGCAGCCAGGTGTTGGCCTAGAGGTTTCCAACACCTTCCAGACTCTCTCTCTTTCAGTGATGTATTGATCTGCAGCATAAGGCAGGTTTCGTGCCCTCCCTGTTACCTGCAAAGTGAAATGTCACATCTTGTATCAGATCTAGGGCTCTTGCCAAGCTCCACAAGAAGAACAGTTCATCTTCCTCGGTGTGCTTGGATCAGTTGTTCATGTTACACAGCCAACAGGTTTTCAATGGCAGTGCTGCTTTTTTGTTCACAGATTCCTAAAATGGTTTGGATTGGAAGGGACCTTGAAGATGATCTAGTTCCATCCCCCCCGCCATGGGCATGGACACCTTCCACTAGAGCAGGTTGCTCAAGACCCTGTTCAACCTGGCCTTGAATGCTTCCAAGGAGGGGGCAGGTGGTGTTTCTAAACATCGCCTCTTAGCAGTGCACTTCATTCTTTTTTCGTCATTCTGGGTAAAAAATACTTTGGTTTGCATTAGATGTTGCAGAATTGTAAGCCAGCTTGCATCAAATTAAGTGTATTTGCTTAAGAGCTTGATGATTTACCAAGCTGTGTGTTGACTGTGACTTGATGATCCATGGGGAGCAATCTTAGTTAAAGAAACAAGACAAATAAACCTTACCAAAACATTTATTCCAAGCAGTTAAGACTAATGACAGGAAAAGTAATGTCCTAAATATATCCTATGGTGAGGAGGGGGAACCTAAAGTGGGAAGGGGGTTTTTCTTAACCTATCTACCAAATACCTATGATGTAAATCCTCTTAATGACTCTAGATCTACTTCTTAATTATATCCTATGGGGGGGGGGAACCTAAAGTGGGAAGGGGGTTTTCTTAACCTAACTACTAAATAGCTATGATGTAAATCCTCTTAATAACTCTATACCTACTTCTTAAATATATCCTATGGTGGGGGGAACCTAAAGTGGGTAGGGGGTTTTTCTTACCTATCTACCAAATACCTATGATGTAAATCTCTTAATGACTCTAGATCTACTTCTTAATTATATCCTATGGGGGGGGGGAACCTAAAGTGGGAAGGGGGTTTTCTTAACCTAACTACTAAATACCTATGATGGAAATCCTCTGAATAATTCTATACTTACTTCTTAAATATATCCTATGGTGGGGGGTGGGGGGAACCTAAAGTGGGAAGGGGGTTTTCTTAACCTAACTACTAAATACCTATGATGGAAATCTTCTGAATAACTCTATACCTACTTCTTAATTATTTCCTAAGGGGGGGGGGGGAGGAATCTAAAGTGGGAAGGGTTTTTTTCTTAACCTATCTATCAAACACCTATGGTAGGAATCCTCCTAATAACTCTATACCAACTTCCTAAATGTATCCTATGGTAAGGAGGGGGATCCTAAAGTGGGAAGGGGTTTTTTCTTAACCGAACTACTAAATACCTATAATGGAAATCCTCTTAATAACTCTATACCAAGTTCCTAAATATATCCTATGGGTAGGGGGTGGAACCTAAAGTGGGAATGGGATTTTTCTCGACTTATCTACCAAATACCTATGTTGGGAGTCCTCCTCATGACTCAAAACCAACAACATGGGTGGATAAAGGACGTTTTTGCTTTTCCTGGTCTCTGATGTTGTTGTCTGGTTGGAATGTGCCATGAGGAAATAACTTACTAAGTATACTATAGGGAGGGGATGGGTCATTAAGTGGAAAGGGGGCTTCTCGTGAGCTATCTACCCTAGGTATGTTCTGGAAACCCTCTTATCCTTTCTAAGACTACAGAACAAGGTCGGGTAAGAGCCAACAATTCTGGTGCAATGCCTGATGTGCTTTGTCGTGTGCTTCTCGGTGCTCTTAATGGTCTGCTTCTTGGTGCTCTTCCTGGTGTGCTTCCTGATGTTCTTTGTAGTAGTTTTCGTAGTTTTCTTCGTAGTGTGCCTCCTGGTATGAGTCTTGGTCTTCTTCGTGGTGTGCTACCTGGTGTACTCTGTGGTGTGCTTCCCGGTGCACCTCGTGGTGTGCTTCCCGGTGCACTCTGTGGTGTGCTTCCTGGTGGACCTCGTGGTGTGCTTTGTGGTGTCATTCCTGGTCCGCTTGATAGTGCTCTTCCTGGTGGGCTATGTGGTGTGATTCCTGGTCCGCTTGAGGGTGTTCTTCC
This sequence comes from Colaptes auratus, assembly GCA_015227895.2. Classification (NCBI taxonomy): domain Eukaryota; kingdom Metazoa; phylum Chordata; class Aves; order Piciformes; family Picidae; genus Colaptes; species Colaptes auratus. Next base: position 8,697,931 of record CM037636.1, read on the forward strand.
TGGTGGTCTATGTGGTGTGCTTCCATGTGCTCTTCCTGGTGGTCTATGTGGTGTGTTTCCGAGTGTTTTTCCTGGTGGTCTATGTGGTGTGTTTCTGAGTGTTCTTCCTGGTGGGCTATGTGGTGTGTTTCCACGTGTTCTTCCTGGTGGGCTATGTGGTGTGTTTCCGTGTGTTCTTCCTGGTGGGCTATGTGGTGTGCTACCGCATGCTCTTCCTGGTGGGCTATGTGGTCTGCTTTCTTGTGCTCTTCCTGGTGGGCTATGTGGTGTACTTCTACCAAGAGCACCAGCTCTTCCTGGTGGGCTATGTGGTGTGCTTCTACTAAAAGCACCAGCTCTTCCTGGTGGGCTACGTGGTCTGCTTTCTCGTGCTCTTCCTGGTGGGCTATGTGGTGTACTTCTACCAAGAGCACCAGCTCTTCCTGGTGGGCTACGTGGTCTGCTTTCTCGTGCTCTTCCTGGTGGGCTATGTGGTGTACTTCTACCAAGAGCACCAGCTCTTCCTGGTGGGCTATGTGGTGTACTTCTACCAAGAGCACCAGCTCTTCCTGGTGGGCTAAGTGGTGTGCTTCTTGGTGCTTTTCCTGGTGGGCTATGTGGTGCGCTACCCGGTGCTCTTCCTGGTGGGCATTGTGGTGTGCTTCCTGGTGCGCTACCTGGTGCTCTTAATGGTGCGCTACCTGGTGCTCTTACTGGTGCACTACCTGGTGCTCTTAATGGTGCGCTACCTGGTGCTCTTAATGGTGCACTACCTGGTGCTCTTAATGGTGCGCTACCTGGTGCTCTTAATGGTGCGCTACCTGGTGCTCTTAATGGTGCGCTACCTGGTGCTCTTAATGGTGCGCTACCTGGTGCTCTTAATGGTGTGCTACCTGGTGCGCTTCCTGGTGCTCTTAATGGTGCGCTACCTGGTGCTCTTAATGGTGTGCTACCTGGTGCGCTACCTGGTGCTCTTAATGGTGCGCTACCTGGTGCTCTTAATGGTGCGCTACCTGGTGCTCTTAATGGTGCGCTACCTGGTGCTCTTAGTGGTGCACTTCCTGGTGCTCTTAATGGTGTGCTACCTGCTGCTCTTCCTGGTGGGATTTGTAGTGTGCTTCCTTCTGCTCTTCCTGGTACACTTCCTGGTGTACCTTGTGGTGCTCTTCCTGGTGTGCTTCCTGGTGCATTTCCAGGCCTCTGAGTTTGCTGTAAACTTTGAACCTTCTTTCTTCTTTCTGTCCTGGCTTTGTTCTTGGTGTAATTGTCTTCCACTTCATACAAGTGGCTTTCAATGACTCCAATCTGCAATTAGAAAGAAGTGGTGTCAGAAACTCGTCCCTTCTCTCTAGTGAAGCTTCAAACATTTTGGCAATTAATTTCTTTCCAAACTAACAGTGACTAAAAATAAGCCAACAACTAAATAAGCACAGGAAGGCACCTCTCATACCATTGGCTGGAGCAGCAGTACCTGATTTCATCATTTTAATTTTTTTGGTTGTGGTATTTTTGTTGTTGTTGTTCCTTTCTATTTGGATTCAATTCCTGCTGTGCAATAGACTCATTGAAATCTGTGCATTGAAAACAGGAATTTATCACAGCTCTGTCTTTAAATGGCACTGAAAAACAGCCGTGTTAAAAGGAAGGGATGATGAGGAAATTAATCTCAAGTAAGTTTTTTTCTTGATAAAGAGAGGGAACAGAAGCTTCTGGCATTTATATGCCAAAAATCAACACATGGAGAAAAATGAGTATTCCACCTTGCTGTGGCAAGAATCATTTTTCTATCAAATCAAAATGAAGTTCTGAATAAATATGTTTTCCCACAAACAGAATGCACTGGAGAACACGGGGACAGAATAGAAGACCTCAGTGTCCCCCTAGAAGAAAAACATGAATTATTCTAGTGAAGAGTACATTCAGATAGCCACAGCTTTGCAGAGCTGATTTCAGAACAACCAGAAGTACAGAGTAGCAGTGCTGTGGACAGGTATTCTCTAACTACCAGGCATTCCTAATTTGATGGCTGTCTCTCCCCATCCCTTACCTTTATTCATACCCTTCACCAGCTTTTGTGCCATGCGGCTTTTCTGTAGAGGGAAGATGAGAATCATCTCCCTTCACACTGAGTTGTACTCAAGACCTAGACCCTATGTAATGTGAGGCTCTACAGAATCAATCTTCCAGTTGCGTTTGAAGCTGAATTTAAATAAATAAAGAAAGAAAAGAAAAAGAAAACAAAGTCTGCATCTATCCTCCTGACATGCATTCCGTGGAGTGTTGCTTCTTTAGGCACAACACAGAACAGCTGACTGGGAATTAACCTGAGCGTGGCCTCCTACTGTATTTATTCCTACATTGAGGGGTTCCTAAAGTGCTCCTCAGCCCTGAACTTGAAGCTGTGTCGTGGGCTCTGGCCGTGGTTTGTGCTGGGGAGGGACATGTGTGTGTGACGGAGAGCAAACGCGGCGAGCAGAAAGGTTTATGGACAATTACAGCTGCCTCGCTGGGTGCCAAGGGCAGGAGGAACACATCTGTGAGGGGAGCTCTGCCTCCTCCTCCTCACAAAGCTTGCAAGGGTGACATTTTCAGCAGATTGGCTTTGCAGAGCACCGTGCCTGATGCCATGGAAAAAAGTTTTCTACCATGCTGGTGACTGTTAATGGCTGCTTGCTTGTGGGCTTTAGCTCCTCTGTTGCCGATAGACCCATGGCAACAGGAGCACAGAGAGGCTGGGGCTCTGAAGACAGTCCTCTTGGCTGCCCTGCTGTGGTGTGCTCACCATATAAACATCAGGAGGATTAGAGGAAGGAATCATTATCCTAGCCTCATTTTTAAGAAGCTGAAATAAAAGCTCAGGAAATCATTGATCTGGCCAAAAGTACATGGGAAGTCTCAGAAAGGCTAATCACTTTGTGCCAAGCTCCCGTCCAGGGGCTTAGCCATATTAAAAACAATCACCAAGCCCCCAAGACAACAGCAAATTAAAATGTTTGTGTACTTCCACCTGCAGAGGAAAGTTGATCTTTCCTACTGTGGGGGTAGCACAAAGGGTGGTAAGAGGAAGGGAAATGGGTCCTGGGCATGAAGGGAGGGCAAAAGGGGCACCAGAAAAACAACAATTTTTTTACAGCAGCTCCTTCAGGAGCATCCAGTGCTGCTTGTGCTGATGGTGATGCCACCAGAAATCCCCAGGGAATGATGTTCCTACCTCAACCCCTGGCTTGGCTTGGCTGCTGTTGTATGCTTTTCATATTTATAGAATACCTGTCAGCCCCAGCCCCCAAATTAAGTTCTAATATGGCATATCAGGGGTGGAAATAAGAGTTGCTTACATAATTGCAATGTTACTGACACAGCTGATGAGCTGATGATGTTATCGGCACAGCAGTGATGGCATTCAAACCCTTGCTGACTCACAATTACCCTGTATGCTCTGCGCCCTAGCATGATTTACATCACCCCAGGAACACAAAGAAAATACAATCTCTTGACAAGATAAAGGGGGAGGGGGGAGGAATGGCTTAGAAATCTCTTTTCGGTGGCTGCAGCGTTCAGTACTGCTTATTCGTGGCTTTTTAGCTTGCACATTTCATTTTAAGAAGTAAATTGGAAGCATTATGTTCTGCCTTTTGGCCTTGATTTCAACCCTCCCCGTGCCTGCTCTTCTGCTGCCTGACCGTGGTGAGCCCCCCTTGGGGCTCTCCTTGGGAAATGCTAATGTTTGAAACCGATAGCCTCCCTTTTTTCTCCCCACCTCCCCACCCTCAATGACTGTTTAAGTAAGAATCCACGTGGATAGGAGTAGGTAGAAGGACATTGTTCGTAGCCAGCCCAAATGTGATTAGTGTTAAAGCAACAGCTGCTGTAGGCAAATGGATTTTGGAAGAGATCTGGGACTTGTTCCCAGCTGGCTACAGAGTGATGCTGAGACCAAATCCCAGCATCACACAGCTGAATCCTGCAGCTACCATGTAAGATGAAGCAGTGCTGAAGCCCAAGAGAAGAGGATTTGATCCACAGTAGAGCACTGGTGTTGCCAGTGATGCCCAGGAGGCTCATTTTGGACCCAATCCCAACCCACAGAGATCAGCAACGTTGGGTCAGTCCTTTGCACTATTTGTACTTAGATTACGTTCTCCCACTGCTAATCCCCTGGTGCACATAGTGTCCATGTGTGCCACAGCCTGTGCCTGGGTCAGCAGCATGGCATCCCATCTGCAGGGGCTGTGCTCAGCTCTCTGTAGCTGAATTTGCTGCTTGACCTCCCTGGGGTGAAGTCCCTTAAATACTCTCCTGAACACATGAAACCACATTTCACCCAACTACACAATGTCTTTATGGTCTTTTTCTCAAGTGCCTGTTGACCTGAGAATTGACAAAGGCAAATCGGGCTTCAACCTGTTTTCAACCCTCCGCTGCTATGACACCTTACTTTCAAGATATCCTGAGCATTTGCCTCCCCAGTCACTCCCAGTAGTGTAGTGGCAGCACTTCTACTTTGGATCCATGCCTACAGCCCTGACTGGACCTTCCATTAAGGTCAGTTAGAACAAAGGTTGCTCAGATCTGGGAGAAAAACTTTAGAAATTGCTGTGGGTGTGTTAAGTGGAGAGCAAAGAACTGCTGTGGTTGCCTTTTGGAAGGGAGTGGATTTGCATGGTAGAGCATCATCTGAACTGCCATGGGCAGGCCAAAGTCACTCCCCTGCATTTGTTTGGCAATGTAACCCAACTGATTGAACAACAATAGAATAGAATAGAATAGAATAGAATAGAATAGAATAGAATAGAATAGAATAGAATAGAATAGAATAGAATTAACCAGGTTGGAAAAGACCTTCGAGATCATCGAGTCCAACCTATCATCCAACACTATCTAATCAACTAAACCATGGCACCAAGTGCCCCATCCAGTCTCTTGCTAAACACCTCCAGTGATGGTGACTCCACCACCTCCCTGGGCAGCCCATTCCAATGGCCAATCACCCTTTCTATAAAGAACTTCTTCCTAACATCCAGCCTAAACCTCCCCTGGTGCAGCTGGAGACTGTGTCCTCTTGTTCTGCTGCTGGTTGCCTGGGAGAAGAGACCAACCCCCACCTGGCTGCAATCTCCCTTCAGGTAATTGTAGAGAGCAATAAGGTCTCCTCTGAGCCTCCTCTTCTCTAGGCTAAGCAACCCCAGCTCCCTCAGCCTCTCCTCATAGGGCTCACCAAACCCCTCACCAGCTTGGACCCCCTTCTGGAAAGGTTTATACCTTCAGCTGTTGATGCCAAACAGAAGTTTGCTGTCCCTCACACTTCATTTTGTAGAATCACAGCATACTTTATGGTGGAAGGAACCTTAATCTAGTTCCAAACCCATCCCCTCCCCCCAAAAGGCAAGGGCTCCTTCCACTAGATCTGGATGTTCACACACCTTGTTTGTATGCACTGCCTGTCTCTAAAGGGAGATGTCTGACAGACAGCTCCGTTTACACATTTCCACCCTAAAAGAGTGCATTTCACTGGTAGCACACTCCAGTGCTAGAGCAGATGGAGGAAAGAGTGTTTGTTGATGAGGAACTGAATTAAAAAGACACTGATGCTGGTAATGAATTAAATTATTAACTCCCTTACAACTCAGATGGGCCTTTTGTACTTTACAAGTTCTCCTAAGTCCCCGTCCAGCACCATGTTCACGACGAGCAGTCTTACTGACTCATGCTATTTTTTCACAGCAGTAACAATACCTTGTAGTGAGTGTTTATAGGGCTGGAGACCTTCTCTGGCAGAGGGCAGCAGGTAAGTAGACTGCTCATTTATAACAGACAGCATGATTAGCAAGGGCTGGGGAAATGTTTATCTGCATCCTTATGTGGGGATTGTTAATGCCCAGAATTGCCTGTGATTTAACAGCTAGGCAGCTCCACCTAGCTACATCATTCCAGTGTTTAGGACATTCACTGCACAGTTGCTCGATTTGTTGCTATTTCAAATGATTCCAGTGACTTATCACACCCTATAGCTTGGTGGAACAGACCAAAGGCTTTCCCACCACAAAACACTCCTTTCCAATAGCATTAGCAGAGTTTTGTTGTAGCCTAAGCACTAGGGGTATAGGTGATATCTATTATTAGACCAACTGATTTAGCTGGGAAAAACCCCCACTTTACGTACAGAAACTTTCCTTCTGGTGTGGAACAGCAAACTTGAAACTCTCTGTGTCTGCTTCAGACACAGCCTCTGGTTTTCTATTGTCGGGCTGGTCTAGCTGAGATCAGGAGGTATAGCTCTGTAGTGTCTGGTCACTAAAGAGCTCAGCTTTATATTAGATACTGGTACTTGGAGGGTGAGAAATGGGCAGGATGCAATTGCTCCTTCCAGTGTAGCTGAGAGCCATGTAGGCCTCATGCCCCAAGATCCTGGGGCACCTTTTCTTTTTTCTGTATGGAAGGCATAAAGAACCAGAGACTCACAAGGGCAGGGACTGATTTTAGGGAGCAGAAGTATTGCTATCTGCCCAAACCCCATTGTCACCTCTCTCTTACTCAAAGAGTTTAGTGAATGCTGTCATGTTTTTCTTGTCCCTACAGCGGGGCTGAATTTATTAATGGGACTCCTCGGATTTGATGGGGCAGACCTCATTTTCTGCTCACTGTCCTAACTTCCTCTCCCTGTCTGAAAACTTCATTCAGTGCCAGGTTAGAAACCTCTGTCACAGTTACTTGTCCCTTTCAAGGCTGTCACTGATTCTGGGTTAATCCTTTCCAGAATGTCTTAATATATTTTCTCTAATCTTAGCATGAAGCCAATCTTTGGCCAACTGTAACAACACGTTTTGCATTTCTATCTGGTTGCTCTTGTTTCCTTCACTTTCAGTCTGCCTGAATCAGGGCCACTCATACTATTTTCCTTTTGCACCTGCACTTTTCTGACTTCATTACACATTAGATGTTACCCATTAGACTTCCACCCCTGTTCCAGAAAATTCCCGTTCCTTTCCCATCCTTTGCTTTCCTTTTGCACAACGGCATTCATGAAGCACGTATCTGCATCACAGCCCCAGGAAGAGAACAAATGAGGAACCAGTGTCCTTCTAATCATTCAGGAGTAGCCAAGACCGACACAAGAGAGCACACCAAGACATGGCAACTTTTGAAGCCTGCATGCTCTGAGAACAAGAGCGGTTCCCAGTGGCCGTGGCAAGGGCTTGGATGACTTTACAAGACATTACAAAGTCATTTACATCAAATAACTGTTGTAGCAGCCAGCACAATACTACTCAGCAACACATCCACTTTCCATCGACACCCTATGAATCTCCCTCCTCGCTCCTCTGGCTGACCGAAAGCCCAGCAAGTCTATGGCCCTTTTCCATGGCTTGATTTTCAATTGAGAGATAATGTCAGTGGAAGAGCACAGTTCATCAGACAGTGTTCCCCTGTCCCTGCAGAAGGCAGAGAGGTAGTAAGCAGAGGTGAACTGCTGGAAATCTATGTGCCTGGCTAAAAGATGATATAATATGTCAGGCTAATTTTACTTCATTTCATATTCACATATATTAATGCAGCTTTTGTTACATACTTATCCTTATGTAAGTTACTGTTCTTTTATTCGCTCATCCATGTTTGCTCTGCTTTCAGATTTATGAAACAGGCATTCCACTGAGCTCAGCAAAGGATGGGCATAATAACTTATTTAAATTGCAAAGGATGTGATGCCCTTGAGGTAAACTCCAATGTGAAGGCTTTATGAAGTGTTTCACGTGTGGAAGTGTAGGAAAGTGTTTATTTGCCAACTCCTGCCTTTCCTTTGGCTGGTCAGATGATGTTAAGAGGACACTGTCAAACTGCCATGGAAGCCCTAGGGGCTAAGTGGAGGACAGAAGTAGAACCACATTATTGTCTTCACAGGGGAAGCAGAGCCATACTGGCACTTGCACTTAGATAGCTCTCTCTATGGATGTCAAACATTTCTGGTTGATAGGCTCTAGACTATTTATTTAATTAAATGCCTCTCACTGTAACATTGTGAAGCTTTATTAATGAATTAATCCTTATGAGATAGGAAAGTAGTGTCTTTTTATTTTGATTTTTACTGTTTTATTTCTTCTCTTACAAGCTTGTAGAGAAGCAAAGGGCCTGTGGAGCAAAAGGGAAGCTTTCCCGCCCTTTTGTGTATCTGAGGTACTCTAAACCCCTTTGCCTCTCTGCAGCTGCTATAAAGTCCTGCAGTGGCCATGCAGAGACCTGGTTCCATGAGTTATTCAGGGTCAAGCTTTATTGCTAGTCCCAGCATTCATGTTCATGCCAGATGTCATCACCAATATCTACAGCTCTATCAATAAACCAGCTAGTCAATATGGCCAGGGCTAGCTGTTACGTAGTGTCCCCATCTGCTTAGACCCAGTGGCTGGACTGAGTTTCGTGGGATCAAGAAGAGTTACCTCTGAACCTCTCTTGCAAGTTTCCTGTTCATTGCTGCTGAGTTTCGTGCATCAGAGGTCACTGCTCAAACCACTGGGCTAAATCATTCTTGCTAAATAATTCACTGGTGTGAAGACTTAAACCTTTCTAAAAGAAGGGGTCTGATGTACTTTCCCAGAGCATTATCTTCTGACTCATTCAGGAGGGTTTCCCATTCATAAGGGTAGTTGCAGAGAAGTCCATTCTCATTTAATGCTGCCTGTGTGATATTTAAGTACCCTGATGGCTGAACAAGTAACACAACTTGGACAGAGCCAGTAGCTAAAAATACTGTTCCTAAGCCCTAGTATGGTGCCTTGAATCCTCTGTGAGCCAAGCAGCCTGGCCACCAGCAAGTTCAGCTTGGGAATTATAGACAATTAGAAGCCTATTTTTAGGAATGTCCATGTTTCTGAAGCAGACTGGGACTCGGCCCCCTGTTACCTGCTTCAAAGGTCTTGTACCCAGACCTGTTTCCTCAAATTGCTCATGCCAAGCTCACATTTTATCCAGGGTACTGCAAGGAAAAGTGTCAGTAAAATCCTGCAGAAGGAGGATTTTGAGAGACTAACCTGGTGCTTTTTTCCTGCCTCTGAGGTATTCTTCAAGGATTTCTAGTACCCTAGATATCCTTTGGGTGCAACCTCTGTAGAAGGGTATTCCTTAATCTCCCAAGGTAATCTAGGCTCTCCTTGGTCAGGTAATATTGAGACAGACATCATCTGTGCACTGATGTTCTCATTTCTCCAGCTAATTACAAGGTCATTTTTCATCTCTTTGCATTTAAAGCTTCCAGAAATAGTTAGCCCCTCTGATGAACTACTTTGCTTACAAACACAAATTTGTCAGTGAATTGGCTGAGCAGCACAGCACCCAAAACAATTGAAACTACACACATATTACTGCTTTGTCAATGCTGGCACTGCAAAATGGCCCAGATTAATTTCTAACTGATTTGACAAGCTCTCCACTGCGACACAAGGCAGTGTTTGTGTGGCAGGCGTTGTGCCTTTCTGTGTCAGAGTTCAGCCTGAATGGATTTTTTTTCTGGCTGTCTCCAGAAAATGAAACTCTGACAACAGTGGTTTGCACTGACAATTCTGACAGACCCTCTAACCATGTGGAGAACAGTCACTGCTGTGATTCCACTGCATTAGAGTTAAAACTTGAGTGCTTTCATTAGGTGCAACAGCTGTTTCGATTGCAAAAGCCAAATTTCATTGGTGGTAGTGTAGCTGTCAGCTTTCCAGAGTTCTGCATTTATAGCTGGTTGTATAAACTCCTTTATGGTCTTCTTTTTTTTTTTTCATTTTCTTTTTTTTTCTTTCTTTCCAATATATGTAAATTAATCCAATAGCAAAATGACAAATAACCACCTTGTAACTGGGCCTGTGTGGTGGTTCTTTGAGGGCTCCTACAATCAGCATTCTGTGCCGAGCGAACTGTGAAATCCTGAACTTACCCAAATGGTTCTAGCACAAGTGACACGTGGCAATCCACACCACATCAGTTTTTAATCATCAGATTTAATCCTCTTTAGTACTGTGCTAGAGCTCTTTAACCCAGTGTAACATTCTTAATTACAGCTGATTAAAACCCACCAAAACCCACAATGCAAACCAACAAGAAATCCAACAAAGAAACCCCAAAACTCCCTGAGTGTTTTCCTGTCTTCCCTACTTAAAAAGACTCTGTTCCTCAGAACATGCTAAATGTGCTGAAATTAAATTTTGGGGAAAAAAAGTAAAGTAGAAAAGAAATATTTGATGATGGTTTTCATTTCTTTGTTCTAATACAATATAATAAGAATAAAATCTATTATGAAACACATGGGAGTTCTGTTGGGAACAGGATGCCTCAGCTCAAACAGTTATCTGAAAGGCAAAACTATGTTCAGAATGCCAACAAATTTTGCAGCCCCAAATTGTGAAACAGAAGAGTGTAGATTTCAATGCATTTCAGTAACTTTTATTCCCAAATATTTAATTATGCAGAGATTCTGTCTATTTTTAAATGCTATTAGCTTGATTCCTCTCAAGACTATATTGAAAGTACCTAGAGAAATTAACCCATGCAAATACACCAAAAGAAAATACTCTGTTCTACTGAATTTACAATCAACTATTAGCCACTGTTGAAACTGTGGGGATCTTTTTGCTACCACCACCAAAATCTTCATGAGCCTTTAATAAATACTTAGATATCCCTGTGCTTGGTCTAGCTTTCAGCCATGATCGCTTCTCAACAGCCTCTGAACTTCAGAGGTCAGAGCCATCAGAGTTGTAAAAATCAAGCTGGTTATTCAAGCACCTAACTACAGATCAAAATCCTGGCCTTTGGGAAAACTCTGGGAAAACTGCCTTTGGTATTTAAGTCTATTGTCTGAAAATGGGAAGGATAGATGCCAGAGAATAGAGTATTTGTAAATATATCCCTGACTTTTTGCATTGATCTAGTATCAATGTTTGCTCTACGTGGCAGGAAATATTTAGGTAATTGTATCAATATATATAATTCATACCATATGTAGTGTTTGTGTTGCAAAAGATTCTCATACGATCTGTGGCAGGTGTGAGAGATTTAGAGACTATCCTGGGCAACGTAAAAGAGGTGTGGATATTTATCCTGCCCTTCCCTCATGAGCATTTGAAAGAGCTGAAATGCTGTTTTGTCTATCATTTTGTGCACTTAGGTTTTGGTTACTTTCTGTACATCCTGGACTTGGAAAACTTTATTAAGAGCCACTGATCTCACAGCCAGCTGAGGCAATACACCTACTCAGACTTTCTCTCAGAGGAGATGCCTTCTGGAAATTTAATTCAAATAACTTGGAAACATGGACTCTGAAAGCACCTTGACCCTCAACCTCTGTGACTTCTGTCAGACATACCCATCCTAGTTACACTGACTTAGTGCAGCTGGGATTTGGGTTTTCAGTATCTCTCCATAAAACCTAAATCCCAAAGAGGGACAATTACAAGTCCCACCAGTGCAAGAACCCAGGCCCTTTCTAGTTTCCAGCCTCCCACTGCAGCCACAACTCTGAGTGAGTGTGTGTCATTCTGGATCTGATGGAGCCATAAGACACAGGGTAAGGCCAATGCCTTGGACCGTTAGTAACATTATCCCTTCCTGGTGATGCGTCGCTACCCCTATCCTCTCCAGTAGCTGAATGTCAGTGGTGTGAATGCCCAGAGCTGTGATTCATTCTGGTTTGGAAGACTTTGTCCAAATGTAACACACTGCTGTTGCATCCCAGCCTGCCCCACTCTTCATTAGGTCGAGCCAGATTCATCAGCAGAGAGAACCAAAACAAGACGCCCTACGCTTCACAAATCCTTTAAGAATTCAATTGCCCAGCTGCTGTGCAGAGACTCCAGAAAGGCATTTGCATGTCTTTCACCTCTCACATCACCAAAGCTCATCTGAGAGACTTCACTTGTTGGATTGAATTTTATTCCCTAACAACTCCCCCTCTCCCTGCAATTAGCACACTACCCCATATGATAAAGATGGAAGAGAAATGTGATTATCAACCAAAACTTCAGCCTTTGAGGTTGGGGATATTTTTTGCATTAGATAACCACAGGAGACTATTAATATGAACAAAGATCAACTCTAGATGCTAAAGCAAATAGTAAATATATATCTGTGGCTAGTGCCTGAGCTCTAACAGAGTTGAAGGCACACAGTCAGCTTTCAAATGGCACCTGCTTGCTTTTCTACCTTTTGAACAGATAGGACTCAGGTGGACATTTACTCCCTAAGGAACAATCTACTCTTCTACCCTTTGCTGCAAGTTTTTACCTTCTGAATTTCATTCCACACACGTTGGTTATTGATTTTTCCTCCGAGGGTGTCCATGGCATCTGCCATTAGCAACTCCAGCTGCGGTACCAAGATAAAAATTATCACTGTGGAATTCACACCGCAATAACTTCTCTAAATACACAGACTAAAACCTAATTAAAAAATCATTTGTACGCTGATGATTTTATTACTCATCTTTTACACAATGAGCACTGCCACCTCAGCTTTGCTTCAGCCATTACTCTGTGTTATTGTGGATAGAAAATACTGAACAATGGGGGGGGAAATCCTCTGGAAATTCTGTATTTAAGCCTATATGTTTTTAATGCAGTAAATGTTTATACTTTGGAAAGGAAGGCTTGGGTTGTAAAGAACAAAGGGTCCATATTTCATTCTTTAGCTGTCTGGGATATTCTGTGTTGTACATGAATGCTTTTTAGTATTTTCTCCCAAGGCTAATGTATCATAATTTAAAGCAGCATGTAAAACCTCACAAGAGGACAACACTAAAGCTGAGATGCTTTGACCGTAGCTGGAAGTATCTAGCTCATTTTGCCTGCTTTTACTATCCCTTTTCTTTGGCAAACCTTCCCTTTTCTTCATGGAAGGATTTAGCTATCTCTTAGAAATGCTGCTCATGGAGTAAGCATGGGTGTTGTGATTCTGACCTTATGGAGATGGTGGGGCTGCCTCTGTGGCATCCTTTGAGACACAGTGAATCCCGTCAGTGTATCCCAGTGCTGCAAATGTTTCATCCTGCCTAGACCCCACTTAAATGAGGAGAGTAACAGGTAGGCTGAACAAGTGAGACTCTTTCACGTGCTCCCTGGATGGTTTGGGTGTGCAGATCCAACAAGGAGCAATGCTTTGTGCTTGCTGCAGTTGTAATGTGGTAGGGACACAGTCCCTGCTGGCATAAGAGCAGCCTGTGCCATGCAGGCTGGTGCCACTAGGAAAGGTAAAGCCCCTTAATCACTCCCTGGTGAAGTCCCTCTGCAAGTTCTTGATTGCAGTCATGTGTCTTAACACTCTGATTCCTGAAATTCCTAAAATATTCCAGCTACCAAAGAACCTGAGCCTCCATTGCACACAGCCACTAAAGAGGTATTTCAGAACAGGATGACAGGACTGAGAAAAAGAAATGCATGCTGAATGAATACATTTTGATGCTCTGGGTGGGGGAACTGGTAGAGATTTTTTGCACTTATTCTTTTAAAAACCCATTTTCTATCTTGGGCTCAGTAAACAAAACATAGGTGTTTTGTTGAAAGATTTACAATCTGTCCCTTAAATCTCCCAGCACAGACCCTTGTTCTGCCCACTCCTACCCTTAAGAGAATGAAGACCTTTGTCTTGGGTGGCCTAGAGCCTCCAAAAATCTTTCCAGGGAGGTCAGGCTTATGATTACTACATGGCAAGATACAGGCAACAGCGTCATAGCCTTGTGCCTTATGTATGATGTACTGAAAATAGTGTACCCTGGAGAAAAACCTACCACTGAAATATGTACCAATAACTCAAGACCCTTTAGCCAGCCCTGAAATGTAGACCTGCTGAAGTTTAATACTAGGAAATGTGCATCGAGAGGAGAATGTCTTTTAGTAACACAGTTTCTCTGCAGTGTCGTTTCCCCTTATCTCGAGCCCAGACTTCAAAGTCTGGCAACCACCTCCTGCACTTGCAGGCCGCTGCTCGCCTTCCCTAAAGCAAGCTGCTGTGAAGCTTTAATTCTGCAGAGCTTAGGAGCTTTGCAGGACTGCAAACAAACGTCAAGGGACCAGCTTGAGGAAACCAAGAGTTTTCAGTGACTGAAGTTGGATCTACAAATTGGACTGCATTTAAATGCAGGGACTGCCGAGGGACTCTTTTTTTGTCTCGAATGCTTCGAATTTGCATGTACGTGAGCTTCCTCCTTCCCCCAGCTGAAAGCCCAGCAGCCTGGTGGAAGAATAGCCATACAGGACTTTCTGATGGCAGCTTATTGATATACTGTCAAGCTATTAATGACTTTAGTCTTGGAACAGCCCTGCTAGCATCATTGCCTTTGTTTTACAAAGGGAAAACAAAGGCATAGCAGGTAGATGGGTTTATTCGGAGGCAGGGAGTAGGTTGTAGCAGAGCCAGGAAAGAAAACCTTTCCTCTCCTTTCCCTCCTCTCCTCAGGTTTGACTAGATTTGGCCTGTTTGCTGCAGGTGGCTTCTGATGTTAGGTATCCTAAAGTAGCATGATCAGAATAATTGCAATTGTTCTTACAGACTGACTTGGGGATGTTTGGGGGAAAAGAAGAGGTTTTACAAATCTGCCTCCAGATGAGTCATGCTGGTTCTATAAAACTCATCCTTGCAGGTGATTAGCACCTCCTCTGACAAGGCACTGCAGTAGGATTTTAAAACTACTTCAGGTCTGCACATTGGAAAAATGTCTTCCAGAGCAAACTGCAGCACAGTGTTCTGCCCCATCCCTTCCCTGGCTCTCTGCCTCTGAAAACCAAAACCAGCGCGAAGAAATAAATAGTTACCAGTTGGATATCCTCCTGACTGAGGTCCTGCAGGTAGGGGATGGTGGCTATCTCAGCCATCACTTGCTCAAGCAGTTGGGCCTGTCCCTCGAGGTCCTGCATGCGGCCAAGGAGGCTGGCCTGCTGCAGCTTCTCCACTGCACGTGAGCACGGGCAGCGGTCGTCCTGTTTGGTCACAAGCGCAGGTCGGTGAGAAGAGAGTCACGGAAAACACAACTGTCCCTTGAGTCCCTAATGCCTTGAGGCTTATCACCATACAAATATTTGTGCTGGTAATACTACACACAATATGGCATTCAGCACCTTTAAGATAAATCTGCTGACAATGTTTAGAGGGGGAAAAACCACTTTCTCACCACAATCTCTCTAGTAGCACTAGAGAAAACAAACACATAGTCATAATCTATGTGAAGGGGAGACAGGAGATAACAAACGTGAATGCAATTGTCTCATTTGGAAATGGCTTTTCCATAATCCCCTCTGTTAAGTTACCTGACTTTTATGGATTGCTTTTAAAGTTTCAGCCAAGAGGCTGAGGAGACAGTGCAGTGTGTCAGCTTATGGTTTGTTTGTAGACTAGGCAAATCCATAGTTTTCAAATACATAACCTCAGGGGACTAAAATCTGCAGAGGTGGTCTCTGATCCTCCAGGCAGCTAGGCACATGGCAAATTTTAAGCATGTGAATAGAGAAACTCAGCCAAGTGCCTGCATAAAATCTCAGCACCTGCTGAAGGGTTTGCTGGATGGCAGCCTCACCACCGTATTTTCAAAAGGCTTCTGATGCCTGATGAACTCTTGGCAAAGAATCTTGATCATTAGGGTTGATCTTAGAATCATAGAATCAACCAGGTTGGAAAAGGCCTCAGAGATCATCAAATCCAACCTATTACCTAATACCTAATGCCTCATGACAACTAAACCATGGCTTGAAGTGCCGCATCCAATCCTTTTTGAACACCTCCAGGGATGGGGACTCCACCACCTCCCTGGGCAGCACATTCCAATGGCCAATTACTCTTTCTGTGAAGAACTTTCTCCTCACCTCGAGCTTAAACTTCCCCTGGCACAGTTTGAGACTGTGTCCTCTTATTCTGGTGCTGATTGCCTGGGAGAAGAGACCAACCCCCACCTGGCTACAACCTCCCTTCAGGGAGTTGTAGAGAGCCAGAAGGTCTCCGCTGAGCCTCCTCTTCTGCAGGCTAAACAACCCCAGCTCCCTCAGCCTCTCCTCATAGGGCTTTTGTTCAAGGCCTCTCCCCAGCCTCATAGCCCTTCTCTGGACACATTCAAGAGTCTCAATGTCCTTCTTACATTGAGGAGGCCAGAACTGGACACAGCACTCAAGGTGTGGCCTAACCAGTGCTGAGTACAGGAGCAGAATAGAATGACTTCCCTGCTTCTGCTGGCCATACTGTTTCTGATGCAGGCCAGGATGCCACTGGCACTTGATTGTGCAGAAATTTGCACTAGACAAGGATCAAGGTTACCAAAATGCCTGTCAACATAGCTCTTGTATCAAGTCTAAGGATTTAATAATAATCCTGTTCCTGTTTTATACATATATCATAGAAGAAAACTAAGCTTTTCCCCAACTCCAGAAAAACTACAAATACTGATGGTATAGTTAATTAATATAATATCTAATAGAACTGTAAAATAGTGTGAAATGAAAGACCATGCACGAGAGACCGATGGCAGAAATGAAGCTAGAATCTGGGAGTTCCAGACATGAAAACAAGCAAAAAAGAAAGAGCTGAGCCAATGAACTGGTGTTTCCATCAGCTAAAGGAGAGAACCAGGCACAGCACAGGAAAAAAACTTTCCCTCTACTAAGAAATAGACAGCAAACCACTGAGGTCTGTAAATGTGCACATCATGCTGTGAATCATATGGCGGGGTTTGTTCACCTTTATAATCTGAGCAGTCTAACATAGCCTTCTGGCTACTGTTTCTCCTGTTATGTAGCACCATGTGCCATTGATATGGGACTGCAGCAGGAGAAAAGCAAGCTGGGTGTGTACAAAGCAGTAGAAATTACCCCAGTGAAACTCTTGATAGAATAATCACTTCTTAGTGTGGGTAAGCTTAACTGGAATATGAGTAGCTGAAGGTTTGCCTGAGATTATATGGATATAAAAAATAAATGTAGAATATTTATATATATAAGGCAAATAACCCTTGTGTCATGTGTGTATGTATTTCTGGTGAGTATTTCTGGGGAGATGAGGTCTATGGCATCTCCCCACCCGCAGCAGATGATACTGTGCAGGGACCAGACTGTGACATTCTCCCTCAAATGCTTCTGGGGTTACAATACACAAGTGTCCCTTGATTTAACAGGACTGGCTGTTCTTCATGAAGAAGGGGGTGGGGGGCAACAGAAAATGCCTTTTTAATCTTTAGCTTCACATCTTACCAACAGTGGTATAAATCATATTATTAACACTAGGCTGTGTAGCTGCAAACCTGAGGTGGCAGAATTGACTAATACCAAGAGCTGCTGTGGCTTAACAAACTCTGCTTTAGCACTGAGATTTTTTGGTGTTGTTTCAGAAAGGAAAACAAAATCTGATTAGGAGAGGCACTTTTGATTGTGTGCTTGCATCTGCAAATGAAGAAAAGGGCAGAAAGGAATGTTTGCTCTGTTAAATCCCAAATATATTCTATCATCATCTTCAAGCTGTAAAGCTAGAGCTTGTGTCTGAGGTTTGTCTTAGCAGAAGTTTTTCAGTCAGTGTGTGTCTGATGGCAATATGGTGGAATCATATTTCTAGCTTGAAGAAAATTTGGGAATACTTTCAAGGAGGCACAAGTGGCCAAATCTCTGCCAGGTCCATCAAGAGCTTTTAATCAGCAGTAGCAGTGCAGTTGTGGCTCTGTGCCTATCTGGATTATCAGGTATCATTGGCTTTGTCATTTGCTCTTTGGGTCAGAGGTTCTGCCTTGCCTGGATCATTCGATGCTATGAAAACTGTCAGGAAAGTGACAATGTTTCCCCACATAATGGATGTGGAATTAGCAGCTCTTTGTTCTAACCTAGTGATAATTTCTTCTGTCCTGAGGCTTTCCTCCTCTTCATTAAAGCTCCCATACTGACCCTCTGGTGACTGCTTTTACATCTACAGGACTGTGGTTAAGATCTGTTTTCCCATTCTTGCTGCTGCTGGAGGTGGCACTGGGGTAAACCTTGCCTGAACCAGGAGTCGACTTTGCTGCTGTCTTCAGGGGTGCTGGGATTTCACCCTGTATCTTTGAGAGCTCTCTTCTGTTTCAGCAAGAATATTTAAATGTATGAGGTGAGGTCTAGAGCTGGTAGCAACTATTACTGTGTAGGAGCAGTGCAAATTCACACAGCTAGTGGGGACTGGCTTGAGTGGTCCTAGTGCACTACTCTGCTCTCATCTCTCACATGGTGAGTTTGTTTGCTCTTCTCTATTTGGGGATGACAGATACACTAGGGATCATATTGACTCCTGTGGTCCTATTCCTCTATATTCATTTACACAATAGGGTAGTTATGGGGAATCCAAAAGATACCTGATCTTAAAGTTTTTTCTCTTCTCGATACTCTCTGTCATATCCAAAGAGAGTGAGGTCCAAATTCTTTTGTTGTTTGCTTGGGGTTTTTTTCAGAAATGGGTTTTGCTGGAGCTTTTAGAAAGTACCAGGGTTTTATTCTGTGTCCAGTACCCAATCCATTGTCAGTTCATACTTCTAGCTTCTTAAATCTTCAGAGTGCACACAGCAATACCAGATACTTCACCTTCCCAAAGATGCCACTGCTATTAGCCTGCCCAGCAATAATGGGCTGTTGGTCATCCAAAGCCAATGGCACATGTTTTAAGGAAAGAACTGGGAAGAAGGAGCTGCATGTTCCCTCGGGGTTGTCTGCCCTCAGCCAGGTTCACCTGCCTCACTTTGATGCAGATGCTTGATGAGAGTCCATTTTAGTGACACTCTAAGCGCCTTTACCTCCCACTACGGATGTGATTTCAAGCACTTACTGTTCTTTCAGCAGCTGCTCTCTGAGAGGAAAGGAGACAGAGCTTCCCCAAATATCTAGCTGGTGTTTCTCCCTTGCTAGGGGTTGCTAAGTAGCAGTTTTTGTCAACCTCCTGTCTGGGATCAAAACCTAAGAACATAAATCCTGTGATTTGCTAAGACACCTCTGACGAGGAAATGGCTGACTCCTTCAACATACAGAAAACTGAAAAACTGTTATTGCTAGGGGAAAAATGTTAACATTAGCATTTACAATGTGGGGAGGAGAGGCTTCTTCCACTTATTTTCAGGAGAATAATTCAAGAATTGCATTAAAACAGTCTAGCCTACATGCCAGTTTGATTTTTGACCTTCTGTGCTAATCAAAAGCCACGGTGCTACAAAGCTGTGTACATTATTGCAGAAAGTACGGAGCGGAATTAGCCTTCAATATACCTTCATATACCTTCAATATGGTTGTAACAGATCTGAAGGTTATTTCACATACTTCACTACACAGGGATCAGAACCTAAATAACTAGAAATGCTTCCAACAGCAATTATTAACTCTTGAAGGAGATTCTGGTGGTATGTGTAGTGTACTTCAGGTATTATATACAGTGAGTAGCTTTGGTGGTTATGTGAAGTGGGGATTTCATATCAGAGGCCATAAAGATTTGGGAAAATTGCATGCATAGTGATCTTAAACACACTGGGTACACTGTTAAATAATTAGAGCTACTTTTAAAAGTGTCTAAAATCCATCAGAACTCTACCTAATGAATTCACTGAACACTTCTGGACAGAGAAGGAGCATGTGCAGAATGAATTACCCACCCCAAAGCACACATCGTTCACACGCTCACTGGCTTCTGCCGCCACACACACTGCACACCAGAAACTGAGTTTTATACTCACCATTAACTTGGTGCTTCTTATAAAATCCATTGCTGACATGACCTTTTGCCCATGACTTTCCAATATCTCTCTGCTTCTTTGCCCTTGAGAATATTGAAAAGTGCTTTCTGGTCTAGGAAATGCAATCACAGAATCACATCATTAACTAGGTTGGAAAAGGCCTTTGAGATCATCAAGTCCAATCTATTACCTAACACCATCTACTCAGCTAAACCATGGCATCAAGTGTCTCATCCAGTCTTTTTCAAAACACTTCCAGGGATGGTGACTCCACCACCTCCCTGGGCAGCTCATGATGTCAGGCATTAGTGCCAACTATGATTTCCTACCCTTGAAATAGCTTTTCCAAAAGTTTCTTCAGGATGGAAAGAATCACAAGCCCACACTGTGTTTATTCAGATATGTTTTCCATAACGGAGCTAGCAAGCTGATGGGTAAACTGGAGGGGGAGAGAAGAGGATGGCGAGAGCTGTCTGGACAGCCAAGGCTGCTGGCACAGAGAAATGGGACCCGAGAACCCCCCTAGCCCCCTGATTTAGCAAGGGTCATGGAGGACACCTCTGAGCTATGCCAGCTATTAAGCAAGTTGGAGTACCTGAAAGCATTGACAGTCTTCTACGTGTCCACTTTTCCACACGTCTCCCAATACCTCTGCTTTTGAAACCCAGCGTCAGTAAGTGCAGCCCTGGAGCTTCAGATGGCCACTTGGCTGATTGTGGCAAGATGTGAAATCCCTCAGGATCTGGGACAGGGAAATGACAATAATTTCCACTGTTATATTTCTTTTCAGTTGTAAGAGAAGTTACTTAATTTGAAGGAAGGAAAAAAAACAAAGGAATTCTAATGAGGAGTGAAATGTAATCTAGAAAGCTTGCCACAAGAAAGATGCCTAAACCAACCCATCCAGCTATAACTGGGTTTTGAAGTTCCAGACTTTGAAACCTTTTATATCAATGCCTTAAATGTCCCAGATACATAAGAAAAAATGAGTTCCTTCTGTTTATGAATTTTTCAGTGCTGATCATCCAAAGCATTAAAAACACTTCAGTGATATAACATTCTGATCTTTTAACTGCTGGTTCACTGTCCCCTGAATTTGTGAAGTTTGAATTGCTACAGATTTGTGCTTTTACTATCACCACCACAACCCCCTAGGCTTCCTGTGTGTCTTTCCTGATCCACTCAGCTGGCATCTGACAGCCTGTGCTGTGCCTCGTCCGGAGTCTGTGACTGCTGTTGCCAAAAAACCTGTGTATCAGCTGAGTCGGACTGCCCTGACCTCAGTGAGGACAGATACTCAGAACAGTTGTCTCCTTCACCTTTGCTTAGGGAACCAGACCAGTCCTTTCCTCCCCCCCAAAAAAACCCCAACAACCACCTGGATTGAATGTCAGTGTCACTTTTCACAAAGGAGTGCTCTGGTTTCGGTGTGCTCTGCTTTTAAGATGCCAGGCTGTGCAATCACAGTGACAAATGGAGAACCCTGCTCAGAGCTCTCTGGACTTACCCCTCTATAAATCAAAGAGAGTGGACCTGATATTTCCCTTGCAGGATATTCTGCCTCTGATAGATTCTCAATTTTGCAACAAACTGCATTGTACGCTTGGATTTAAATGTGTATCTGCTCCTTTCCCTTGGCAATAAGGGAAACTCTGAAATCGACTCAGTCCTTACACTCTAGCAGAGCTTGGGCTAGAGTTGGGCAGATGATTGTTACAGAACAGGGGTTATTTAAAACCACATGGTTGTGTGATGCCTGGTGTCTCACACCCACTGCTAAAATGGGGCTTATCTTACATTTTTCATTTCACCTACGTGAGATGCAGACCTGCAGGTGAGAGTTCCGCGGTACCCCACCAACCATGCGCTAAACTTCTTACGTGTGGTAGTTTTTTCAGGGGCAGTGTGATTTTAAGGTCATATCTGAATAGATAAGTAACCCCTACTGCTTTGGTTGACTTCACCTAACACTGACAACAGTTCTCTCAGCATCAAGTCTAAGAAAAGAGCCACATCTGCTCTGAGAGTTTCCAGGACAGAAAGGAGGTCATCTGGAAGCAGTCCCAACTGCATAAGGCCCTTCACAGCACTGTACTCTCAACCCCCTGATACACACAGTGGTTTTTCTTGGGTCTCTATCCCATTTAATTCCTAGAAATTCAGTGATCCCACAACCTGCTCTATTTAGTCTGGTTTATAATTGACTAATGTAATCTAGGACTGGGTTGTTTCTCTCTCACTCCTTCCCCCCCTTCTTCCTTTCCCTTATTGGGAGGAATAAGAAGTGACTGGTGATGCTTTCAGAGTCATTCAGTAATTTATGAAGACAAACTGGGTTTCAGTGCACAACATGCCCCTTTTGCTGCTTATGTGTTCCTGAAAGTCTCACCCTTGTTGTAAATTCAGAGGTTTATGTGAAATATGGATTTATCATTCTAAAAATCAGGTTTGGGGAGCTTTATTTTATGCTCCTTTTAATGCCCAGACTTTGTCCCAGGAATTCTCCACAGTCACCTAAGCAAGTAAATGGTAGACAGGGATTTTACAACCTCTGTGTCAAACAAGTCCCCATTTTCCCTCTTCAAACAACCCCAAAGCTATTGCCAGAAACTAAATACGTGGGTGATCTGCAACTTGAAAATGATGGCAGTTTCCTAAAGCAAAATGAACTAATGAAAAATGAATTAACCAGGTTGGAAAAGATCTTTGAGATCATCGAGTCCAACCTATCATCCACACCATCTAATCAACTAAACCATGGCACCAACCGCCCCATCCAATCTCTTCCTAAACACCTCCAGTGATGGTGACTCCACCACCTCCCTGGGAAGCCCATTCCAATGGCCAATCACCCTTTCTATGAAGAACTTCTTCCTAACATCCAGCCTAAACCTCCCCAGTGCTTCTGAACAGGTGAACCTGTTACCTGTATACTGATACTGCAAGTACTCAGGGTTCCTTTTAGCAAAAGTGCGCTGGATCTTGTTTATGTCTTGATCCTTTTCTTTTGTCTCAAATGGGGTGTACATAACTGTAAAAGACGTCTCGGCAGTGATGGCTTCTTCAATCATAGCCTAAGGAAAAGGCAGAGAGATCATTCATTTCATGTCACTTACTGGCCAGGGGTTTTTAAAGAAAAGAATAATTATTATTACAGATGATATTTTCCCTTTAATAAGTGCACAGTCATGTAGAGATAACATCTTTGACACTGTCCCACACCACATCCTGGTCTCCAAGCTGGTGACACACGGGTTTGATGGATGGACCACTAGATGGATACAGAACTGACTTGATGGCCGCACCCAAAGAGTGGCTGTCAACGGGTCCATGTCCCAGTGGAGGCCAGGGACAAGCGGAGTCCCTCAGGGATCAGTCCTGGACCGTCTTGTTCAACATCTTTGTGGGTGCCATGGACAGTGGCATTGAGTGCACCCTCAGCAAGTTTGCTGATGACACCAAGCTGTGTGGTGCAGCAGACATGCTGGAGGGAAGGGATGCCATCCAGAGGGACCTTGACAGGCTGGAGAGGTGGGCACAAGCCAACCTCATGAGCTTCAACAGGACCAAGTGCAGGTCCTGCAGCTGGGTCGAGGCAATCCCAGGCACAAATCCAGGCTGGGCAGTGACTGGCTGGGGAGCAGCCCAGAGGAGAGAGACTTGGGGGTGCTGGTGGACGAGAAGCTCAACAGGAGCTCTCAATGTGCACTTGCAGCCGGAAAGCCAATCAGATCCTGGGCTGCATCAGGAGAAGTGTGGCCAGCAGGTCAAGGGAGGTGATTCTCCCCCTCTACTCAGCTCTGGTGAGACCCCACCTGGAGTACTGCCTCCAGTTCTGGAGCCCCTATTCCAAGAGGGATCTGGAGGTGCTGGAAGGTGTCCAGAGAAGGGCCACGAGGATGATCAGAGGGCTGGAGCACCTCTCCTGTGAGGACAGACTGAGGGAGTTGGGGCTGTTCAGTCTGGAGAAGAGAAGGCTCCGAGGTGACCTCATTGTGGCCTTCCAGTATCTGAAGGGGCCTCCAAGAAGGCTGGGGAGGGACTTTTCAGGCTCTCAGGTAGTGATAGGACTAGGGGAATGGAATGAAGCTGGAGGTGGGGAGATTCAAGCTAGATGTGAGGAGGAAGTTCTTCACCGTGAGGGTGGTGAGGCCCTGGAATGGGTTGCCAAGGGAGGTGGTTGAGGCCCCATCCCTTGAGGTGTTTAAGACCAGGCTGGATGAGGCTCTGGCCAGCCTGATCTAGTGTGGGGTGTCCCTGCCCATGGCAGGGGGTTTGGAACTAGATGATCCTTGTGGTCCCTTCCAACCCTGACTGAAACTATGAAACTATATTTTGGTCTTGAATATTAATTAGAGGGGAATTTCAATTAGTTCCAGAAAACACTGCCTGTCTATACTCAGAAATTCATTTAATGGAGAAAGAACATTTGTAAACAGTCTTCAGTGCAGCAAGCCTATGTCTTCAATGAGGAGCAAAGTATTAGATAAATTCTTTTTAGATGAAAAGAAACAAAGCGATTCCATGTTCCCTGAAGGTCGTCTTTCACAGGAGGGCTTTATTCAGTCCTTGGGAGCTGGTTAAACAATGCTAAGCGTTCATATTGCCCCTCGGGTTGGCATCAATCAGACCCATGCCTATACGGAATACCAGTCTTAAAATATTGCATTTAAACCCTATTTGCATGAAGAGTAAAATTCACTCCTGTGCAGAGGGCAACACGAGGCTTATGAACCTTGTCATCCCTTAAAAATGACTCAAATGATGCCTTGCGCTGGTTTGGTGTGGAGAGGTGGATTTCACACTCAGTGGGCCCAATGAACTGGTGCTGGAACTGCCAGGAGGAGCTACCAGCCTGGGAACAGTCTTGCTAGGTACTCTTATCAATCAGTGCAAGTGAGGTTGAGCTCATTTTCTCCTGTGTTGGGGTCTGGGTAAGACTACGTTCAGCACTGCTTTAGCTATATCTGTTGCTAATAAAGCCTTGTCTCCTTGACAAGGGCTGAACTTTTGGGGGAACTCTAAGGCTTCATTGCTGCATCTTGCAAACGGGTAGACGTGGTTAATAGTGGCAATGCCAACACAAAGTTAACAGAGATGGTCAGAAAAGCATGAGAGGAAAAGATACTATTTGTTAACAGGGTGTATCAACCTTCCAGATCACCTTATCAGTGAAGTGATTCACAGAAGGTATCATTATGGGACTAGCTTGGTGTTTTATTGACAAGTCCTCACTTTGGTTCTCCAGTCTATCCTCCACTTATGCAAAAATACCAAGACACACTGTGCCTCTGTGGGTTGCTTGTTTAGCTGACATCTGCTCCCACCAACCTGGAAGGGAGGGTTGAGTGTGCCAATTTGTTATGTATCTATGTCCTGCTCTTTAATGGCTTTAGACAACAGGTCCTCTGACAGAGTCTTACAGCAGCTTATTTCCATCCTGATTATTGGTATGGGGTGTGCAGAGATAGCATCGAAACGCTGTAATTGTTTTGAGCAGATACTGGGATAGGCTGCCATGCACACACCCTGAGTGCTCTCACACTAAATGCTCTGCCTGGATGTCAAGGGTGTCACTGGGGGTTTGCTTGTGTAACAGATTATCTGTTCAGCCCATTCTCCTGCATTTCCTGGAACGGGAGCAGTCTGGAGTGACCAGCATTTAGCCCTGGAAAATGAACAAGCTTGAAATGAACAAGCTTCGAATGCGTGCAACAGTATCAAGACCACCTGGGGCAGTGATAACATTTCCCACTGGTGAGAAGGAGTTCCAGCTTTCCATGGGCACAGCCATGTTATCCATGGTTAGTGCCACAGATCTGGAGGTATCAGACCTGAAAATAGCAAGTGTGCCCTCCTGCCAAGAGCTCAGGGGCCCATGAATGAATGTGTTCTTGTTCCTCCCTGGGGAATTCTTACCAGTCTGCACTGCTTTATAGGAAAATGATTTTTGGATTTCATATTTCTATGGACATTAATTATTTAGTTGTTCAGAGGCCTTAGAGGATGAGTAGTAGCAACACAATGGTACCAGTCTAGCTTTCCAAGTGCAGTGAGACAGTGAGACGAAAACAGAGGCGGCTAGACCAGCTCATGACAAACTCTGTATTCTGCCTGCAAGGTTCACTGTTTGGCTTTATCATCCTCAAGAACAGTTCAAAGTCACCCCTATAGTATCTCTGCATTGCCATGTACCCATGGCTGCTCTGCACAGCAGGCAAGTAGTAGTGACTAGCTCAGAGGGCAAGACCGGCAAAATGTCAGCCACAGGGAAAATAATAGATCTGTAGCTTCTGGTCAATACTGCTACTGGAGGTGTTATTATTATTACCCAAGAGCATTTTTCCCCCCCAAGCTACTGACCCTGAACATAGATTCTATTTGTTTTATTATCCTCTTGGATTTTTATGGGGTAAAGACTTAAAGGATATAAAACTTCAGCCCATAAAATCTTTGGAGGAGAAAACTTAGATGATTACATCTCTAAGGATCTTTCTGCTTAAGCCTTTATGCACTGAAGTCCACACCTGTGGATGAAATATGGCAAGTGTCCAGGAAAGACAGGTGCCTACAGAGCATGTGTCATGCTGCCCAAGATGCAGTCACACAATGGAGAGGATTGCAAGGGCTCCAATGGACTTGCAAGAGAGCTCTTGCAGAGAGGACACGACCACTGCTTTTTCCCTTGTTACCCCATTTGCAAGTGTTATGCTGTCTTTCTATCCTAATGTCCTTTCTGCAATTCATAGTTTCATAGTTTCATAGTTCAGTTAGGGTTGGAAGGGACCACAAGATCATCTAGTTCCAACCCCCCTGCCATGGGCAGGGACACTCTACCCTAGATCAGGCTGGACAGAGCCTCGTCCAGCCTGCTCTTAAACACCGCAAGGACGGGGCCTCACCACCTCCCTGGACAACCCATTCAGGCCTTCACCACCCTCACGGTGAGAACTTCTCCTCACATCTAGCCTGAATCTCCCCACCTCCAGCTTCATCCCATTCCCCCAAGTCCTATCACTCCCTGATAGTCTGAAAAGTCCCTCCCCAGCCTTCTTGTAGGCCCCTTCAGATACTGGAAGGCCACAATGAGGTCACCTCGGAGCCTGCTCTTCTCCAGACTGAACAGCCCAACTCCTTCATCTGTCCTCATAGGAGAGGTGCTCCAGCCCTCTGATCATCCTCGTGGCCCTTCTCTGGACACGCTCCAGCACCTCCATCCCTCTTGTAATAGGGGCTCCAGAACTGGACGCAGTACTCCAGGTGGGGTCTCACCAGAGCTGAGTAGAGTGGGAGAATCACCTCCCTTGACCGCTTGCCCACACTTCTCCTGATGCAGCCCAGGACTGATTGGCTTTCTGGGCTGCAAGTGCACATTGAGAGCTCATGTTGAGCTTCTCGTCCACCAGCACCCCCAAGTCTCTCTCCTCTGGGCTGCTCCCCAGCCAGTCACTGCCCAACCTGTATTTGTGCCTGGGATTGCCTCCACCCAGATGCAGGACCCTGCACTTGGTCTTGTTGAAGCTCATGAGGTTGGCCTGTGCCCACCTCTCCAGCCTGTCAAGGTCCCTCTGGATGGCATCCCTTCCCTCCAGCGTGTCTGCTGCACCACACAGCTTGGTGTCATCAGCAAACTTGCTGAGGCTGCACTCATGCCACTGTCCATGGCACCACAAAGATGTTGAACAAGACTGGTCCCAGGACTGATCCTGAGGGACTCCGCTTGTCACTGGCCTCCACTGGGACATGGACCCATTGACAGCCACTCTTTGGGGCGGCCATCAAGCCAGTTCCCTTATCCATCTGGTGGTCCACCATCAAAACCGTGTGTCACCAGCTTGGAGACCAGGATGTGGTGTGGGAAGTGTCAAAGGCTTTGCTCCGGTCAAGGGTAAACGACCATCGGTTGCTCGCGCCGCTCCATCTATTAATGCTGTCACCTGTTCATAGAAGGCCACCCAGGTTGTCAGGCAGGATTTGCCCTTGGCAAAGCCATGCTGACTGCTCCCAATCACCC